>JAUMHQ010000076.1:4133886-4152220 GCA_032361165.1 Enteromius paludinosus | reverse complement strand
CTTTCCCTTTAAAAACACTACCGCGTGTGGAGTCACGTGACCCGCGCCGTTACGTTACCCTGCGTTCACACCAGACGTGACATGCACAAATAAATCACGCCATTCATGCGTAGTTGGACGCTTGAACATTTTAAGTTTTCTTGCTTCATTCGCGTGTGAAATTCACTTCACAACAAACGCGAATTCACGTCATGCCAGGTGCTTCCAGTCTCTGTACATCACAGAGGATATGACTCCCTTGGCTACAGTGGAGTGAAGCGGGTTTAAACACCTCGACAGAAGAGACACTGTGCCGTCACGATCACATCTTTCCTGCGTTGCCAGACGCGTACAAGACATAACCTGAAAAGTTTAACATGCTCGTGTTTCTTAGTAAGAACTTTGAGTAAATTCATGTTCATATAGTGACATGACAAGATCACTAAGATCACCTCGTGCAAACGTGTTTAGGAGAGATCTGTTCTCATTACAACAATCTGTTGTTTACATCGATACATTAAAATATTTGTTTACAGAAGATGCAAGAAATGCACTGTTTAAAATATTATTTACAGGATATACAAGAGATATTTTATTAAGTAGAGATACTGCTTATTTTCTACTTTTAAGAAGAAAAACATTGAAAAGAATTAATTTTATTATTTCTTTTTTTTTCTTTTTTATAAGAACAAAGTGACTGTTAGTTTCAGGCAATGTGTGCTTTAATTCCACTTGTTCAACATTGATGTTATGATTGATGTTATTATTGATAATCATAGAAGATGCGTGTTTCCTTCAATTATTTTAAAATCAAGTAATGCTCCCTTCGTTCAGAAATCTCTCACTCGTAATATGTGAGCATATTTACTGTACCAGATTTGTCAGTGAACGATGAGGGCAAAAAAAAGTAATAAAATAATAGTTTATTAATTGTAATCGAGTTAAAATGTTCAATTAATCGATTTTAGGCCAAATCGCCCAGCCCTAGTTGTCGTGCACTTTACTGCAGCATGTTATGCAAGTGATCGAGAAAGTATACCCACAGCTGATCACCGTGATCAAACTTAATTTGATCGCGATCACAAATCGAGACCGTATAATCGCCCAGCCCTACTCTATATATTACGTTTAGCTACATGTTACTCAAAGACTGAAGTTCATCAACTTTTGAAAACCTAGTTAGAGTCAGGATTTGCTGACTTAAAATTGCAACCCGCATTTGCAACTAATTTTTCCACTAATGTAAATGATTAATTTCCCAAATATTGGAAACATCCCCTATAAACGTACCCGATAGTGTTAACACATGGCGCGTTTGTTGATGCAGCAGTGTTATTTGAACTTCCTTCTGCAGATTTGAGCTGTTTTGGTGAACTGTAGTTTCGGAGCAATGCAGCGATGTAGGTGGATGCATGTTTTGGAAATATCTTGTACTCTTCTCCTGACTGGTACTTCCTCGCAGTGAGATCCCGCATGTTAGGGCTGCACGATTTGGGAAAAATGTGATTATTCAGGTTAAAATTGCGATTGCAATACGATATATAAGTGGTTTGAGTCGACTTGCTTGTTATCAAGGAAAATGCCTGCATTCATATACTTACACTTTTTTGTGTCCATTAATGTTTATTATAAGAGCTTACAATATAACTGACTGAAATCACTGGTTCTGTTTCAAACTGTGGAAAACTTATAAACAATGCCACATAACAATACATTATATTGCTTATTAATATTTGTAATATATGTTTACTTCACCTGTTGTAATGATGATTGCAAAGAGCTTAAGATAACATTTAAAAACATGCCATTTTTATTTGTACATTTCAACATTTAATGAAACGATTGATAAATATTTAACGTTTTTTTTCATATTTAATATTATATATTTAATAAATATTTTAATCTTTATTTTTCATAACTAGGGTAAATCTAATTAAACTGGCAGCCCTAATTATAACAAGCGTTGTATACAATTTAAATTCCATTTGAACTATTTGCAAACAATATTATATTTTGAATTATGCACTCTCATTCATATGCCAAATAAAGTTCAGTTATGAATCACATTAATCATAACAATTATAGCATATTTTCAATTATTTTTCACAATTGGCATCAAGAATATCTCTGATTATTGTTTAGTTACAACACAAACTAGAATAGTGGTAAAAAATAATAATAATATCCATGTCACTCTAAACTTCATCATTTAGTTTTGAACATCTTCATACAGTCACTGAGAAGCTGCGCCACTGAATCACCCGTGAACCCAACGCGCAGCTTCTCAGTGATCTACGGCTCTGTGTATAAGCTGGCGTTCCTCTTGAACACAGGTGACGGAGATTAAACGCTAATCAAAGAACCGGCATTATTGACGAGATGCGCATAATATATCGTACGATACATATCGCCCAGCCCTAGCTAGCACTAGAGTAAAAGCACCGCCAGCATTCAGAAGTGACCAGAACATCAGCCAGAAAGCAGAGGAACTGAGAAGTGGTCTGTGGTCAGCACTTGCAGAAGCACTCCTTTATTGGGGGTGTCTTGATAATTGCCTGTAATCTCCACCTGTGTTCTTTTCCATTCACACAACAGCATGAGAAATTGATTGTCAAGCAGTGCTGCTTCCTAAGAGGACGGTTTGGTTTCACAGAAGTGTGATTGACTTGGAGTTACTTTGTGTGTTTAACTACAATTCTAATCACACTAATGGACTTAAATATTCCTGGCACTAATGTTATTCTTGCGGTCTAATAACTCTTTTCCCTGCTTTTCTTTTGTTCTGGGTGCAGCGGATGCCAATCACAGGCTCAATCTCTTCTACCTCGCTAATGATGTCATTCAGAACTGCAAAAGGAAGAACGCTATCATTTACCGAACCACCTTCGCTGAGGTGCTGCCAGATGCTGCCCTGCTGGTCAAGTTAGTGAATCATACACATGTTTGTGCAAGAGTGTGATTAGTGCTGAAGGAGTGACATGCTGGGCTGACTTTGTGTGTGTGTTTAGGGATCCAAAAGTGTGTAAGTCAGTGGACAGGATCTTCAGTATTTGGCAGGAGAGGAACGTTTATCCTGGGGAGCTGATCTCTGAGCTGAAGACCAGTCTGCAGAAGAAAGAAAAAGAAAAGGACAAAGAGAAAGAGAAGGAAAAGGAGAAAGTGAAGGAGCAACAACCTTCTCCTGGTTAGTTTCTGAGCTATATGCTTCCAGTATTTGTCACTGTGACAGACAAATGATTAAAATTACCCCATAAAATCAAATTCCAGAAGCCTTTATGGAGCAGGAAATTGACAAGTGTGTATCGGAACAAATAGCTGTCCAGTCAAATTGAGTGCATCAAGTGACAAATTATTAAATATATATATATTTCTAAGAATAACTTGATTCTGTTATCTTTTTTGTTTCCATTTCTGCAGCCCCGGTCAACCCCAAAACTGCTCTGAAGTCTAAAATTGTTGCTGAGTTTGTAGTAAGTCATGGTTGACTTTAAATCTAATTAAATTTTTCCCTATTGTTATTATAATTATTGCACTAATAATGAATGTCTTTTCTCTTGTCAGCCGCATGATTTTGTAGACCGGTTAATGTCTTATAAGAACTCTCTGGACGAAAGTGATTTAAGAGAGAAGCAGTTAGCTGCTCTCAGAGTGGACGTCTGCAGCACAGAGGCCCTCAAAAGGCTAAAAGGTAATGTGATATTTACCAAAAACAGCACTATATAACTGCTTGGAGGCATTTCAAACTGTCTCTCAACTTACATCCATAGATAAAGCAGGTGGGAATAAGTTCTCAAAGGACTTTGAGGAGGGAAGCACAAAGCTGCAAGAATTTGTGGCGTTCCTAGAGGGCCAGATAAAAGCAGGACCCCCGCTGCTGGAGGCACTGGGAAACGCAGACATCTTTTACGAGATGCAATACAAAGAGGTCAAAATTGTTGCCAATGTGAGTTGACCCTAATGTCTTGATGCTAGCTTCACATTTGCTAAAATGATTTGGGAACATTCTTGCTTTAGCAAATATCACTGATTATTCCAAAAAAATGTAAATCTGCTCTCTGAGGTTAGACTTTGTTCATCTACCAAGTGGACATGGTTAGTGGTTTATTGCTAGTGTCATAGCCAATTATTGGCCTTTTAATGTACCACTGTATCCGCCTATTGTGCTTCAGTTAAACCTCTCATTGCTTCCCATAGGCATATAAAGCTTTCGCCAATCGTGTCAGTAGCTTGAAGCGTAAGCTGGACGCTTTTAAGGGCACATTGCCTAGTCTGAATGAGTCTCCCATCCCTTCCCCTTCTGAAGACGCCCCGTCCCCCACTGGCTCCGAGTCGCCCTTCCATGGCTTGAGCTCCAGGAGTGGTTTGGGTAGTGGGGACGGAAACGGAGGGAAAGGTTTGGAGCAACAGAAGGACAACCGAGATATAGAGGACATGGACATGTCTGAGGAAGAGGAAACGCCTGCAAATGCTTCAATCGTTGGTAAGAGAAAGCAGAGATGAGGGGAAATTTACACAAGTCCAAAATGTAACGTTTAACTGACATTAGTTATTCTTTGTCCTCCAGTTGATGAGAGGAAAGAGAAGTCAAGTCTTCCATCTGCGTCCAAGATTACAAATGCTACAGAAACCAAAAGCGCTCAGATCACTGCTTCTAAACCGTCCCAGATTTTAGCAACTCCAACAAAGACGGTGTCTGTGTCATCATCCAATCAAACACCACCTGCAAACACCGCACCCATAACGACCACACCAGCACCTGCCCCAGTCATTAGCCCCTCCCCCCTGCAGGTGAACTTGGCCAATGTGGATCTTGGCAAGATCAGCTCCATTCTGAGCTCACTCTCCAATGCAATGAAGACCAGTGGTGAGTTCTCCAATGTGTCGAGCACAACAGACAAGTTCCAAAGATGAAACAGTCAGACATATGTTGTTTTTAGAAGTATATCTCTCTCATTCCTTACCAATGTTCACCTTGTTAGTGTGTTAGTGGGCATATACTACCACTCAAGGTCACTGAAAGAGGGGAGAGGGAAGTTTGCTCATTGTAGCTCATAACAGCATTTTCTTCTTTCTCTATACCCAGGCGTCAGTCCTGTGTCCCGTCGTTCCCCTGGGACACCTACTACACCCTCCAGCCATGCCTCCTCCTCCAAAGCCCCTCCTTTGACCCCTGGCAGCATTCCCTCATCAAATCCTCTGGCTAGCATCTTGTCTAAAGTGGATTTCTCCCCCGAAAACATTCTGAATGTTCTCACAAAAACACAGACTCACAGCCCCAACCTGCAGGGTAGGACACATTACTTGTACACTATTGATTTCTAATCTGTTAGTCAAAATAGAAGATGGGGGAGACCTGTTTGAACCAGTTGCTATTTTAATACTAACTAAATCTCTGTCTTGCAGGTTTGTCTTCTCTCCTTTCATCAGCTCGTTCAGGTGCTCTCACCGCTCCAGACCCTGGTCCGTCTTCATCTGCCCCTTCTTTATCTTCAGCTGTCACCACAGCTGCAGCAACCTCCACCACAACAACCCCAACAACTCCGAAGGCCCTAAAGCCCACAGGCAACAATTTCAAGCGAGAGTCAGAGAGGGATAAAGGAAGAGAGTGGGAGAAACTAAAAGAGAGGGAAAGAGAAAAAGAAAGGGAACGAGAGAAAGAAAGAAAGAAAGAATGTGAGGCAGAGGCTGTGGTAGTGCCCAGCCTGGAGTCTAAGATTAACAGTTTCCTCCAGGGAAATCCTGGTTTCGGCGCTCTTGGCTTGGATGACGTGGGCAGCAATAGCCCTCTCCTTGTCGGTGGGGATAACTTGGATGGCACTCCTGTCCGAGATGAGAGCGGTAGCACACCCACCCAAGATGAAATTATGGACTCGCCCCATGTACTCAGTGAACCCCAGAGTGCAGGTCTGTCTGGAGGTCATAACCTTTCACCTACAGCCTATCACAGTGACCCCTGGGATGCCGTGATCACTCCACGTGAAGCTCTGGGAGAAAACGAGCGGAAAGACAGGGATTATCGCACACCACCATCCTCCTCACGGCTTGCCGCCTTTAGCCCAAGTGCTTCTAAACCGGTCAAGGCCATAACCAAAGAGGAGGAAGGGCTAAAGAGAAAAGCAGTTCCATCAGCTGCCATGGTGCAGGATCCAAAAATAAAGGCAAAGGTGGACGGAGATGGAGAGAAAAAAGCATCCTCCCGCAAACCGAGTGGAGGATCCAGCGATGGGACAAAAGACAAGGAAAGGAAAGCTTCAGCTGACAATGGAGACCACTACCATCGCATTGAGACTCTTGTTTCTGCATCCTCCAGTGAGGGAGCACCAATCGAAACCCTTGATTATGGCAACCGCATCCAAACTGTGGAAAGCATCCGTGTGGTTGGAAGAGGCATGAGAAGAGGGAGCAGTGCGGGATCTAGAGTGGGTGATGCCTGGTATGAAGAAGAGGAGTTTATGGAAGGCCCGCCTCCACATCACCCCGCAAGTCGCAGCCATGAGAACTCTGAGGAGTTGGGATTGGTCCCTCCTCTTTCACTACCTCCCCCTCCTCCTCCTCCTCACCTCCCACCCCCTCTGCAGTATCCACCTCCGCCCTATCCAAACGAAGACCCCATACGACCTTCTCATGCCATTCCTCAGCACCATCCTCCCCCTCCGTTTTTTCCTTCTTCCATTCCCCCAGTCCCTCCACCCCTTCCTCCCATTCCTCAAACCCCACCTCCTTCCAGAGACTTCCCACTTTCCTCAAACTCCACCGTTATGGTTGGTGGTGTCCTCGTACCTATAGACCGGGTTCTACCCTATCCGCCTGCCAACTTCCATCCTGATGGAGTGGGGCATGGAGGTAGCGGTGGCAGTGGCCCTCCCAGAGGCGGCAAACCTCAACTCCCTTCCTTGTTGGGGGAGCCTCCTCGCCCAGGCACGGTGAAAGAGCAGTTTGTCTTGCGCCATACCCCACCTCTTCACCGGCCTGGCACCCCAGGAGTCCCTCCACCCCTCCTGGGCAGAATTCGAGAGGGACCCAGTCCCACACCCCAATCACCCTCTACCCCAACCACACCTACTCCTTCATCCCCTGCTGGGGAGCCCCATCCTCATTTGTCTGTCCCCAACCGCCCACCGCTCCTCACCCCAAATCAGAGACCTCGCCGCCCTTCCTCCCCTCTGCCCCTCCTCCAATTACCAAACCAGCATCACACGCGTCGTTCCCCACAGTTTCCCAGAGGTTCCTTGCCCCTGAACCGTGAACCCCTTCTACCTGGGACAAAGCGTTCTGCTGCTGGTTTTGGCAGTGGGCCTTTCAACCCTCCCAAAAGACCGTTCCTGCCCCCTCGATATTAGCATCTCAGAATGAGTGCTAAATGCTCCCTGTACAACCTGAAACAAGAAGTGTAGCAAGATGCATCTCCTGCTAATCTCAGCGTGAGAGTTATAGTGCATGTCAAAACACATGCTCTGACACGCCTCGCCCCATGTTACAGCACTACTTTTCTGAGCGAAAGAAGCTTTCAGATACCCTAAAGGTGAACTACGAGGAGGAGAATATGAAGATCCAGAAACATCCATGGAATTTGAAGGAAGGCAAAAGGTGGTTATCCTGTTCATTTGGTGTAATGTGAGAGAGAGGTTGTGGAGTGTGTGTGTGTGTGTGTGTGTGGATGACTTGCAAGTAGATACACTGAGAATAGATCTCTTTCCTTCCGGTAACTGTTCCTTCACTTCTTCACCTTATAACGCTTTCCTTTTCTTTTTATGATGTAAAATACTTGTTTATGCTGTTGAGGAGTTACAGATTGTTTTTTTTGTTTTGTTTTGTTTGTTAACCTGTTACTCTTTCACTTTGTGTGCAAAGCCAGTGGATTTCAACTTTTAAATTATTGACAAAGATGTAATGCTGGGCAACCATAATGGCTTGTAGTGATTAAAACAAAATATAGCCACTTATCAGTCTTCACCAATATGTGAAGGTTTAGGCTCACATTGCGTACGGTATAAGCTAACCAAGTGCTCAAGGCATAACTACTCGGTAGTTCTGCAGTGCTTTTCAAGAGTTCCTTTGCGCTTTTTTTCTTGATAGAGTTCTTACATGTATTCTGATTAATAAAAGCATTGTGACAAGAAATATTATTGAAAGGAAGGAGACTTTTCTTTACAGGTGGTCTCATACTTTGTTCAAGAGCAAATGTACCAGGATTATTTTCTGTTATTTTGTTTTAATTAAGAGCAGTTCTGTTCTCTCCTGTGAGTCTTCTAACCTTAATGATGTCAGAAATGTGCAGAGCTTGAATACTCGGCTCTGAATATTATGTCCAAGTGATAGTTGAGAAAATAATTCCTTTCAGTTTCCCATTGTATCTGTTAATCTTAAGTCAGTTCTTTGTCCCTAGGATGTAAGATAATGAGTTAGTTTAACCCTTTGTCATGTACATGATTGAAATGTGCGAGTTCCTGTCTTTGTGTCCTTCTCAAGCCACACTTTCATGCAGTGCATTTTCAGGATGTGATGTCACATGCATTGTTCGTTAAACGAAAGCAAATAGTACATCTTTTCACAGCAATGTTGATACACTGCTTTTCAACAAAATGTCTGTCAATTTAAATGTAAATATAACATGTACATTGTTGTAGTTCTCATGCATTGTGTAAGAAGTTTCTTCAAGTGCTGACGTTGAATATTTGAGCAGCGTGGTTTGGTGTCTTCATTTTATCGCAAGGAGCATTTCTGAGAACATGCTAACATATAATGCACAAGTAATGACATATAGAATGAATCTGCAGGATGTGCCCGAAACTGTAAATTGCTATAACTCTATACATTTCTATATACCAGCAGCACCACAGGTTTACTACACAATCTTGATGTCTCATTCAGTTAAAGGTACAGATAGCTGTCTGGGTGGACAGGTTTAACTGATATACAGTGCTATTCTCAGAAAACAAAACCTTGTAGTGCTCAATTGTTCCTCACAACATTATGCCATAACTTCAATTCAAAAAATATATTTTCTGTGCATATACAGAGTTTATGTATTGATTATTGCAGTTTTTTGGCCTTACAGTAATGATACTGATGATTGATGGTAAGCTCTTTACTAAGAAACGAAACAAAAATCTCACTTAAAATTCAAGTTCTACTTATTTTATTTTTTTTCATTTAGGCTATATTCCTGACTCTTATCCTTGCAGAGTACTCTTACTCGGAGTACAACAGAGTAATATCCTCTCCACACCATTCCTATGTGGATTCCTATTCCTTTAAAGGGAATGTGTCAGACATCTGCACACATATCCAGCTAAACAACATCAGATTAGGAGGAGGTCCTTGTTTCTCACACTGTGGCATCCCTAATGATCACTGATATTGTATGTGCAACCAAGCATTGTCACAGTATTGTACAGAGTGATGTCACTGATGATGCTTACTTGATTGTGTGTTCATATCTGAAACATTGTGCACTTGTTGAATTTGGCTTAGTTCTGTAAACTTCCTATGGCACTGAAGGCTCAATCATTTTCCTCAGTGTTAACCCTTTCAGTGACAAGTAGATCATGCAAATATAAAACACTCGCCTTACATAGTTTAGTTATACATGTGTATATATATATAAGGAGTGTGGTTCAATATAATGCAAACACACTAAAATCAGATCTGGACCATTTATCAAGCTGTTGTAACAAGTTTTTCGCACAATAGTGCACTAGGTTGTTATTATCCACTTATAAAATGTGATTATATCTTCTCCATGTTGCATGTCGTCTCTAGGGTCCTGTAGAAGTGGCAGGGTGGTGATGTGAGTGCATGTAGATTTTTGATTTATTTATTTTACCTCGTACAAAGACGCATCAGATCAGGCAGAAGTGATGAAGCAGTGTTTCTCTAAACATATGATGTTGCTTTGGTAGTTTTCCGCTCATAAATCTTCACTGTTGTTTATTTTTCAGTCCTCCGTTTATTTGAATGTGGCGTGCGTTTCGCTGTCACTGAATCTATTTACTGGCGCGCTGAGGGGACGCTGTGACGCACGCCTGCCTTCGCTTATTGGTTGTTTCTCACGCAGAGCCCGCCCTCCTTCGAATTCCTTCGGCGAATCGGGTTTCTTGCTCTGTGACGATGTAGTAGTTCCGGTAAAATGGCGGCCCGCTGAGAGAGGGCAACGTTTGATGTTTGGAGGAGAAATAATGAAGCCGTAGCTTGGAGTTTGTGTTGTAAAATGGTCGTAGTCGGGTTGTGGAGCTGGCGCGTCTGTCAGGCGGCAGTGAGAGCAGCATTGCGCGGCAGAAGACACTATGGGAAGGTGTGACTGATGTCAGGGCAGTGATGCTCTGAGACACTGACATCTCTCTCAGCTGACTGAATGGGCTTCTCATAGCATGCTTGTGTGTTCTCGTATAAAGTGAAGGATTTTAGGATTTTTGCAGGAAGAAAACATGCCAAGTCATTCAATGTAATGTTATTATATGTAATAAACAAGAAATGTGACTGATCTTCTATTGAAGCTTAAGATGCTCTGCTGGATCATCTCAGATCATGCTGGAGAACATGATCAACAGTTTTCATTCATGTCGCTTTATTAAAGCAAAAGACACACCGAAGACTGATGCATACTCATATTAATAGTCATTTTAGTTCAGTTTATAATTTGTGATGAAATAAATGCAGGATATTTTCATTAGTGGTCCCACATTTGTGAAGCTGACTGTGTTTAAGTTAAGACTGTAGGATTCCAGTGATTTGTTTTCTTCTTCATTGTTCCTCATCTGTACTGCAGCAGTGCTTGCTCAGTGTCTGAAGGCCTGTCTCACGCGGTCTCTCTCTCTCTCTGTTCCAGCTGCATCCGTCTCAGACCGAGCGCTTACGGATTTTCCAGTCTCTCTGTGATCGGCGTGTGACTGGAGCTGATGAGGGTCTCACAGCATCAAGACAGGATCTGACCATCCGATTGGCTGACGGTAGAGAGGTCAAAGGGTCAGCTGGTGTGACCTCACCGTTACAGATCGCCAAGAGTGAGCGGTAAATATAAGCCACCGACTATCTATCTATATATATAATTATTATAAATATATTTATTTAATTATAGATTTTTCTCAACACTTTAAAAAAAAAAGGCTCGTTTTCATCATTGAATCTGATTAGACTATTAGCAGCATGCTCAAATGACCAAAGAGTTTCTATATTCTTCCTGAATGAAACGTGACTCTCCTGTAGTTACATCATGTACTAATGCCAGTCATAATGAAACGTTTACATTTTCTAGGCTCTTATACCCAGGAACTATACTCTCATTCGAGCGTAATAATCAAGGAGCTGTGCTGCAGCAGGTGTGATGATATGATGATGATATTACTTTCAGGCACTGTATCAAAACTCTGTGGTCGTTTTTGAGCGTCTAATCCAGGGGTCGTCAAACTTGATCCTGGAGGGCCGGTGGCCTGCAGAGTTTAGCTCCAACTTCCCTTAACACACCTGCCTGGAAGCTTCAAGTATACCTCGTAAGACCTTGATTATCTGCTTCAGGCGTGTCTGATTAGAGTTGGACCTGAACTTGGTGACCCCTGGTCTAATCAGATTCAGTGATGAATCTGAAAAAACGTTGCGTTTTCATTTAAGTAAATCCTCCAGTATTATGATTTGCTTGCTAATTGTTATTTCTTCTATGAAGTGCGTGTGTGTTTTCAGTGTTAAAGGTGCAGTGGTGGGCAGAGTGAATGGAGATCTGTGGGATCTGAGTCGCCCTCTTGTGGAGGACTGTGAACTGCATCTGCTGGGTTTTGACTCGCCGGAGGGCAAGCAGGTACAAGCTTCTGAGTGCTGTTTAAGAGTTTTGCCTTAAACCTTTCAAAAGCACGCCCGAGTCATCATAAAACCAAAAAACATTATAATATTTGACATGTGGCCTGAGCATGTGCAGCTGTGTTGATGGAGGTGTGTGTCTCTGCTGTAGGTGGTGTGGCGGACGGGAGCGTGTGTGCTAGCGAGTGTGATGGAGAATCACTTCAGCGCTCGTGTGTGTCGGGAGGGAGTCTCGGATGCGGGCCTGTACTGCGATTACCAGCTCCAAAACAAGTAAACACTTCCAGCTCCTCGTATCAGAAGTGCATCTGGAGTTCATTTGAAATGCATTAAAGTAATGAGTGAAACAGGCTCAAGCTGCAGTGCTGTGTGTCGTAGCACTCTCTCTCTGCTGGACGTGGAACAGAGCTGTAAGCAGATGGCAGCTGGGAAGACTCCCATCGTCAAGCTGGAGGTCACGCTACAGGACCTGAAAGAGATCTTCCAGGTCAGCTTTCCCTCAGGCTTTTGACCTGTACAGTGTTATTGTGCTCATGGATTGGACTTACTCGTGTAGATAAAGCATGAAAAACTAACATCTAGAGATGCACAATTTGGGAACAAAATCTGATTGCTAAGCAGGGTATTTTTGACATGCATGATCAGAATAAAAGTAATATTACTGTTGTAATTCAGGGTATATAATAGTATTACTATAATAATAGCTATCATTTTATGTTGCAATGCAATTGATTATCAAACTAAATGATGATTTAGTTCAGTATGATTGTATTGGATTCAGAAGTGTTGTGTGTGTGTGTGTGTGTGTGTGTGTGTGTGTGTGCAGGATGATGCTGTCAGACTGCAGCTGGCTGAAGAGCAGATGATGCGGAACACGCTCAGTGTGTACAGGTCTGACGTCTCTAAGTGTCCTGCTGGAGCAGACGGAGTGTGTTTGGTTTCTGATGCGTGTGTGTGTGTGTCTCTGTCAGGTGTGGAGACAGTGTGGGTGTGTGTTCAGGTGTTCTTCTGCCACACACAGGCTTCCTGAAGGCCTTTAAGATGCTGCAGGTAACGCTCACTCTTCTGCTCAGTGTGTGTGTGTGTGTGTGTGTGTTTGAGTAGCGTGACAGAAGGCCTGCTGTTCTGTTGTCATAATAACAGTGTTTGTGCTGTTGTTGCATGGTTTCCATAGCAGCTTCCTGTTGATGGCATTAATATCTCCCGCTCTTCCCGTTTCTCACTTTCTCTTCTCTTTCCACACACTGTCCTTCTCTCTTCAGGGCCATGACACGATACTTTGCTCACTCCTGTGGAGTTCTTATATTATTGTAATGATTAACCTTTACACCTTGCCTTTGTTTATATGCCATAATACTCTCTAAACCACAGTGAAGAATCATCTTTCTTAATTCTTCTAATTATGTCGTTTTTGTGAATTTTCTTTGTTTTAGTTTTTGTGTTTATATGCATGTTGTTGTTGTTTTTATTTTAGCGAATATTAATTAATTTTTTTTGCTTAGTTTTAGCTCAGATTGTGTCCATATCAGAATAGAAAGGATGCTCGTACTCTTACTCATAACTGTATCGCTCGCTCTCAGGTGTCTCCTGTAACTCTGTCCGGTTCGACGGAGCCGTCAGGCATCCTCAGGATGATCGGCGTGGCGTTCCCAGGAGAGAAAGAGCGAGAGGAATGGGAGAGGGAGCAGGAGGAGGCCAGAAAGAGAGACCACAGGAGAATCGGGAAGGTGAGTGACTCTGAATGACTGCTTCAAACCCAAACCAAGTGTTGATCTTCTTCCCATCTAACTCTGATGCTGTTCTTGTCTCAGGCGCAGGAGCTCTTCTTCTTTCACGATGTCAGTCCTGGCAGCTGTTTCTTCATGCCTAAAGGAGCTCATATATACAACACGCTCACTGACTTCATAAAGGTGCGCACTAGGATATACGCTTTATAGAGGAAGACACACTGCAGCACTTACAAATGAAATGTGATTCTCAAATCTGATCACTGACCTTTGAGGAGTGTTTTTATCTCTCCATCATCTTTGCGTTGATTTATGTGTTTTGATCATTCTCCACTTACTACTAGGGGTGGCACGGTTCACAAAACCCACGGTTCGGTTCGGTTCACGGTTTTAGGTTCGGTACGGTTCTTGTTATTTTTCTTTTAATCTTTAACACTCCAGGAATGTACTTCAGCATATGATATATAGCTTAATTATCCACAACTAAGGATACAGTATTTAAAAAGTTATATCATGTAATCATGCGTAAACTGAATTTGACATGACTTAAAGCACATTATTGGGAACATCTCTGAATGTACATTAAAGCCCGCCCGCCCCACGACTGACTAAAATAACAGTGTTCATGCGAGCAGGTGAGGAAACATCGAGTGCAGGAATGATCGCGTGCGAGCGCTTGAATTGTGCGCGGATGACACATCAAGTGCTCGCGAGGGTTTGAAATGAGCTCGCGAACACCGTTTCTTCGCATGTACATCTGTTTTCCTCTCGCAAAAATGATTTACCGCGCTCGTCAGCATCAGTGCTGCGCTCGCTTATTAAAGGCATAGATTTGACGTCATAGATTAAGTGTGTTTTTCGCCAGCTGGTTGCTGCTGCGGCGGCGGAGGATCGTGATGCCGGCTCAGCGTAGTGATGACTATCGGCCATCGGTGATGGATGATGGCATCGCCTATCGACCCAACCCTAGTTCCCACACACCAGATTTATAAGACCCTGGCGCATCCTCCGACTCCGGGCAGCCTTCCTTTTCTGTCCCCCTGCCATTTCTACACGAACAGTATTATGACCTGCAGCACTCACTCCACACCGTAGACACCTCAATTCTTTTGCGCGAAAGGGAAACACACTGACGTCACATACGGGGCACGAGGCTACATAGCGCATGACATGAACCGTCAAACCGTGCGACGCATGCATGCACCGAACCGAGACAAGAGAACCGAACAGTTCAGGTTTTTTTCATGAACCGTGCCATCCGTACTAACTAAGACATATTATTAGAGATATAGAGTGATGACTGACATATCAACTGTCATAAAAACATTGTTACATTGTGATCTTATATTATTATTGCTATATTATTATCTCTAAATAAAAAGGAGCTGTTTCTTCTCCAGATTTTCACTACAGCAGACTATATGAGCAATTAATCAAATACAATTATTTACATTTTCTTCAGATTTTATATTTACTATTCATGTTTTAGGCGTTACAGTGTTAAAATGATCACGAGTTGTGTTGTTCACTCTCTGAACTGACAGGAACAAAGATGAGTCCTGTAATAAATGCAGTGTTCAGTGTGTGTTTATGTTAGTTAATACATCTGCTGGTGTTAACAAATGACACCTTATTGCAGGTGTTGGCATCTATTACTCCAAACAATTCCATAAACTCATGTAGCCACTTCCTCTTCCTGTCAGGGTGAGTACAGGAGGCGGGGCTTCAGCGAGGTCGTGACCCCGACGCTGTACAGCACGTCTCTGTGGGAGCGGTCGGGCCACTGGGAGCATTACAGTGAGAACATGTTCACGGTGACGTGTGAGCCGCACACCTTCGCTCTCAAGCCCATGAACTGCCCCGCGCACTGGTCAGTGAGTGCAACCCAAACCACTGAACTACTGAAGGATCGTTAGAGCGGGAAAAGGAAATGGCTGTGAGGGAGATCATAGAAGTGATCAGTTTCATATTAAAATTGTTGTGCGGAGCAGAAAAGTGTGAGAAATAGAGGGTTTTTTTTTTTGAATAAGCACTAACACATGTTGGACTGCTCCTCATAGACACGATCAACTCTAAAGAAACCCTTTACAAAGTCTTGCACAGTGTATATTATAAAGTGTCACATGAATCTCTAGACAGCTGTCAGAGGGTTTCTTCATATGAGCGCTGAATCTGTGCAGCGTGATGTTCGAGCAGCGGGGGCGTTCGTGGAGAGAGCTTCCCATCCGCTGGGCAGACTTCGGCGCACTGCACCGTAACGAACACTCGGGGGCGCTGGGGGGCTTAACCAGAGTCCGCCGCTTCTGCCAGGACGACGCCCACATCTTCTGCACACCTGAACAGGTACAGTCCCACACCGACGTCAGAATACTGGAAATGATTGGGTTGGGGGAAGTTTGGCCAAAGCCATACTGTAGAATAAACAATGATAAATGAAAAAACCTGCCATATACCATACAATTAATAGTAGATAAAAAAGTGAAAAGATACGTTTTTATGTTAGTGAATTTGAAAAAACGAAATTAGCAGACTAGTCTTAACCTTTTAGGCAACCGGCCCCAGATGTGTCTTCTTGTGCCATTAACAGAAACATAATTCCTGACCCTGTTTACCCTTGGATTGTGTTTCCAAAAGTAAGGCCTTTGAGTTTCCTCTCCCTTGAGGAGCCACACAACAGCTCTTTCTTGGTCTTGAAGCACAGTGTTTTTGTGCAGCTCTTGCTTTGGTCTTCCGTGTGAAGGAATGCGTCTCTGTGGTTCTGTGTTTGGACTGATGCATGATTTATCTGTTGTAATGTCAGTGTTTATACTGTGCCTCATCCACACCCTTCAGTTGTTTATGCGCTGCTTCTTCTCTTGTCTGTGTGTTCAGCTGGAGGAGGAGATCACGGCGTGTTTGGACTTCGTGAGGAGCGTATATCGCGTGTTCGGTTTCTCCTTCCACTGTCTCCTCTCCACGCGGCCCGAGCCCTGTCTGGGAGAGCCCGCCCTCTGGGACGCTGCAGAGCAGGTGCACCTGTCCGTCACAGTCTATAGGTGTGTTCGACTGGAAGCGGTCGATCTGTGTATGACATCAGAGAACTGCTAGATGGATTATGAAGAGCATATCTCTCGTGGTACTTTGATGTCATACACCGGCCTCTTCAAGTCCAGCACACATTATAATATTGAGGGTTTTATTAAATACTGTCAGTTAGTTATTTCAAACTTTTATTATTATTTTTTTTTTCATTTATTTTTATTTCAGTTTTGGTACAAGTTACTTAAACATATATATATATAAACACACAAACATGTATATACAGTGTCCTCCACTAATATTGGCACCCTTGGTAAATATGAGCAGAGCTGGCTGTGAAAATAACTCTGTATTTTTTATTCTTTTGATCTTTTATTCAAAAAAATCACAAAATTCTAACCTATCTTTGAAGTAAAACAATTGAAAATGGGGAGAAAAACTCATGATGAAGTAAATGTTTTTCTCCAATACATGTGGGCCCCATTTATTGGCATTCAATTATTGCTATGTCCTTTTCCTAAGATAACAGCTCTGAGTTTTCTCCTGTAACGCCTGAAGAGTTTGGAGAACACCTGACAAGAGAAACGAGACCATTCCTTCATCCAGAATCACTCCAGACCCTTCAGATCACCAGCTCCATGATGCTTCTCCTCTTTAGTTCTCCTCACTCAGGTTCAGCTCAGAGGACTGGGACAGACATGGCAAAAGCTTCATTTTGTGCTCAGTGACTAATTCTTGTGTTTATTTGGATGTTTGTTTTGGATTATTTTCCCAGTGAACGACCCAACCATGGCCCATTAGAAGATTTCTAACAGAGTCAGTGAATTATTGATTTGTTATCTGTTGGTATTTGATAGAGTCCATGATGCCGTGTGTCTAAAGATGTCCAGGACCTACAGCAGAAATATAGACCCACAACATCACAAACACAGCAGTATACTTCACTGTTCACATGGAGTGCCTTTTATCCCGGTGTTCACCAAACCCATCTCAAGTGATTTTGTAGTTTCATCTGATCATAGAGTCAGTCCCGTTTGTAGTCCCAGTCCTGTCTGACAACTGAACATGCTGGAGATTGTTTTTGGATGAGCGAGGAGAATTTTTCTTAAACCCTCCTGAACAGCATGTGCTGATGTAGCGGCTGTTTTCTGATCCTGAGACTCAACTGTTTCCTGCAGTTCTCCAGCTGTGGTCCTTGAAGAGTCTTTATCCACTCAAACTCTACTCCTCTCCGTGTATTAGGAGGATAGAGACACACGTCCTCTTCCTGGCAGTTTCCTAACATTGTATGTTGATTGGAAATTCTTCATTATTTCCCTGATGGTGGAGATGGTCATTTTCTCTGCTCCAGCTCTTTTCTTAAAGCCACTGGTAATAAAAAAAAAATACACTGGTAGTGAAACGTTTTCAAAATAAATAAATAAATACATTTTTAAATATTTTTATTTTTAGACATCTTCTCTTTTGCTTACCAATCAGGGGAAAAAAATATTAAAACATTAATATTATGAAATATTACAATATAAACTAGCTGTTTTCTATGTGAATATCTGTTAAAGTGTAATGTATTTCTGTGATGTTAAGCTGTATTTTTTTAGCATCATTACTTCAGTCTTCGGTGTCACATGATCCTTCAGAAATCATTTTAATATACTGAACATTTCTGATTATTATCAATGTAGAAAACAGTTGTGCTGCTTGTACCAAATTACTGTATGTCTACCAGCATGTAAAACTAAAACTAATAATAAATGGAATCAAAATAGTATTTTATATCTATCTATCTATCTATCTATCTATCTATCTATCTATCTATCTAT
>JAUMHQ010000076.1:4107596-4125269 GCA_032361165.1 Enteromius paludinosus | reverse complement strand
CCCAGTAGTCCTATGGATGATAACAGCCTTCTAAGCCTACCAGCAGGCCCCTACTGACCCATATTAATGGGCTGATAGCCCATTCAATCGAGTGATAACATCCGAAGCGGGTGCATCGACTGGTCTCTGAATTTTGCAAATATTCTGCCATATTGGTCCCCTCCTGTAAATTAAATTAAAAAAACTTAGTTTAGCACCATAACCTATAAGTAAAGTGTATTTGGTTGAAATCATCAATAATCATATAGAGTTAAGGTCAATACCCCTTTCAGATTCTGCACAATGTTAATTATTTGACATCCCCTTGATTCTTAATACTGTGACCCTGAATGATCCACAGCCACAGTGTTTTTCATATATTGATAGTTGTAGGAAAGGGTTCAAATACATAAGCAAGCTGGGGGAAAAAACAAGGTCATGCAGGTAACAACACAGTGTTAAGAATACAGTAAACTTTATGTGAACCATCTTATTCAGATCGGTACTAAATAAACAATAGCTTGGTCACTGAAGAGTGACTCCAGCCAGACAGTAGCACTGCCAGCTCTTGCCAGTGTTGTTTACAGCATGCATCAGAAGGTCAGTAATTGGTGACTTGGCACTTGTCAGATGTCCAGTTCCCATCAAAAGTAGGGCGTTCTTTGATGGGATAGGAATGTCCAATTCTGCTTCTGGAGGGCCATTATCCTGTAGAGTTTATCTCTAGTCTAAGTCAAACACACATGAACCATGCAGCTAATCAAAGTCTTAAGGATCACTGGAAACTTCCAGGCAGGAGCAATGGGGCAAGTTAGAGCTGAACCCATTGGACACCCATGACATAGACTGGAGTTTATGCAATGCAATAGCACTTTGAAGCCTTTTCAGACTGCCTTAACTGTAGTATTTTTAGAGAGGGGTGAAAAGGTGGCATGTTTCACTGGAATACGCTTTGACACGTTTGGCTCAGCCTTGGGCTTAAATACATTCATTCATGTTGATGTAGAGGTGAGAGAAACAGTGATGGAGACCAGCCAGTCTACTCAACATCCTCACTTATACCCAGACCGCTCCAGCGATCCATCTGAAGCCCATTCAGAGCGTCTTATGCTCCTCGGAGCCGAGCGCAGCCCCAGTCATTTTCAGGATATATTTGCAGAATGATTACAGCTTTCGCCGGGACGCTGATGCTGACCCCGAGGTGGGCCGAAATGCATAACAGTCCCTAACAGAGCGGCTCAGTTCAGCTCCTGGCGGCCGTCCACTGTAAACCATTCATGCAACTCCGCGCACATAAGATGACCTTAATCCAAACCCTTTTGATTTCTACGCAGTGGAAGCTGGCACCGCATAGTTTATGTTTCGTCACAGAGAGACTTCCAGACAAATATTAACTCCGCATGAACAGGTACAAACACAGACCGTCAGACAGTGGGAAAACACTGAGGTTTCATTGCTCAACAATCACAAGATGCTGAGACAGCTGAAGGACTCGGTTCTCTCCCGACAGACGGCGTTAGCATATACAGTACCAGAATAGAAAACACTCAATATTCCTTTTAGAATTTTAGAAAGCTATCCTAATATATATATAGTTTACTGTTTAACACCGACAGTGCAATGTTGATCTACTGACATGCATGAATTAAAGAACACTGATGCAGCTTATTTCCATAAGGACCAATATAACAAGATCAGCTGAAATGAGCACCTACAGTCATTTCAAGCACAATATGGGTTAAGACATGCTTTTTCGGCCATTGAGTTATGATGCAAATACCAGTAAACTAATTAGTGCATACCTTATGAAACCACCTTGCACCTTTAAAGTTAACCGTGGATAAAACTGTCCACACCTTTTCAATGCTAATTCTTCACTGTGAGCCTTGACAGTAGTTTTATAATGCCAAAAGACGGTTTGCATTGGCACAAGCCGTTAGTAAATCTGGCCCTTAGACAATTAAAAAACGAAAAGCATGTGCTCTGTTGATAGAAGCTTTGCTCATGAACAGAGGATTGCTGTGTCTTTACAACAGATGTGAGGTAATGAGTGATAACAAGTTTATAACAAAAATGCTCAATGTTTAATTTCTGTTGAGTAGTGACGCAGAAAGGTCAAAGTGCAAACCAAAAAATTCTAACCAGTAAAGTATCTGTGTATGATAAAGAAGAAATGTTTATGTCCAGACGAAACCAAGTTCTGAGTTCGGTTCCAGTCCTTTCTGATGATCTGCCCACTGCTTCAGGCTCATCTTTAAAGACCCTCTTTAAATAATTTCTAGGTTATTAGAATAGCAGGAGGCGGCATGAGCGTTTGCTTCTTGCTGTTTAAATGCTTTGACGAGCAACGTCCCTCAGGGTCCGTGTTTATGATGGTGACATGCTCTGATTCCACAGAGAAAAACACGTGTCACTTCATCCCAGTGTGCTCGAGGAAGATCTGTCTCCAGTCATGGGACCATCTCAAACACAGCACCCTCTTCAGTTTCTTACCCGTGAGAAAGTTCTTCACTGAAGCGATGCTTAGACACCGCAAACGACCGCTCTTGACCAGTCGTATTATGGTCTGTAAGATCACAATTAGATACAGTTCCGCTGAGGGCTTCAGTTAAAAGTGCATCGATTGTGATCGCAGTTTCTGAGACTGTCATACAAAGACGCTTCCCTCCCCCTTCATGCGAGCAGCGTCTCTGGCCGTACGCTGTGAGGTGATGAGGAACAGCTGGAGGATTAGGGCGGTGGGATTAACAGTTGGCTCAATCTGAAGCCAAAAATGTTTGATATGTGATGCAGTCCGTGTCTGTAAAGTGACACAGATATTCGTCATTCAGCAGATGCTTTTTGTCCAGAGTACAATGTACTTACTACAAAGACAGGACGGTCCCTCTGGAGCACTTCAAGTGTGGATGCATTTGAAATAGCCAATAGTCAAGTCAAGTTACCTTTATTTGTTCAGCGCTTTTAACAATGCAGATTGAGTCAAAGCAGCTTTACAGTATTGCATTCAGTGACGTCATCTTCCAGCTCAGATCAGTTTAAATAGCATCTGTGGAAAATAAGTGTCCTCTGGTAAGCAAGCCAGAGGAGCCAAAACTCCACCTGTGACAGAAACGGAGAAAACAAATCCTTGGGAGAAAGTTCAATGACTCTCATGCAACTCATACTTGGCAAAGCGTGTGTGCAGTATTCAGTAGTGATGACTGACTATTACTTGTAATTAGTGAAATAGTCAATTTAATAAAATAATGAGTGAAAATGACATACACTTTAGCATGCTTAAAAAAAAAGAGAGTCCTTATAACAGAAGTAGCGTTAATGTTATATACTTGCATGTTAAATGAATTATATTTAATTGCATATTATTTGTAATTAAGCTGATATGTGTTATAGTTGAAATTTATATTAAATGCAGGTAGCTGAATGTTAAGTACATCTGTGTGTACAGTAAGTTCATAATTACTTCTGTAGCCTTTGAAAGCATAAATGATACACTGAAGCTTTAATGGCATTTCTATTGCAACTTCTATGTGATGTGTTTATTTCTAATGATGAATCTAGAATTGAGTACATTTAAAATATATTAACTTGTAATAATTAGAATGTAATACTAAAAATCCAGCATGTTACATGTGTGTTAGTCAACATATCAAACTAGGTGTACTTCTTTAGAACTTGACAAAAGATTAGATTTAAAACAGAAAACATCTAAAATGCACCTTAAAATAAAACTTTTAATTTTACATTATTACACTCTAAAAAATGTCCATGTTTTACCCAGTGCTGGGCTGTATTTAACCCAGCTTTGTGTGTGTGTGTGTGTGTGTGTGGGTTTATGTGGTTTTTGAGGACACAAAAGTGTATAATGACATGGGTATGACATAGGTATTACAGTATGTAGGTGTTTTATGAGGACATTTTCAGTGTCCCCGTAATTCAAAAGACTTAAAAAACATACTAAATGGTGTTTTTTGGGAAATCTAACAATGCACACAGTTTCCTGTAAGGGGTAGGTTTAGGTGTAGGGTAGGTGTAGGACAATACCACACACAGTCTGTACAGTAGAAACACCATTACACCTATGGAGAGACCCCAGAACACACAAAAACCAACGTGTGTGTGTGTGCGTGTGTTTACAAAGTGGACTATTTAAAACTATTTAAGTGTTAATAAACACAGTCATGTGAAATATCTTTCTATGAGTACACTTGAATGACCTTCTATTTCAGTAATATTGTATTATCTGTTAGAACATTTTTAAACCAGTATACAACAAGTGCACATGTAACACAATTACACTTAAGCATAATGATGAATGTGAACTTGTAGCTTAATTAAAATCCTCAACATTTTTTTAGGAGCTCGCATGTTTTTCAAAAGGGTGGAAGTGACATCAGCCTCATTTTATAACTTATTGCAGAAGTAGAGCACATTCTCACGAAATTAAATATGGAAACATCATGAGGTCATGCGATAACAGCGTGGCCTGTTTGAAACATTAGTTTACTCTGGGTGATGTTACAGATAATACTCTTTGATTGTTTGTTTGTTCAGTATGTTAGTATTCCATTCGAAACATAGCCTGACTGTTTTTGTTTGTTTGTTTGTTATTTAGCTGTTGGTGATTTTATTCCTAGTCTAGTGGAGAGAAGCCATCAAGAAATGAGGGAAATATCTAAAGCTTGCGTCCTCTAGATGTGCTCCAAGAGTGCGTGTGTTGAATCATTTTAGGCCACCGTTCCAACCAAACAACACTGCCAGGAATCCAGCAATGAGGAAGCTTCAGTGTGACCGTCCCTGTAAGCATCCACCGAATGACAAATCAGCTAAATATCAATGGCATTAAGCTGTCGTGAGTGATGGAACGCTCTCTGAGCTATGATTATGAGCTGAAACCCTTTTATTGCTGTTTCAATTGCTGATTGTTTCCGTTTTCAAACTTTCCCAGCAATATTCTGCTGTACGGATGTGTGCTAAGCATTTCCTGTTCAGGATGAGTGACTCTGTTGAACACATTACACCAGCATGAGGCATTTGAGCTGCCGGTGTAAAGCCATCTGTCATTAACTAACGTGGCCCGCCGCCGTAGGTGTCATGTTTGCGCTTCAGTCAAATAGATGCGGAGACCCAGAGATGAAGAATGGAGTGGAACAATGATCTGGAAGTCCATACCACTTTAAGGTGCCTCCACATTATAATCATTGGTTGTGAATCCGTTGTTTACTGTGCGGTATGTGCATTGCAAGAATGTGACGAGAAAACACAAAGGTTTCCAAATAAATACAAAAGTTGAGAAGATTTCAGTACTTGGGCACGCCCTGATAACTTCAGCATACATTCATATTAATTTAATGTTAGACACTGTGTGTTGTTTCCAGTTAAATGTAATTATATTTATATTAAATGCAAATAGCTGAACCGAAGAGCATTTTTGACCCGCGGTAAGTAAGGCTTAAGAATATTTTTATATGTAATTTCATAATTGGATTTCCTTTGAAATATGGTCCTACAGCTGAATATTGACAAGCATTTATAGTAACTTAGAATATACTTTAATATAATTTCTGTTAAAACATCTATGTGCTACACATCTGTGATGATAAAGCTATAATTTAGTACATTTAAAATATCTTCCCCAGCTGAAAAGCAAGTACACTTTCATAATCTACTTCGAGTGCTCTGTTTTCGAGCAGTAATGTTGTACTTAATATATGAAAAATGATTTTTAAGTACTCCTCAAGATAAACGTACGATCTAATGTATGCATATTCATGGTGTCCCAAAATAGCACAGTTGAGTACACTTAGATGATCTTCAGTTTGTCTTGTTTTTAATAAGCACAAAAAAAGATTAAAATGACACTTAACACACTAAATTTGACAACCTTACAAAGTGCTGTTTTTAAAAGTCTACTTAAGTAAGTATGAACTTATTATTAAATCGCACAGTCAATACAAAAGATGCACTGCTGGATCCAGTTGACCTGTTGATTTCACACTAGCACCTTTTATCCGAATGAATCTTGCTCATTCTTTACTGGATCAGAGCTGTCGCTCATGCTCAGACGGCTTCAAGGAAAACACTGCCATCAGACAGACTCTGGTTCAGGCCAGAAGCTCTCAGACACAGAATGAAACTCGGATGGAAAGTCCATTATGTCTCTCTGGTGGAGCGCAGCATCAGGTCTGTGCTGTAGATTTGATCTGCTCTTTGGGTCACTGTGTGGTCAGACGGGTCACCAGGCATGCGTCCATGTGCATAAGGTCACCCTCTTTCTGTGCTGATAATTGAAATAACATCACTGGACATCTTCGTCAGCTGCTTAACATGCACTGGTCCTGGCCTTGGCGACCCTGAAGGCCCCTGGCCCCGGTGGGTGTCCCCTATACAGGCCCCTTGTGCGACTTGTCGTCTCGCTTCAAGGATGGAAATTAGTAGGCTGAGTGTTTCCTTCGTTCTTCGACTGGTTTTACACAGATGCAAGAGCACACAGTCTGTTCTTTGATCTCCACGGCCATAATATCACTGGAATGAGGCAAATATTGACTCCATCTGACCCAGACCAATCATTCTGGCTCAGGCTCTCTCTCGCTCACTTTTTCTGTTTGCTGAATGTAGATGGTTTACTGCAAGTTGTTTTTCTTTCTTTCTTTCTTGAAAGTTTTTTCTCAGTAGGCATGTCTCTTTCCACCTTACTTCCTCCCTTGAGTCCTATTTTTGCCAGTGCCCTAAGCTTAACACACTTTATTCTCTCTGCTATTTCCTTTACTAGGGTGAGCTGTTAATGTTGTTCATGCTGATGTGAGGAAACTATACCTTGGCATGTATCTCGCATATGACACCAAATAAAAATAAACCAAATCCTTAGATGAAAAAAAAATTTATAATAATAATAAGTGTGCTTTATTGCATGGAAAGTTTCACTACAAAGTACATTTTAAATGATGTTTCAGTCAACTTCATGCACGACATGCACATTTCAACAGAAATATATTTTAATTGATTATAAATACTTGTCAGGAGAAACATTTATTTCACCATTAATTTTATTAAACCAGATTTCAATAGACAATAAAAATTAGGAAATTACACATAAAGATGTGCTTGATGGTACAAAAAGCACCGTAAGCATTGTCTAATTGCATTTAATATAAATTTCAAGTACACTGTAGTATGTTTTCATTTCATTTATGGAATTACATTTACAAAAATATCACATTCAGTTTGCAATACTGTATCACTTAGTTTGGTTTAATACAAATAAAAAAGTCTAATGATAGTATAATAGTCTTATTTTCTACTTGCTACTTTAGTGTGTATGTGCTGTACAGTTCATTTAATGAACATATAAGAGGGCATTAGTAAATAGGGGAGTTCAGAACTAAGATGCAACGCTCCAATTCTGATTTCATGGTTAGAAAGCAAATACTTCAGATGTTTTGTTGCTGTAACATGAGGAGGGGTTAATGTCACAGATGAACTCTGTGAAGGATGAGATGGGTCAGTTTTAGGGTTACGTAAGGGTCTCGCTGAACTATGGTGAGACTAAATGAATTTAGGTTAGGTTTCAGATACTGACACATGAGTACATGTTGGAACATCACACGGTCCAAAGCACAGTCAATACGTCACTGTCAATAAATACTCTTACTCATTTCTTTGTGAGTACAACACTGTTCAAAACCTTTTTTCTTCAGCAAGAGCAATTTAAATCAATTAAAAGTGTCATTTCTATTCATCAAAGAGTCCAGAAAAATAAAATGCATCACACTTTTCAGAGAAATATTGGGCAGGACAGCTGTTTTCAACACTGATGTTTCTTAAGCAGCAAATAATTTCTGAAGACCAGTGTTGGGGAAAGGTACTTTTAAAAGAAATGCATCACAATTATTGCATTACTCCCTAAAAAGTAATTAATCTCTTTACTTAGTTAATTTTTCTGAAACGTAATGAATGCATCACTTTACTTTTGCGTTACTTTTTTAATATGAGCAGGACTTGATTGTTTGCTTTCAATAAATAAGTTCTATTTATAGCAAATTTTAAATCCCTTTCACAACAAAAAGTGTAATGAATAAACCTCAGGCTGAAGGAAAAGCAAGTTAACGTCTCTATAGTAGAATACAGGAATACTCTTCAGCAATTAAAACACAACGAATGACAATTGTTAGTTTATTTAAAGTAATTTTTGCTTATTAGTATGCTTGAACTGGATCATCAAAGATCAGCAACAAAGAACTTGGTCAATACGATGGGGTTTGTAACATATTTAATTATTGCAGGTTTGCATCACTTTTGCATTTTACTGTTTTGATCCATTTTGATGAATATTTTTCAGAGTAAAATGAATGAATGCACATTCACATTAAGTCTGTATTCACACAACACACACAACGCCTCTGCACTTCTGATTTCTCCAACATGGAGACAGGAGACTTGTCAGTCAATGAATAGGAAAACAAAGTAGCTGCTGTTATTGAATAATTTCTTATAAATTAAAAAGCAATGCAATACACAATGAAGTGTATCTTCAGCAATACAGTGCTAAAGACTGGAGAAATCATGCTGAAAATTCAGCTTTGATCACATTTTTAATTGTAATAATATTTTTTTTTATTTAGTTGAATTGCTTTTATTTTACAGTACTATTTTATAGACTTTTAAGGTCTTAGGCATAATATTTGGATATGCATTTTGTTCAGCTTTCAGCTTCTGTGTTTCTCATGAATCATTTTGTTCCTGGTTACCTTCCTCTGTGCTTTACTCAGATTTGTCATTATATCCAGAGGTTATTATTTTATGGGAGCTAGGTCAGAAAACATCACAGAAATAGGCATAAACTTTGTAAGCACTGAAGCGCAGCCGTCACCCAACATTTCTCTCCGTGTGATTACGATACGCTATGTTGTTTGTTAGATGCAAGTTATCTTTGTTCTGCTATGCTGGCATGATTAGGCTTTGAATGTGATTTCCTCTCACCTCTCACAGTTTTTTACAGATGAAATCATGCAGTGGCCCTCGATTCATTCATTCATAAATACATGTATACAGTTTTCCTCTGATCTCCTTTGCTCATGATTCATCAGTTATCAGTTGTGTATCTTGACATGCTCGACAGGCCTTGTTCTCAGTGGTTTATAATCTGTGCACCCCTCCCTTCACAGTAAACAAATGCTGTCAGTTTCACGTCACCATGTTTTTCAGTGAAATTTCAAGACTGTTATCTTCATTTGAAGACATTGCCACTGTGACCCAGTCAGACAGGAAAACTCCTTCAAACTCGATTAAAGTTCTGTCGATATATATCTGTTCATTTTAAGATCTGATTAAAAATATCCCCACTCATTAGGAGTCATTATGCTGTGCTCTCTTTAAAGTGTTGTTTACAGCATTTCTTGACATTATAGATATTTTTGAGTCCAAATATATTGAGTGTAGTCTTAGATGTACACAAATGTATGAAACTGCAGTCAAAATCTGGATTCAAAGATTTTGCTAATATTAAAATATGTGTTGTGGATTGTTTCCACACCACTGTCTCTTTCACTGTTGGGGGCAAAGAAAAGAAACTTGTAATTAATCAAATAACTGTGAGGTTTAGAAGGAAAACCCACTTACACAAATGAGTGTTTATGTTGTTTTTAAATGTATTGTCCAAATTAATATATGGCCTGAATCATTCATTAAAGAGGTGTGTGGTTCGTCACCAGGGTGAACTCACAGCCCAGGAACAGCTCCCAGTCCATCTGCTTGGAGTGGAACGAGCCGAAGCGTAGTTGGAAGCATTTGTTTGCAGCAAGAAGGGGAAGCTAAAATCTGAGGCTCGTAGGACGGGATCTTTAGATCCCTATAAAGGCTCTTACCTGGGTCTTTGTGTTAAGGAAGCCCAGGTTCAGCTCCAGGACTGCCCACTTGACGGCCAGAGCTTCCCTCTCGACTCCTGGGGTGAAGCCAGTTGAGGCACCTCCTGGATTCCGAACAGGATGTACGTCAGCACAAGGTTCCAATCCTGTTTTTCCTTGGCTACTACTTGTCGCAGCATTTGTTTCAAGGTTTGATTGAATCGTTCGACCAGGCCGTTGGTCTGGGGATGGTAGATGGTGATCCTCTATAGCTTCATCCGGAGGAGCCGGCAGAGGTCAGGGTCTCTGCTGGGATGCTGACTCAACTGCAGAGCAGGAAGAGCTCTTGTGCGATGGTATTGGCGGTGGCCTTCCTGAGCAGAACTGCTTCTGGTTCCGGGTGGCATAGTTGACTATCACCAGGATGTGTTCATGCCCCTGGGCAGACTTAGGCAACAGCCCCACTAGGTCCATCCCGATGCACTCGAAGGGCACCTCTATGATGGGCAGTAGAATCAGCAGACTTGGGGGAGACGTCCTTGGCGATGTCTTCTGGCATGTAATGTAAGCTTGGCAGAGCTGCTTCACCACAGCATCTAGGCCAGGCCAGTGGAAGCAATCGTGGATGCGCTGGATGGTGTTATTCGCCCCAAGGTGTCTAGCAAGTGGATGTGAGTGGGCCAGCTCCAACAGGCCAGCAAGCAGCTGTTCCGCCTCAAGCTATCAAAGAGGCCGCAGCGCCTAGCCGAGGCCGAATGCCTACTACGCCCCACTACTCACCTGCTATAAAAGCCCGCTCCCGCTCCCCATCGCCCGAAAGATCTGCACCACCTTTTCCGGCCTCCTCCTACGCTTCGGCTTGTTCCACTCCAAGCAGATGGACCATCATATCCCTCCGCCAAACTCTCTCAGCATCCAAGATCCCTTTCTCCCGTAAAGCTAGCAAACCAGACTTATTGAACATTCTCAACACGCACCTCCCTGACGCCACTCCACCAGCAACACCGCAACCCAGGAAAAGAACTCAAAAAACAGCTCCTAACTTCTCTCTCTATCTATTATCAAGTTTAACACAAGGATTTCACCCCGGAGTTATCTGCGTCCCCTCCCAGGCCCACATCTGCCCCAACCCCCAGTCTGCCACAACCGAACCAGAAACAGTGGACTCTCTAATCAAAATAGAATTAGGCTCCACTTTCATGATCGGCCCTTTTCCCTCCCCACCTTTCAATACCTTTCCTTGCAACTCGAAAATGCTCAGGGAAAAAGAGGCTCATCATCGACCTCACCACCCCGCACAATTCCCCTATACCTAGCATCAATAGCCTAATTCCCCTTGAGGAATTCTCACTGCTATATCACAATGTCGACCAAGCCATCAAAACCATTTAAAAAGTTGGCAAAGGCGCTTGGCTAGCGAAAGTCGACATAACTTCACCCCCGATTTCTGGCACCTGTTTGGCATTCAATGGCAAAAACAGTTTTATTTCGCTGTCCACCTCGCCTTCGGATGGAAAAGCAGTCCAAAAATCTTTGACATGTCTCCGAAGCCATTTGCTGGATCTTGTCTAACAACTACCAGATCCATCACCTTATCCACCTCCTCAATTACTTCCTAGTCATCTCCCCTCCCCACGCCCCTCCCGCCGCTGACCTTTCAACAGTCCTAAAGGTCTTCAGCCACCTAGGGATTCCTGTAGCGCAGGGAAAAGGCCCCAGCACCTGCATAGAATTCATAGGCATTAACCTTGACTCCCAAAAATTCTAGGCTTCCCTCCCTAAAGAGAAATTAGACAGGATCATCATTATCGGCAACCCCAGCGCACCAAAAGAGAACTTCTCTCCATCCTTGGGCATCTGAACTTTGCCATGCAAATCATTCCACAGGGCCGACCCTTCATTTCCCACCTGCTCACCCTAGCTTCCTCAGTTCCTTCCCTTGAAGACCCCATAACACTGTCAGACACTTGCTTGCAAGAAATTCAGCTCTGGATTTCTTTTTTATCGCAGTGGAACGGCCACTCTTTCTTTTCTAAAGACTGCCTGGCCAACCCCGTTGACATTCAACTCTTTACTGACGCCGCCACCTCCATAGGCTTTGGAGGCTTTTACCAAAACCGTTGGTTTGCTGCCCCATGGCCCGCAGAACCAGCTGCTACCCCGCCCCACTTAGCATCTAGCGCCCTCTTCTAGCTATACCCCATTGTCGTTGCCGCCGACTTATGGGGTAAAGAATGGACAGCTTCATGCATTGTCGTCCACTGCGACAACGAAGCCACAGTCCACTGCATAAACAAGCAGTTCCCACTCCCCTTCCATCATGCCTCTTCTCAGATGCCTTGTCTGGATTTCCGCCCTTAACCAATTTGTTATCACTGCTGGACATATCCCTGGAAAAAACAACATTATCGCTGGTTCCTTATCGCTTCCCACTTCCGTAGAAGCTGCTTTCTACAACTAGCATCATCCATCCAAACCTGCTTCCAAACCAGAAGCTAGCATATCTCTCCTCCACCCAGGATCACTCACACCCAGCTCCCGCAAACAGCTTCGCTAGTCCCCACAAACCCGCATCCACAGAAGCAAGCCCTCCTTCCTCACAGAGGATACCTAATTATTAAAAAAATAAATAAATAAATACATTTTTCTTTTACAGAACCCGCAAGACCTGTAGAAGCAAGCCTCTTCCTCCCTGCTGAGGAATACCCTACAACAGCTCCCGCAGCAGCCTCCCATTTAAATATTAAACCTGCTAAAACCGCTTCCCCAAAAGAAAGACTCTTCCTTCCAACTATAAATGAGCCCGACTCCTTCCTACTGGCATCTCGCTCTTTTGCAATCCCTCCCCCTCCCCTGCTCCTCCGTTTAGCATCTTTCCTTGTCCGGGGGGCAGTCGGAGGCAGAGCCGGGCACCGAACCCTCGCCCTCGCTAGGGCTCAGCTCACTAGGGTTCAGGGCTCGCCGCTCTACCGGCTTGCTTCCCAGCCAAATCTGCTTATCCAAATCTGCCAAATTATTCATTAATGAGAAAGAGGGAATTCGTGAAATAGTTTTTCCTCCCCCCTTCACTGAGCGACAAAATAATCCTCACTCTGCTCTTTGGTAAATGAGACCCCTCCCATCACCTGTTAGAAAATATCATAGAAGTGGTTAGGATTTTAGGAGGGGGAATCACCATCTCTCCCGCTGTCCAAGGCCAGCAAGTAAGGCGTCGGTGTGGTCTTCTGACCAGCCTCCATCTTCGGCGGCTCCCTTTTGGGTTGGCAGGCTGTGTATCGACGACCAGCAGGTGGTCAAATTCGGACCAATATCTCCCGAGAATAATGGGGCTTCTGGTAGGGACCTCCATCGGGGACCAGGAGCCACTGGCCTGCTTATTGTCAGCGAGATGCCCTCTGGCGCTCCTGGACCACCCTCCAAAGAAATTCCAGGGCTCACTCCCCAGGATCCCAGTGTTGTTCTCTGTCACCTCCATGAGTTCTCCTATCGTAGTTGGGTTCTGCATGCCTACTGCCTGGCGGTGGCACGCGGGAGAGCATGGAGGAGCAGGCCGATCACTACACACGACCGACCGACACACTTATTTTTTCTTTATTTTTTCCATATTTGTTTTATAATATTAATACATGATATCATGTTTCATTTAAATATGAAAATTTTTCTAGGTTTTATTTAATTTTTTTTACTGTTAATATTCTGATGTAGGTTCCACTATTCCAATATGTGCTGTGACAACATGACCATTGCAGTTCAAAACGTTAGTGTGTGCTCAAGTATGTTGTGCTTAGCGATCACCCTGAAAGGATGAAAAGAGTGAAAACTAACCCGATAGTCTCTTCTGTGTGTTGATATTAAATATTATGAACTACATAGTGCTGTTATCAGTGTGATTCTGAACTCACTGCTGAGCAAATTTCTGTAGTCTCTGCTGAAGGTGATGACACATGATGTACAGGTGTGTGTCAGAGCCACCAAAAGACCTGGAGAGAAGTGCAGTGCTGCGAAAAGAAGAGAAAGAGAATAAAAACAGATGGAGAGAATGAGAGAGAATATAAAAACTACTACCTCAGAACTTTACATTTTCACTTTTGGTGAAAAAGTCATATGTGCAGATATAGATGCATTGTGCCATCACTTATATAAAATATTTACTGATATAAAAGTCTATTACAATCTATAAAACAATGCAACATTATTAGAGAGAGAAAAGGCCAATTACCAATAAACACTAAAAAATTGCATTATACTGTATTTTGATAGTCCCCTTCAGACAATCTACTAAGTGACTTTGTAACTACAGTACATGTCAACTAATTCTCATGAATTAATTTGCAGCTACATGTCTAGAGTAGACTGTTAGGTTAGGTTTAGAGTTAGTATAAGAAGTTTCTGATAGTAAGTGTGTAGTGTGTTGTAGACTCATCAAAATAAAGTGTTAGAAGATTACTGTTCATAGAATCCATATGATTGATTTGTTCTGTTTTAATTGATTAATTATGCATGTATTTATTTGTTTATATTATTAGTATTATATTTGAATACATATCTGTTTGAGACACAATGTAAAATATGTTTGGGCAATACATTGTAACAACTATCATGTCAATACAGCACATACTGAATTAGAGGGAGAGAGAGTGTGTGAGAGAGAGCTGTGTGGCTGTCCAGCGTCACACCACATTTACACAAGGACAAAAAAAGTTGGGTGAACGACAGGGGAAAAAAACCTACACCCCTCCCTCTCTTACTCCAGAGGATTGTGTGTGTGTGTGTGTGTGTGTGTGAGAGAGAGAGAGAGAGAGAGAGTAGAGTAGAGTAGAGAACGAGTCTGAAGAAAAGAGGAAAACTTCTCCTTGAGCTCCGCGGATCTGGTGTTTGTTTCTGTTTCCTTCACGAGCCTGACGCAGAAGAACGGATCCGCGAGCGGAGAATGACGAGCGCATCTGTGAGCAGGTAACGCGCGGCTCCGGGCACGTTTGTGACTTTTGCGCATCATTGTATCGGATGGAGAGACGTGAAGTGTGCATCGAGTCTCCTGCCGCCGGACACGGGTTCCAGTCTGGCTCGATCACCACCACGAGAACTACAGCAGACTGGTCAGATCAGATCAGACGGCTGGACAGGGCGGCTGCGATATGCACATACTCAGAAATACTAATAAAGGTTGCGTCCGCAGGTTTCATACAGGCTTAACTTCAAAAATCCGAAAGGAATTCTAATGCTGTATAGGCTATCATAATTTCCAATAGATCCTACTGAGCTCAAAGAAGCAAAAGTTTACAGCTCACTTCTTCATGTGAGGCAAGGTGTTGTTTATGAAAGTTGATATTTCACAAACGTATCCAGTAAGTCTTGATAAGAGGATTTCAAAATGATTTTGAAGCATGATTTACTCTTACCCATGTCATTTCTCGACGCAGCTTTTAAGTAAGTAATTAAAAGTGGAAGGAAGAAGTCAGTGCGCTTCGCAGCAGGTCGTGACTGGGTTGTTTTGCATCAAATTTAAGGCCGCTTTTAAATGTTTTCGATTTAGTTTTAATGAAGTGGTTCGAATTGCGCTCCGAACATTCCTTTCGGATTATTTGGCGCGTTTGGGCTCTTGTTTGCGGACGCAGGTTCAGTGTGGCGGGTTTCTCCAGTAGTTGGTGAAAAACGTGGTCAGAGGCGGGGGGTCCTGAGCGCGCTGGGACTCTGGATCTGGCCTGATGCTGTCCTTATGGTTTCCGTGGTGCGCCGCTTTAACCCACGGCTGTGATTACGGGTCTGCGGCTGCACTCAAGATGTCATGCATCATTTTACACTGTTCTCAAATACTAATAGTTAACCACAGATGATGTGCAAATTTATCAGGCAGATAAACATTATTGGTACAAACAAGCCTCGCGTTCTCTTGAGACAGATTGCTGGAGTGTTTGTGGTCCCACAGACCGCTGCGCTGTGCTGTACAACAGGGGTTTTGAAATTAATCATTAAAATGATAACTATGACCTAATTAATAGAACACATACAGATGTTGCTATGAGCAGTCATGCACTTTCAGAAACTTGATGGCTGTTATCCAGGAGAGTAGCCTAACCTTGTTTCTGTTTGGGGTCAAAAAATATGAAAAATAGAGTAGCTACAGGTTTACTCTACGTAAACTTAATTAGGTACAGTGTTTTAGACTGTTTAAAGGCTACTTTGAGTTAGTTCATTAATCATTTTGAAATGGTTTATCAAGACTTTTTGTGGAGCATTATTAGTTAATGGAAGGTGAAAACAGTTTATTCATAACTCAACATTTGCATGTCCAAACAAAGGTAATTTTGTTAAAACGCTTTAATGTACGAATCATTGGAAAATGATGTGCCTGTAAACAAACACCATAATTAACTGATTGTCCAATGTCGTCATATTTAATCTCTTTAATTCCATGATTAATGTGTTTGCTGCCACTACTGGACCTATAACCACTGATGGGTATTTAATGGGTTAACCACTGAGACACTTACTAATCTGTTGCCAAACAGCTTCACACTGTACTGTATATCCTTGGCACCACCATTCAGGGTTAGCGCTGTTTCACTTTGCTTCATAAACCAGGGCTAAAAGAGAACGGCTCGTAAGAGTCCTCACCTCAAGTTAAAGGCACACTCACACCAAAAAAAGATAGCTATAAAGTTAACTGTAACCATAATTACTGTCCTGACTAGTGCACTGCATCGCTCTGTTTATTATGATCGCCTCCTGCAGTTATGATGTGGACTACTCTATCCTCAGAATTAGAACGATGTTTAAAATATGATTATAGCAATCATACAGCCTTAAGCAAAGTTACTATGTATCTACTACTCTTTATTAATTGCTAACCCAGACTAAAGAACAAGATAATCCATTTCAGGTGTGTATCATACCTTGGGCCCTTAAACAGAAGTTTATCGTTCGAGGCATGTTATATTCAACCCACATGGAATTTAGTTTAGAATCCGTTTTCTTAAAATTAGGACAACGCATAGCAACATGACACAACGTCAAGTATTTCTACTCGGAAAAGCCACCAACCAGAACCCTAAAATGTGGGTTATGGGCGTTGCATTATGATTATGATTGTGGTTGATATGGAAATGTTTTGAGGATAAGTCATATCCAGAGGAACTGCCAATAGGAGCCGTGCAGGGTGGGGAAGTCAGGAGGAATTCTGGGATGGCTAGTATTTGTATTAGCCTTGTTAACACATTTTCCTAATTGTCCAGAGATTAATCTAATCAGCCTCTTGTAGACCATCAACATTATAATTTACAGCGCTCATCATGTGTTAATATAGCAGCTCATTATCGCAGTATCGTTTAATATCACAACATGATTAAACTGAATTTATATCTTCTTCTTCTAAATACTCATGTTTACCCTCTTCCTCACAGATTGTGTGCGTTTTGGTGTTGTGTGTTTGCTGTCCTGTCCTTAACAACATCTGAGGAACCAGAGAAGCCGGTGAGTGATGACGAAGATGATGATGATGATGATGGCGCTTTTACATTTGCATACTCTACCGTTAGAGAGAAGTGTTTATCAGAGTGTTGCCATATGTTTGTGGAGCGGCTGAATGGGTCTTTGCTTTGAGAGATGATCTGCTGGATCTGACCATTAACTGATCTTTCCATTGTTTGGTCATCTGCTTGGCCTCTGATGTGGGGCTGTCCTTTGGGTCCATGTGAGATGTGGCTGTGATTGGGCGTTGGTGTGAAACAATCACACTCACATGTAAGCAAGCGAGCAGTTACGCACATGTTCAGAGTAAGCACACACACACACACACGTTGGTTTTTGTGATTTCTGGGGTCTCTCCATAGGTGTAATGGTGTTTCTACTGTACAGA
>JAUMHQ010000076.1:4087063-4107496 GCA_032361165.1 Enteromius paludinosus | reverse complement strand
AGCAACACCTGGAGCCGATCATGGTTCCGGGTACGTGGGTAAACAGTCCGGGGGGAAACTAATACTCGGGGGATGGTCCCCGCTGGTGCCGTTCAGAACGAGCCACAGAGGCGCGGCTCGTAACAGTACGTGTCTTTATATACACGAGCATATATTATGTAAACAATTTTGTTTTATTTTGGATGCAGTCAATCGAGATTAACCAAAGTTTAATAAATTAAGCACTGATTTAATTGACTGATTGTAAATGTAGTTTTAAATAACACACTACTTTAGATTGTTAGTCAAATAATAATAAATGTACTTTAAAGCACAAGAAAAGACTATTAAAACATAATATTTTAATGTGTAAAATATTATTTCATTTGATGTTATTACAAAGTGCATTATTAAATTATTTCTTTACTACAAAGTGCAAATTTTTGAAGTGCACTTTAAGTCACCTTTTACTTAAGTAACACTATGTATTCTGTAAGTACAGTGTTTAAAAACGTACTTTGAAGATTTTTAACGACCAGTGCACATTCAGTACAATTAAGGCAAATAACTTTGATGTACAAATTCTCTTATCAGAACCTTCAGAACTCATAAGCTCTCTGTTGAAACTAAACTACATAAACATCTCATTTATAAATCATCATGGTTGTGACGCAATGATTAACAAATGATAGTCATATTTACATATCAGTCTCTTTCATTATTTTAAACTTGGCTGTCTCTAATAAACGAGAGCTTGGACACAGAGGTTAGCCGGTCAGAACAGAGGCCATTTGTCAAATGCGGCAAAAACAGCATGATTAATTTTACGGGTCAGAGAGAGGCTGGGAAGTTCTCATGAAAAAGCTAAATTGTGACTGTTGCAATTAAAAAAAAAGCAATAAAGCAATAAAACGTTACAAATGTGAAGTGTGGCCTCTTTAACTGGCTCTGTAAATGGCCTAATCAGAGTTTAATCTCATTCAGCCTGCTTTAGACTTTCTAATACCAAATATTTACCATTCATATAATGACCTCAACTGCTAAAATGGAGTTTGCATGTGTTTGCGAATGATCTCAGACTATCCGCTCGGCCAGCAGTGCTGTGAGTTTGGAGCGGGACTAACCGAACAGAGGTGCATAACGAGAGGATTCGGAAATCTCATGATTACGCTATTCTGTTTGCTTAAATGACATACTTCAGATTTAAAGGGATAGTTCACACAATAATGAAAACCTGCTGTCAATTTTCCCACCTTTAGCCCATATAGTTGACTGTTTTTATTTTTACCTGAAACTGAAAATTAGTGATAAAATACAAGCTAACACCTACCAGGTCAACACAAAATTAATATGCCTGTTAATATATTGCGGACCAGCTTAACCCAGCATCAGAACCTACTTAACCAGTGTACGCAGGTTTTTCAACAGGGTTATAAATCGAAACTGTCAGTCTGTACAAAATGATTACCTGTAATACAGATCCTCAGGCGAATGGGGAAGTCCACAAACTGGTTCTTTTGGACCGGCTTGGCAGTTCATTTTCATATTTGCATCGCTTATAAGCAATTATATTGTGATATTATACAAAAAAAAAATGTGAAATGTGGATGTTTTACATGATAAAAGCATATAAACGTCATTATACCAGCGGGTCTTCGGTCCCAGTCGAACTGTTTCCTCAGTTCAGTGACTGCGGGAGGAACTGGAGCACTGAATCAGTTAATTCATCACAGGGTCAGATACTCCGCTATATCGGCTCATTTTGATTCGGAGTGACTGTCAGGTATCTGAAAACTTTTGAGTTATGATCTGTTTCAGACGTTCAGTACAATTTGGTGAACCGTTTCATCTAAAGAACCGGTTCGAAAGAACCGTTTGTTCCAGAATGTTTGGCTGAGGTCTGGATTAATGCTGTAAATAATGTTCAGTTTCTTGATTGGTTTGCTTCGTAAGACCTCAATATATCACCAGGAGCCACGGGTGTTATATATTTCTTGCATGTATATGCTTTTTCGTCTCTCAAATTGATGGTAGTAATTTATGAATCACCAAGGAGCACAGTTTCAGCTAAAAATCTTCTTTACTGCTCTACTGAAGAAAAAAGTCACATACATCTTAGATAGACTGAGGGAGAGTTAATTACATGCTCATTTTCGGATGAACGTTCCTTGTAAATAAGCTGGTTGGTCCAACAGTGTTTGATTATGGCTAAATGAACCCAACGGAAAGTCCCATGTTACATCACTCGAGAAGCTCTTTAACTCAACACCAACCTCCCAGATTTAACCACAGTTCGGTGAAAGTGCTTCATCCGAGCCACTAGTAATTACTGCTGATTTTCTGAAAGAGTTCATCAAACACTTTCATCCCAAAGCGCGTTCTTCAAGTCGAAGGGATGGATTTCCCCCTTTTCCAGGAGCCAGTTCTCCATCCATCTCCCCGTCCTTCTGAAACTCCACAGCAGTCTTTTCCTTCAACTTTCCTTCCAGATCGACGTGGTTCATTTGAGCTGAGCCTCGTTCTCACTCCCCTGTCGAACGCTGACTAGAGCCAGATTCTTTGCAAATCATAAATCACCCGGTTCCCTTTAATCCAACTTTCCAGCATCAGCCTGGGCGGTAGTTATATTATCCATCTCCGAGTCGTTCCAGCGGCTCAGGGCAGCATGTGTGCTCTCAAACCCAGAGTTAGTCATTTTTGAACGGCGGTCAAGTTGATGTGGTGAAGCCGTTTCCTGCTGTCGGTGGCGTGATACACACACAGTGACTGGCTTCTAGAGGGATTACTTCAGACACATCCAAACATGCTGCAGTGTGTGTGTTACCAGGACATGGGGGTCTTGTGGGTCGTGAACAAGTGCTGAAATCTGAGCGAGGGCTCTGCTAGCGGGTTTGCTCGGCCTGTGATTGTTCAGTGTTTCACCCAATGTGACATCTTTGTCAATTCACCCACCCTCATGTCATTCCAAGCCACTATTATGCTCACGTGTGCATACAATATGGATTGCTTTTGTGCTTTTTGGTTCCCAACCACATTGGAAAGGAGCATCTGTGACATATTGTTCAACATCTACTGTTGTGTTTCATGGAGGAAAGAAAAGAGAAAATTACATTTCTGTTATTTCAAATGATCCTTTGTGAAAAATAAGTGTGCTGGTGCAATTGTACTTAAAATCTCAGTAGCGTAATCTATACATGAAGTCACTTAATTTTAACTTATTTTTCTGAAAACAAGACAATAATTTTTTATTGTCTCAAAAATCCTTTTTGATATCTAGGTATAAAATCATTTTTTGCAGTGTAAAGAGACTTGATTAATGACTATGATTCTTAAGTACACTTTGTAATAACGTTAATAGTAATTTGTTAATAAACTATAATATATTTTCATGAAATTGCAATCATCACGCAATAAAATATCTGAAAGCATTCAATTTAGTTCAAAGTTAGGGATATTTCTTGTAAAGTATAAAAGTACTAGATTGAGAAGTTTGCTGAGGTACACTTTTGTTCACTTGGGAACTTGGATTTAAGCAGTTTTATCTAAGAGCCAAAAATCCCTGAGGCAAGGGATTCCTTAAGATGCATTACAACATCTTATCTTTCAGCCTTACCTAAGCGTTTATGCTAAACATTTCACAAGAGTTTCTGTCATAACACAGCTGTAGTTACAACATCTCTCGCTCCTTGTGTTCGCTGCAAGTGAGATGTGCAGTGCACACAATGGAGCTAGATTGCGATTGCTGTGTAAAAGCCCTTTTGCAAGCAATATATGAATCACAAGTTATCAGTCTCATGACACGTTCAGCCATTGCTTTAGCTTTCCACTAATTCCCCAAGAGACCTACAGGTTAAATCCGTCATTTTTATGGGGAATTGGTTGCTAAGAGTTTTTAAGCAACATATGACTGTGCTTTTGGTTTGGTTTGAAACCGAGCTGTAAAATGCCACAGATGGAGTTGGAACCCAGGAAATGGTCTCACTGGGCCCTCTGAGGGCTGGTTGGCTATACATAGCGTGTGTGTGTTTATCTCTGTAGTCTTGAGTGTGTGTTGAAGGGAAGGTGAGATTACTGGGCACAGAAAGACAAACTCACATGTTTTGACTGGATGTGGAGCTTCTGAACACCTGATGATCATGTGATCTCTCTATCTTTCCTACACACTTTCTGTTTTAATTTGCTTAATATTATAGATTCAACTAGGATTCATCTCAGTTTAACATTATTCCAGCGCTCATGTTTTAAAGCAAAATCCCTTTCTGTGTCAACGGTCCCTAAAATGATGAGCAGATGGAGAGAGTGAACTAAAACTATTTCTCTGTACATAAATGTTGATTTCTGCTTGCAGTTTTCTTGTCCTTGATCAGTGTTACTCTGTGTAATATGTTGTTGAGGATGTGTAAACTAGAGAGTGTGTGTTTTATTATGGGTTAGATATCTCAGGAATGTGTACAACATTCTATTTGGAGGAATGATAAACTGTAGTTTATAGTGTGTACTTTAGCGTGTGTGTGAGCAGCAGGAACTGAGAGAAGAGGAGGAGAGGAAGTGAAATAGAGGAGTGGAGCGAAGGGGCTTTCTGGGGGTGTGACACAGTTACGCTGTAGCGCAGTGAAAGACGCCACTGTTTAAAACACACACACACACACACCCTCCAGAAATAGAGAGGGCAGAAAAACAGATAGAGGGAATGAGAGGCCTAGAGTGAAGTAATAAAGCAGAGATGAGGAAGGAAAGAAGAGTTTTGCTGGGAGAGGCAATAGAAAGAAAAAGAGAAGAGAAAGAAGAGCTAAAGAAAGAAAGAGACGGCCAGTGTGAAGTCATTGAGCATGGGCTCTGCACTCACTAAATAAACATTTACACTGCCGTGTCAAAGGCTAAATCTCTTCACAATGGCCTTTCAGAAACAAAAGAGCGAATTCATCTCAAATTTAGCATATGATTCAAATGCTGACTGAGAAAATGGAGCTGTTCTAACACGTGACGTGAAAATACGTGATTATTATCATGCACCAACAAACATCCTGATGTGAAACGGACTTTTTTACTTGGAAAATTAAATGTCAGCGTAAATCTGTGTGACTTTCTTCTGTGTGAAGTCTGTGTTTCGCAGAATGTCACGACTCCTGTTTTTCATCAGAAGTCCTCATTTGCTCGAAACACAAGCAGAACAGATTTCTGGGTAAACTGTCACATGATGAAGAACGTCTTGTGGTAGCATCGTGCATCATTCGACAATTTACATAATAAAAAACTAAAACTAAAAGCAGTTGGTTTTTTCATGAATGAGGCATGGGGAAATTCAGTGCATGCTGCGGCTGGAACACTTTCAAAATGAAAAAGCATCATAACATACAACAGTTTGTGTGAGGAAAAGAAAACTCCCCTGTAAATGTGCTCTCCTAGGCTGTCTGAGATGTAGATCTTGAGAATTGTGTCTCTGCATCAGTGTCCCAGCAATGGAAATGAATGGGTGCCGTCAGGATCAGAGTCTGATAAAAACATCACAATAATCCACAGCACTCCAGTCCATCAGTTAACATCAGGAGAAGACAGAAGATCAAACTAATCCAGCATTAGTGCTTTTTTAACTAAAATACAATGATCCATAACCCATAGTAAGGCTTCCTCCAGTTTAAAAGTGTGCTGATCTGAATCAGGAGAGAAACCTGCACAGATCAAGCACCGTTTAAAAAGCCAAAACACCTCTTAACAAATAAATGTCTGGATTTTGATGCGAGAGACAGCAGGAGGTGGACTTTTTCACTGGAGGAAGTATTATTATGGATTTTGAATTTGTATTTTAGCTGGAAGCAGTGGCACAAAAACATTTGTTTCATGCAAACATGCTACCTTTGGGTTCTCCTCATGTTAACTGATGGAGTGCTGTGGATTATTGCGATGTTTTTATCATCTGTTTGGACTCTCATTCTGGTGGCACCCATTCGCATGCACTGATTTTCCTGAATCGACATTTTTTGTTGACCCAGAAACAACATTTTAATCCAAAAATGTAGTCTTGACCATATCTCTACACCTAAACCTAACCTTACTCATGAGCAATCACTAAAATCAGGGAAAATGTAAACTGGTTCTTTAACTCTGTTTGGTTAATCACAATGTTGTTGACCTAGGAACATGTCACACTCAGCAAAATCAGGTTCTGCGCACCCATTCACATCCATAGACGAGACGTATGTGCAGCTATTTTTCATTCATGAATAAACTATTCCTTCAAGTTACTCTTTAGATTAACCAAAAAGAGAGCTATATCAACATTCGCGACATGAGAGTGATTCAATTACATTAACTTAATTACATGCACTTTTGGGTGAACTAGTCCTTTAATAACAGCTCAGATATGAGCAGAGGGTTCCTCTGACGCCTCCCTGTCCAATCAGTGTCCTCATGCTGGAGGCAGTGTCTTCAAATTGAAATACATTACAGATGCTGCTAAATTCCTCCGTTTTAAAGGGTCGGAGAGCGTTTCCTTTGTGGGGATTTGAAGAATTTAGGCCATAATGCTGATATGGGACAATATATCAGGAATTTGTCAGGAAATGAGCTCAAATGTCCGCTGGGACTGAGTTCAGACAGCTGTCCATCACCTGTGCAAACCAGCCGCTCCCAAATTATTTACTTTGAATAACACATTAGATCAACTTGTAATGGAGATATTCTCTCTCTTTCTCCCTCCCTCAAATCCTTCAGCTAGTATTTTCTCTCATTGTCCTCGAGGGAGGCCTATAATGTTCACGTTTATTCCTCTATAACTCTCAGCATTTGTTCTCTTCAGGTCGAGTTTGTAAAGAGCCCCTGTTTAACAGCTGCTCTGCTTCTTCACCGTTCCTGATCCGAGTCTTACCTCTGTCTGTGGGCTTTCTCCTAGCTCGGACTAACCTTGTTTAACACACACTCATCCGTGCAGGATTGACTGTGCATTCACTTTAAACACACAGACACAAACTCAGAGAAGCATATCATAAACCACATATTAAAAACACATGTATGTTACATCACACACACACTTGGGCACAAAGGCAGAAGTGTATAGCCCACATTCTTTCTGTGCTGCACAAATGAACCCCACATGCTCAAACCTCTTTCTCATACACACTTCTAGTTAGTGGCCTTTGCTAAGTCAAGCATACTATTACTATTAATATTACTCTTGTTTCTATAGAATCCGACCCTCCGCACCATTTGTACGTCAGATTTGGGGACTTTTTTGAATGAAGCCCATTAAACGCATTTTAACCCTATAATGCCTATATATGACATGTCTATAAAGTTAATCTAAGAGCAATGCAATATAATATTGTTGGTATATATTTCAAGATGAACACTCTCCTTTACCTGATTATAGATTTATAGTGATCTGCATTGCATTAATGTTTTGATCATCATGCAAGACATATAATGGGAGATATAGAAGGATTCATTACGTCTAGCAACATCATTACATAAACAGTATGTCAGCATCTGCACCACACTGCATATATCTGAGCTGGTGTACTATAAACTAAAAGATTCTGATTTACAGTGTCAGGCTGAAAAGGGTTCAAATACTAAGATACTGTGTAGGATCATTTGAATTAACTCTTTAAAGGTTAAAAACGTGCATGTTTAAAGAAAGAGTGATATGTCCCAAGAGAGCTCACAGAACCTATACTATTATATTTGTACCTGAAATCTTGAAGTTGATGGACAAAGCTTGTGGATCTGCTATGCATCAACTTTTACAAACGCACATGGAGCAGCACCCAGGAATGTCTTTGTGTGCACATTTCATCTGTGTCTATTCAGGTGTTTTTAGTTTCTTGTTTTCTGAAGTACCTCTGCTGAAGTGTGTGTGCCTGTTTCAGCATGCTGCTTTGTTCAATGTGTTTACACTGACCAACTGCTTTTGTCAGCTGGACACAGAGAAAAACAAAAGACTGAGCTATTCGCAGGGAAAGAGAAAAGATGAGTGCAGAGAAAGTGTGTGTGGGAGAGAGTGAGTGACAGCTGTTGTGTTGCTATGTTCACAACATGTGTGAGAAAATCTTGAGCTCTCGCCATGTTCTTCCACTATAGATGCATCTGAGCCAGCCATACATTCATGTGTGTGTGTTACACCCTGATTTCCCACAGAGCTAGTAAGCACTCAGCTTCTCCTGTAATAAGATCCGATGGAGCTGTTGGTTTGTGTGTGTGTGTGTGTGTGTGTCTGACCCGTGTGTGCCCCTGTTTGACAGTGGCCCTATTAACGAGGAAGTGAATGTGGCCTGAGGAAAAGCAGCAGAGCATTACCTCTCTGTCTCTCAGCTTGAGATCTAGTAGATGCTCTGCTTCATTACAGGAACTCTTCTGAACTCTTTGACTGGTATTTCAGCTATATATCAGCTCAGTGCTGCGCTTCTGCTCTCTTAGCAAGGAAACAACTTTGCCTCTTTTCATCTTTGTATGCTTAGCTTTGTCTCTTAATGTGTCATTCTTAAAAAGAATAGTTCACTCAAATTTCAATTTCAGCTAAAACACGAGTCCATGATAATAACGCTTCTTCCAGTGTAGAGTCGTCTGATCTGAATCAGGAGAGAAGCATGCACAAATCAAGCAGCGTCTACAGTTCACAACAGCTCTAAACAGATATGTTGCTGAGAGAGACAACAGGAGATATATAGTTGCTAAAGAAAAGCTAATTGTGTGTGTAAAGTCTACTGCTGCACTAAAAGTATCTTTGTATCAATTAAAACCTGGACTACTTTAGTCCCATACTAGCAGTAATGCTCTTAGAAGTACAGTATACTATACACACTATTATTAGTAAATGTACAACTTGAAGTATACTTCTACTACTGAAATTCACTTCATTAATTGAACAAAGTATATAGTTTTATACTTGAGCAGCGTGAACATTTTGCTGAATATCTCCTCCACTGTTGTTTTAGAGACACTGCTATTTTTTATTTTTACTTTGACTTTTAATTTTGTTCTCAATTATTGATTCGGTTGTTTTCAAACCGTTCAGGAGTTTTCAAGCACTTTAAAACTAGTATTCTGAATGTCTGTAAATATTTGTCTGCATCGGTGTAGCCTAATTACATGCATGTATATATGCACACATCTTAACATCGTAACTTCTTCCATCGGCACCCAAAGCATGGATCAGTTCAGAGCCCTGAACCCCCAGAATAAGCGGAGCAGAGCTTTTCCTCAGCAAACACACTCAGACATGCTGTAAATATTTAGGGCTGGTTTGTGGAGAGCCGCAGTGTTTGGTGTGCAGTAATGGGCCGATGTTTGGTCATTAATGGTCTGAGAGGTGAAATGACACCCCGATGACCCCGTGCCTCTTTAATTTCACCCCGCAGCTGTCTCTGCCTGTCTTTAGTGTCCTGCACATCTCTCCCTCTGTGGGTGGTTTCTCTTGTGTTTAAGACAGGAAAAGGAAGAAAGCAAGAGAAAATGAGCAGTGTTTCCTGATGTCATTGGCATCGTGAACGAACACGTGGAAGATCTAGAGACGAGCGCTCTGATATAGGTCTGATTTATGATGCCATATGTCCCGTTCTGTCTGTGGTTTGAGGATTGTAAGGAATTTATCCATTTCCACTTAACAATTCTGCTTTCTTTACCCTGTGAAGTCTGTCGTGGTAAATAAGTAGTTTGAAATGGAAATAAACAGTTCATTGACCCTTTAGAGAAAAAAAAGCATGTGTTTGGAGGAAAAAAGAACTTGATGCAATTGGTGCATAATATATTTATATGATGAAATGTAATGATAGCATGTATTGTAAATCAGTGATATCTTTATAACAGTATAGCAGATCATTTAATTATATAAATCTCAGTCATGTGTTTATTAATATGTGTAAGTAAGAAAAGATTGAACTGATTTAAATTTATGCATAGAATAATGAAATATTTATAAAATAAAATAATGCAATGCAGTGCTGAAAATCAGTTTTCAATTCAAAGATGTGGGAAAAGTCATGTGAAAAAGGCAATTAGACTTAAAGACCTTTTACTTTAAAAACAAAATCCTAACCCTAGTGGGTTTTTCTTTCCTTAAAATGTGTGTCACTTCGAGTCGACTTGTTCAGGGCTCTTGTCTTTCTCTGACTCTGTAAACACTGGCCTCCGTCTGTCTCTCCTCTGGAGATTTATCTGAGTGTTTTCAGGTTCACCATTATTTCCATATGGTAACTAGTGCAATACACACACACACACACACACACACACACACACACACACTGTCATGCTTGTCAGTAGTCGGTAGTCTTACTCCCTCTGTCTCTCTTTCTGCAGGCATGTCCAGGTGCTCCAGTAAACTCCAGAGCTGAGCAGTGTGCAGCGTTCAACAATCAAGAGTTTATGGGACGCGTGTATGACTGGGAGCCTTTCACAGAAGGTTAGAAACGGAAATTAAAGGGGTGTAAAGGGGAAAAAGAAGCAATAACAGAGGTGTGGTGGAATATGTTACTTACCTCTCTGCTATTGTGGAGCAGCATTTGGATTTTATTGTCTAATAATAGAAAATACTTGACATCTGCTTACACAATACTTTCCATGGACCTCTTTTCAATTCATTTTTCATTATCAGACTGTATTGTTTTGCAGTTTGGTTGTTTATGTGTCCATATGAGCTCTGTTTCAAAAGATTTAGAGAGCCTTTTAAGGCCCTTTTTTTTGGAAGTTTGGGACACATTATTATTTATTTATTTATAAAAATGTTTTTGAAAGAAGTCTCTTTTGTGCACCAAGGCTGCATTTATTTTCTCACAAATACAGGAAAAGCACTACTATTCTGAAATATTATTTCAGTTTCCAATGTTGTTTGCTACGTGATGTGTTAAAGTGACATTTATTTCTGTGATGCGCAGCTGAATTTTCAGCTTCAGTACTCCAGTGTCACATGATCTTACTGCTGAACAAACATTTCTGATTATTATCAGTGTTGAAAACAGTTGTGCTGCTCAATATTTTTCTGGAGGCTTTTTGCTAGGATTCTTTGATGGATAGCATTTATTTTAAATAGAATTATTTAATTTTGATTAATTAAATGCATGCTTTCTGAATAAACATATTTGTTAACTATAAGCAGTGCATTCTTCACAAAGGCAGTCCTATGTTTTGCATGCAAAGATTAAAAAAACAACAACAACAAAATGATGGCTAAGAAAAAAAAAAAGTAATTATAAATATTAAACATTTATATTCTTATTCCATGCTACAAAATATAAATAATGTCAAATACATTGAATGAGTATTTTCCGAGCTGTTGAACAAGTCTTGCCATCTTTAAATTCATTTAGCAGATTTTCCTTCACGATCAGCGTAGGAAATGGGAAAAATGAGCATGGATTCCTTTCAGACTGGCACAGCCTTAAATAGTGAGGGATTCTAAGAAAGCTCTGAACTAGCAGATAAGCAAGAATAAAGGCGTTTTTGAGAGGCTGTAAATGACCTGAGCCATAAGAAGACAAAGTAGATGTAGAATGAATGAAGAGAGGAGGAGGGGGACCGCAGGGGTCGGGGGTATTACTGTACAAGCAAAGACTCTTTGTGAGAGAGAAGGACACAGAAAGAGAAACACAGAGTTAAAAATAGAGGAATGTGTGACGGGCCGTTATAAAAGTCACCGAGACAGAGCACATGTACCACACCACCACTATAAATCAACAAAACAGAGAGGAGGGAAAGAAAAAGAGGGACTCATGGAGGGGAAATCGGATGAGGGGGGCGGAGCCAGAGAGGACAGAGGTTAGGGAGTCATAGCAACCGAATGAAAAATGCTGCTGTTCAGGATGGATGGATGGATGGGATGAAAGGGTCTGTGAATGAGAGGAGAAAGAACTGAATGGACGAAGAAAGGCCTGAATAGTAAGTGAGAGGCTTGAAAGAGGGGGAAGTGAGGACAGACGTAACTGAGGGGACACCCAATCTAGCCGTCTGACCACAACAGAGAGACTGAGGGACCACCACAGACCATGAGCACAGGACCTTCAGTCTTCGCTTTGACTCCGTCACATCTCCAGTGCTGGGTATATAGAAGTAGACTTGTATTGTGAATCATGAGTTTAGACCCTTGAATCTTCAACGTACGATCTTTTACTATCTTAAACTTCTAAGTTAAAAATCTAGATTCATTAGTTTAAAACCTCAAATCCTGAGTGTAGAAATTGACATTTAGAAGTGTGAATACTGAGATGAGATGTTCGAGTCTTGAGTTTAAAACTAGGGATGCTCATTTCGGTTATTTCTCGCAACCGACAACTGACGCTCGTTCACCGATTATTAACCGCTAACTAAAACAAATTATTTTAAATGAGAATTGAATTCAATTAGAAAGGACCCGTTAAAAATAGTAATATTTGTTTTCTGTGGATTCACTGAAAAAAGTTAGCAACAGTGACCTAATTAATGTCAAAGATGGCATAAAAGTCACTTTCTGACATGACAGGAGTCCGATCGAGGCGCGCGTTCTTTCATCAAACCTTCATTAACCGACAGCAGCTTTGGACCGAGAGCGGAGCACAGAACACAAAACTGACGAGATCTAATAACACTTTCAGATGACGCGCAGCTCATTTCTCCATCACTAGAAGTTACCCAGAACACACATAAAAACACCCGGTGGAAGCGCGCTCGTGCTTCAGAGCGGCTGTCTTCAGCAGTGTGTGACGAGTCCTGTTCCGTTCACACAGCGCGTGTGCTCCGAGAAAGCGGTTGTTAGTCCTGAACATTTCCAGGTGAGTTCCGTTACAGAACACGGTGTCAGTTCCTGTATTGGGACTCAACAACTGTGTTCTGCTGCTGTGTGAATGTGGCCAATAAAACACAATTTTATATAGACTACGAGTAGGTAAAATACTGAAATAAATAAATAAATAAAATGACCTTTTAAACCGTTTAACTGATTGTATTAATCGGTTAAACTTCATATCGGTCAGTTAACGGTTAACCGGTTAAAATGAGCATCCCTATTTAAAACTGTGACTTTTAAGTTTAGAACAGGGAGTCTTCAGTTTAGAAAGTTGAATCTTGATTTTTGATTTCAGAACCTTGAATCTTGAGTGTAGAACGAATAACGAGGCATGTGAGTGCTGGATTTTTAAGGTTTTAAACCTTAAATCTTGAATTCAGAATGTATTCAATTATTCATTTTTTTACATTGAATCTTGAGTGTAGCCCCTTTCGTTTAGAATTTAGAACCCTGAATTTAAATCTTGAGTGTATAGCCTTGCCTTTAGAAATGCAAATACAGAGTTTAGACACTTGAATCTTGAATTCACAATCGTGAATTTAAAACATTTCTCTTGAGTTTGAGACCTACAGGAATCTTGAATTTTGATTATAGCACTTTGAAACTTGAGTGTAGACTATTGATTGTGTGTAAAATCTTGATTCTTACATTCAGAAGCACAAATCCTTACCTTGAATCTTGAGTATAGAATCTTAAATATTGAGTTAAGGATTCTTAAGATTTAGATTTTTCAGCTATAACCATGAATATTGAGTTTAGATCACTGAATCTTATTTGTGGTCTTGAATTTAAAACATTAATCTTCAATTTAGAATTCTCATTTTTTAAAACTCTTCAGTCAAGGACTTTGATTCTAGAGTTTAGACACTTGAATTTCGATTTTTACAAATCTTGAGTTTAGAATTTTGATTCTTGAGTGTAGAACCCTGAATCTTTAGTTTAATATATTGAATCTCGAGTTTAAAAATGGATTCTTACATTTAGAGCCTCAAATCTTTAGTTTAGAATGTAGAATCTTGAGATTTGAACATTTAGAACAGCGAATAATGAGTTTATACACTTGAGTTTTAAACCTTGCATTTTGAATATGGAGTATAGCACCTTAAATTTAGAATTCATCACTGAATTTCAATTAGAAATGTTAATACTGAGTTAGACATGTAAATATTGACATTATAATACTAATTTTAAAAATATGTTTCGGGGGGAGCGCGTAAGAATGATCAACCACAGTCGGCTCTGCATTATCTCCTTATCAGCTGTCTATTAACCTACGTCCAATCACGTTCATTTGCATCCGCTTTAAATATGCTCGTCTCCTTCCCTTCCGTATCTAGCTGAAATTAGGCCGATATAAATGTATTTATTTGAATTCATATTTCTGAAAGAATTTGAAAATGGATTTAAGTATTTAACCTTTGCTTCAAATTACAAAACAAATAGTTTGCGCTAATGCGAGGGTATTACTAATGCAGCATCTATGGGAGGGATGGTAAATTCGACATTGTTCTCTCTTCAGACTGCTGTTATCAGTCTCTCAATTTTTTTTCCTTTTATTGAAGGTCGTGAAAACACTATTATAAGAGTTTTCTTTTGCGTTTTGCTATTTCTCTCATTTACTTCTCTTCAAGTTAAGTAAAAAAAAAAACAACTTGAAAAAAAGCCAAATATCGGCCGATATATCGGCCTTGGCGATATATCTGTTGACCACTATTAAAGACTCTTAAACTCGGGTTTAGATTGTTCAGTTTAAGCTGAGTCTTGAGTTTAAATCCCTGAATCTTATTTGAAGTTATTCACTGAAGAAGTGAATCTATAATTCTCAATGATCATGGTTCTTAGAGGCTTTATGATCTCCGTCCTGTTTCCAGTCACCCTGAGTAAATCATTTCTAGATGAGGAAATTGTGTGATATTAAAAGAATAGTTTTACAGAAGGAGAACGGATTGTACATTGATTACATGATATAACTCCAAACCTTATAATGCATAAGGCGCCAGATTGTTTCAACAACATGCCGGAATGATATGGATATATGGTTTGGCACGTTTGGTTTTTGGGTACATGACTGTAGGATGTTTGCTTTGAGTTAGAGATCAGTTCAGTGTAGTGTTTGAGTGTAATTAAACTGATAGTGATTTATTCATCCCGCACATGCTTTTATCCAAAGTGACTTATAATTGAGGAATGCCTGAGTGATTCATTCTGAGGAGATCTCGTAACATGAAGAGTGCCAACACACACTTCCCAAATGACTTGGAAAAATACAAGCTCCAACAAGCGATGTAGGTGTGACAGCGAGAAGAGTGCTTTATAGTTTGAGGGTAAGTGTGAGTCAAATGCATGGCTTTGAGCTATAACGCTGTTTTATCAGACAGAGTTCAGTGTTAGCCTCAGCATCGGACCAAAGCTGAGCATGGGACAGGGCTGATATCCTACAGGGTTCGGTATCAGGAAGAGTTCAGTCTCAGAATTCAGTTACACTGAAATGACAGAGACACTGCGCACATTCCCCCCTCTGTTTACACTCGCTTCTAAATCTGCTTTTATGAAATGAAAACAAGAGCACTCGGGGGTATTCAGGCCATGAGCCGTTGTGAAAGAGGCCTCGGCGTGACAAGGCGACACTGGGACTGTGTGTGTTTTGGTGGTGTAGGAGGTATTAGAATGTGCTCCGATTTATTGGAAGTAAAAGCCTTGTAGTTTCCAGCAGTTATGTGAGCTATTGTTGGACAGGGTACTGGGGGTTTGGCTGTAGGGTGAGCGTGCTTTTGTTTTGTTGTCCCTGGGAGATCGGTTTTGGCCGGCTCAACGCTAAAGATCATTTCGTGATTGTGTGTGTGTGCTGTAATTGTTACTGCATGGCGCTGCTGTGCAGTTCTGTGTATGATCTGGCTCGTTCTCAGTGTGCCAGAGGGTTTTTAAAGGACATATAAAAAAAAAATTTCATTGAAAAATGAAATTCTGTCTCATTTACTCGCCCTTGTGTCGTTCCAAACTCACATGATGTTTGAGGAACGGACCAAGATTTTGTTATTCACAGAAAATGGTGAACAGACCAAAAAGTAATTTATGTTCTCCTTGGAGCGTTCGAAAGAATTCTTGAGAGGAATACAGTAAGAATACAGGCAGATTTTTACGGCAGGATCACTTCAATGAATCAGTCGTTAAAAAACAAATTTAAATGATTCTTTCCCAAAACAGACTTTTCTGTTTCACTGGAGGGGAAGAGTTTTAGTTAGGAGTGACTTAAATGTCTTTCTTTTTTTCTCTCACAAAAAAAAAAATGTGTTCATTTTGAAATATTAGCAAGTTATGCTTATGTTTACATGATAAAGATCGGTAAAGATGTCACAGCTGAAAGGTGGATGTTTGTACAATTACTCTAAAAGAGCTTTTACTTGACTAGAACAAATGGAGACATGGAGTGGACTGCGTGTGACAATCTGAAGTTTGGTCCTGTTGATCAATTAGAGGCCTTACGTTTAAGCATTAAATATGATACAGTAGGAGTTAAAGGGTTAATGGAAAGCATGTCTTCACAATAAAAAAAAAAAATTGTGAGGGTTTGGAGCAAAATAAAGGTGAACATTTTTGAGAGCTTGTTGGAGAGATGGACAGAGATCCAAGTGAACGAGGAGAAAAACAGAGAAACTCAACTCGTTTAATTCTCACTAAAAATTCTCTCCTTTCGTTTTCCTTGCGTTGGTCCAAATCCCTTGCTATGGTATCCGACCGCTGCCAGAATCTCTCCACCCAGCTCAGAGATTGTTCGAGAGCATGGATGACCGTGGGACGGCTGGGGACAGGGGGTGGGACACGGACACTAAACTGTAAACAGAGTTTAGGCGAGTTGACTGGCCGGAGACACAGCTGTGTTTGTGAGAGAGAGAGAGAGAGAGAGATGTGGGCTGTGATCAGAATAACACGCTCTTAATGCTCCGGTCCTCTCTGAACACACACACCTGGAAGAGACACTCTTTCTGTGCTGTGCACGTTATGCAAATGTTCTGCATGCATACAACTAACAAAGTATGTGCAGTAGATGCTTTCCAGGATTATCGCACGCTTTGGTGTCCAATTGCATTTTTCTTTCTGTCATTAGAGGCGTAAGTCCCTTGTTGGATGAACAACCCAAAAACAGCTTGTTTCAAGCACATTAAATGCACTTGCGTTGAATACATTGTTCAAGCTCAGCTGTTCAGTACTGTTGTGCAAGAAAAATGGTTTAACAGACATTCTTAATAAGATTTTTTCCCATTACAAATAAAAAAAGCAGAAGTGCAATTCTGACTTTTCTGAATTTAATAGACTAGAATAGACGCAATTCTGAGAAAAACAGACAATTGTGAGATATAACTCAGAATCCTGTATTTCTTTCTTGTAATTTGTGTCTTTTATGTTACATTCTGCATTTATGGCTTGCAATTCGGAGAAAATTGCAATTAAAATCATTCCAAACTGTGATATGTGAAATAGCATTAATCGCTTTAGTTTTGACCAACCTTGGACAAATATATATTTTAAGATTCCAAGCCCTGTTTTAAAGTTTTTTTTAATTTTATTTTCATCAGGACAGTCAGCCGAAACACTTTAATCATATTTTAATATAAATTAATTTTAATATAAATTACAATATAAATTCTTATGAAATTACATATGAAGATGAAGTGAGACTGAAGTACTCTTTTAAAAGTGTGCTCAAGTGCTTTTCGTTTTCACACTACATGGCAATACTACTGTTGGAAATGTTTTCAAGATGTCTGCTGTTTGACTGAGTGTTTTGTCAGTTTTCAGTAAGCTAGAGCGCTGGAGTGTGTCATCTGTCTAAGACCTTAATACTGACTCCCCGAGTCTTCCTTCTGTAAAGAGCAAACAACCTTTAATATCCCGCAAGAAGTCTGTGTAAGATGAGGTGTGTGTGTGTGAAATCACCTTTGATCAGTACATCTGGGCTCGTCTCGGCACAATCTCTGCCCACTCTGTCGGCTTTTACATCCAGTATGTCTGAAAATGTGTCTGTTTTGGTTTCACGGCGAGTAAGGCCAGGTTTCACTGTATAACACCCTCTTGCTCAGCCAACTAAAACACTGAAGTATCATTGTAGACAGATATTATACACTACCGCTCAAAGGTTTGGAATAGTTACGATTTTTAACACAATTTCAAATCAAATGTATCACAGTTTCCATAAAAATATGGAGCAGCACAACTGTTTTCAACATCGATGATAATCAGGAAGGTTTCTTGAGCAGCGAATCAGTATATTAGGATGATTTCTGAAGATCATGTGATGCTGAAGAGCTCTTTTATATTGTAATAATGTTTCGCGATATTCTGTATGTTTTGTATCAAATAAATGCAGCCTTGGTGAGCAGAAGAGACTCTTAAAACTCTCAATTATTAATAGCAGTGGTAGACACAGGTTTGATATTGTTATTAAAAATTACTGGAAGAAAATTCTATGAAATTAAATTTTCTGAGCATTGCACACATAAGTCATGTTTCACAACCACATTTTCCACTTTTGGTCTGTCTATATATCCCTCTTTCCCTGAACGGATTCCTCTCTCATCCTGTGCTGTTCTTTCTTTCTTTCTCTCGTCATCCCTCGGTCTTCCTGTGTCGTCTCTGAGTTTGTTTAGAGACAGAGATAGTGGGGAAGTATATTTAGTCTGAATAGACTCACTGTCTGCACACCAGAGAGAGGGAGAGACAGAGAGAGGAGAAATTATCATATTTCTTCTAGATATTTGACTTTGCACTTCTTTAAAGTAGGCCTTTTTGACTATTGTTTTCATGGCTTTCATGGACTGTCTTTCTGGTGCCTTTCTCCCTGTGTCTGTCTCTGTGAGCGTCTCTCTCTCTACCATTGTCTCCATCATAATCTCTCAAAGATAACTGTGACGGAATGGGAAAGGCTTGGAATCTCTCGCTCTTTTGTCAGTGTCAGCTGATCCTGACAGACAGAGAGACCTGACCTTTGACTGACCGGATAAAGTCTGCTACACATTACAGCATTTTCTGGAAGCACCACCCACTCAGACGCGAACAGCACTGATGTGTTTGTTTTGTGCTTAGAGGCGTAGTTATTTAAATTAGATCATTGGTGTCCACCAATTTTACTATTAGCGTTTTATTTTTGTATTATTTAGGTGCTAGTACAGTAATAATTCATATTTAATACGATTTTTTTTGTTTTCTTTTTATAATATGTATGTATAATATCTTTATCATATATGTACGTGTACTGTATATTTATTATGTTTATATAAAGACACACACACATTCAGTAAAGATTTTTTAAATATTTATGTTTAGACATTTATACATTAATATTCTGCTATTGTATATTTGATATAAATCTTAAACATGCATGCATGTGTGTGTATTTATATATACATAATAAATATACACAGTATACATAGATTACGTAAACAAAACCTTTAATTGCGATTAATCACTAGTTTTAGTATATTTTATCTCTGGGCTTCTTCAAATTCAGTAAGAGTGAATCAACCCCAAAATACTGATTAAAACCCTGTGTGCTCTTACTGCCGGACGTCAGCCAATCAGATTAGAGCTTGCCAGATCATGAAAGTGCTCTTTGTGTGCTTCAGATGGACAGACTGTAGAGTCCAGCTGAGACTGAAAATAGAAAGAGAGACTGGAGGGCAACAACTTGGACGGACTGATAAGCAGATGCTCAAAATATGTAACTAGATTTATACATTTTCTAGCAAAACGGAGTTGTTTTTGCATGCAGAATGTGCTGGTGCATTCTGGGTCATGGTTAGCTGGTCACTTACTGGCCTGAGATAAAAGAGCCAAAGAGCCCACAGTCACAGAGAGCCAGGAGGTATCCAGGCAAGTCCTAAATGGCAAGTGTCTGTTGTATCTGTGTTAGTAAACACCATTAATAATGAGTGTTTCCTGTGTGTGACGGGGGTTTGATCATGACATTGATTGGCTGTAATTAATAGATCCGGACTGTGCTGTGTTTGTGTGAGAGACTGAAGCAGCTCGCATCCGCACCCGAGGGATTTCTCCAGCTTCACAAAGAGGACAGATACAGAACGACTTTCATTTGAGAGAGCAGAAGGATCCATTCTGATCATGTGTTTATGACAGTCACCATATTGCACTCTTTTATGGAACTGTTTACTTCCTCCTGTTTTCCATCCAGCAGTGTTGTTATTATTATTCATAAATTATCATTCATGTTTAATATTTCAAGTACATTTGTCATTTTTAAAGTTTTTTAGTATTAGTTTACTATTTTTTTTAAATAGTTTGAATTTTAGTATTGAATTTAGTACTTCATCTTTAAATATATATATATATATATACATAATAGTTGGTAACCTATACATGAATGTAATATATGCATGTATATAAAATATACACTGTCATATGAAGTAAGAGAATATGAAACCTCAATTTCATATCAAGCCCTTATAAATATACATGTATGTGTTATAGGTTTTGGACACATACTGTACAGTATATCCATCCTTAAACCTGCCAATACAAGATGATTATATAAGCAAATATAAAGAGACATATAGACACATGCTGATTTTATGTGTGTGTGTTTATGTGGTTTATGAGGACACAAATGTGTATAACGACATGGGTATGACAGGTATTACAATATGAAGGTGTTTTATGAGGACATTTTCAGTGTCCCCGTAATTCAAAAGACT
>JAUMHQ010000076.1:4076182-4086668 GCA_032361165.1 Enteromius paludinosus | reverse complement strand
TAAGGGGTAGGTTTAGGTGTAGGGTCAGTGTAGGACAATACCACATACAGTCTGTACAGTAGAAACACCATTACACCAATGGAGAGACCCCAGAACACATGGAAACACAACATGAGTGTGTGTGTGTGTGTTGGCATTGTTTTAATAAAGTTTTTTATTTAATTTAACAAAAATAACCATGTATATGTAATTAGAAATAACATCACTGACATCCACTCATGTGGGCCTTAAACCAAAATCATCAAATGACTATTTTCTGAATGACTAATTCTTGCAGCAGCTTTCTGACTGAATGGTTTTGGAGGGTTAGTATGGTATCTCCTGACCCAGAGTCCAGTAGTGGTGCTGACCGATGCTCTGCTGTGTTGTTCTCTAACAGTGGGTCTGGAGCAGCAGTGTGAGCTGACCTGTCGACCGGTCGGGTATCGCTTCTACGTGCGGCAGGCGGAGAGGGTACGAGATGGAACGCCCTGCGCAAATAACACACCCAACGACGTGTGTGTGGGAGGACGCTGTCTGGTGAGGAAACAGACCCACACGATACCACTGTAACACTAGCAGATCAGAACATCAGAAAGATCATTCATCTCAGATGATTCATTTCTAAGTCTAAACAGAGTCAATGCTGACCATTACAGAGCATGCATTCTTAAAGCTTATAATGAATGAGTGATTCAGAACAAAGAGGAAAAGATAAAAAACTTATTGAGGTGACCCCAGTGCTAAATATTGTGATTGGTTGACCAAGAAGGATAAAAAAGAGCACTTTTAAATAGTTTTACCCTAATCACACACACACATTACAGAACGCACAACCATTACAATAACATCAAAATGCTTTTGGTAGGGCAGTTAGTGTTTAGTCACAGTCACATTTCTTACCTCTCCTTGTGTTTTGGCCATTTTCTCAAGAAACTCTTAAGCTTCTTAAAAGTCCTCCTCCCTACTCCAAACACTTGTTGATCTTAAGAGCTCTTTTAAAGACACAAGTGCTGGTAAAAGATCATTTGCACAAGCGAAACTATTAAGAATGTGTAAAAAAAAAAAAATAGTCTAGTTATCAGTTAAACTAGTGAAACGATTAGTTACTGTACTAGTGATAACTGGTGATCCCTAAACTAGTTTGTTCTGTAAAGTTTAAGTAACACTAGATTTCCTTCATGTTCATTTGAAGTAACAATATTTGTCTAGTTTAGTTTAGTCATAGTAGTTTAAGTGTCACTGTTGGGCTACATTAAGTCTCACTAGTTTATTGATATTAGTTTATGTCTTAGTATTTGATTAGTTTAGGAGTGAGTGAGTAGTCATACTTGTTTGTGTCAGTATTGGTCTAGTTTAGTTGTTTGTTGTTTAGGTAGTACTAGTCAAACTGGATTAAGTGTCAGTGTTGGTCTAGTTATTTAGAGTCTCACTTGTTCAAGGGTTAAGATGCTGTGTGAATCTCTTTTTTAACGGGAAGCCCCCAGTTTTCTAAGAATTTGATTGAATTTTGTCCTTAGGAGTGAATACTGGCCCTGATGCTTAGTTCTTGAATCTGGCAGCTTCTTGTTGCACTGTAATGAAGTGATTGTTTCCTCTGTGTGTGTCAGAGCGAGGGCTGTGACGGTGTGCTGGGCTCAGGGTTGGTCCGGGATCGCTGTGGCGTGTGCGGCGGTGGAGATGGCACCTGCGAGAGGGTCACGGGAAGCTTCCTGAACACCAGCGTCCCTCTGGGCTACCACAAAATCCTGGACATCCCGCCCGGAGCCACGGCCATCAACATCACTGAGAGACGGGCCAGTCCCAACTATCTCGGTACGAACTGGGTCTGATCTGGACCAAATATCTGCTCTGAAACATTTTCTCCTTGAGGAAATGACTTAATTAAGTGAAATACAAAATGATAATGAAAATGTATAACAGCCTAAAGCTTTGTGTGAGGGTCAGCGAATATAATTAGCTCTGTATGAAATGGAAAGTCCCCAACCATGACAGAAACACAAACTTTTTGTTGTGATGATGGTTTGCATTTGCAGGGCAGAATAATTCAATCTGAAATGTTGTGGTGACAGCAAATGGGGCTTAAAATGACCATATAAATCCACAGAGAGTCACTCTGCTGCTGGATGAAGGTAAAGGTGCATGAAGAAGAAGATCAATTCAAACAGGGTATTTATTCCAACAAACACAGAGGATCGTGTAATCCATAACCAGCACATGTGAGGTATAAACAACAACCAGCAAACTCAAACTGACCAGATAGGTATTTAAATACACTGACCAAACCAGCACTGGGAAAAAAAATCAATAGAAGCATTGACTGGAAGCTATGGCTAGCCAAAAATAAAAAAAATAATCAAACAAGGAATAATCTGTCAAATGATTTTTATATTGTTTTTGCACTTTATTTCAATTATGAAATTTTTTACTGTTATGTTTTGGCTTGCATTTGACCGTTTTTAATGCTTTTTTTAACAGTGAGGATAATAATTAAATTAACAAAATACGGTCAAAATAGAACTGTAATAAAATATAAAAGTAAGGAAATTAATTGTAATTGCACTGTGTTATCCATATCCAAATTACAATTGTAGCCCTGGACAGCTACCTATGATTTTATTAATACAGTGTGATTGGTGTTTCGGTCACAAGCATTCAGAAAATAAAGTTAAGCGATAAAACCATGGTTCATTTTGATAAGGGTTGTGATGTCCACGTTTTTGTGCGCAAAAAAGGTGGCCTGATTGGATATTTGAATTAAATGTTAATGGAAACTGGAATATTAAGTCAGATGCGTTGTTCAAACACTGTTTCACTGGATTATTAAAGTATTGCCTGACATTGGTGCACTGGCTTTATCTCAGGCTTTTTTATTTTTCCTTTCTCTGCGCTGGGTTGCTCTGAGGTTTTTTCTTTGATCTAGACTGGTTGTCCGTCAATTCATATCAGTTGTATTCAGCCGCCAACATGAGGTGAGAGCGTGCGCGGACGCTGGCGCAGATGCCGGTGTGCTGGGCTGCGTTCATCATAAAATACATTTTTATAATTATATTTAACTTATATGCATGTTTTAGTTTAGATTTTTATTTATGTATGTGTATGTATTATCATTATTAACATAGAAGGGGAAAACAAAAATGACTGACCATAAATGGTGCCCCATGGGAGCTGGTGGACTGCGTACTCTGTACTGTATGTACAATACTAAAGCTAAATTCTAAACATTTTAAAAGTAGAATTTCCACTTAAGGCAAAACTAAAAAAACCTTTTGTTAATCAATGTTTGATTTTAATTACTCACTCTAATTAAAGACAGGGATGTTTGTTTTAAAACCCATTGATAAAACCAAGTCAAGACAAAATACTACTAAGGCTTGATTGTTTTTTTATGAATTATGATTAGCTTAATTTAAAGCAATGGATGTTTGTCCTGACACAAACCGTCACATTCTTGAGTTTGTGTGTGTGACTGTAAATGCATGCACTTGCATACTGTATATAACAGGATATGTTTCTACCTGCTAATGTGAGATTAGTATGAATTGGTCATTGTTCGTCGGCTTTAACTCAGCTCAGAGTTCAGACCTCCAGCCAAACATTCAGCTCATAAACAACAGCGATCAAGAGCAGAGGGATGTTTTTCAAATTCTGCACAGCTGCTGTTGATCACTTCAGATGATCTAGAGCGTGTACATCTCAATTCAGATGATAATGTCCCATTGTTTGAGCGTGATAGAGTTGGGGGAAGCGATGAGTCACTGTCCTGAGAGGGATGCTGATATTACGTTCATCTTAATATTAGCCTGAACATGACTCAGGAATGCACATATTCTGGGCTGTTGGTGCGTGGGGTTCAGAGGATCTCTCTGTTTTCATAAGTGAATATGACCCTGAGTCAGACTCATGGACAAGTCTGTGTTTGTACGCCCAGGTCCATTCTCTGTGTGCTCTAGTACGGTGTGATTGTGCCCCGGAGGCAGGCTGCTCTAGTAGACAAAACACTTACCGGGTTACATGATAAATCAGCTCTTTTTCTCTCTCTGACATCCTTTTTTTTTGGCTTCGGCTTTGCTCTCTCCTGTATCTCTCATTGATTCTGTCTGACCCAGTTTTATTGCATCAGAAGTGTTAACTATCACTGTTATTATTGTTTATATTTCCTCTAGCACTGAGTACTATAGCCCTGCCCTCTGCAGTACCCTGGAAACCACCCACAATCCTCCAGCATTACTGCAGACAGTGCTGGTAAAAGATCATTTGCAGAAGAAAAAAAGGAGAAGAAGAAGAAGAATTGTATTTGTCTAGTGTTTGATGTTACTAGTTTATCAGTTTTACTAGTATCACTAGTTAAATGATACTTTAACTAGTGATCCCTAAACTAGAAAAACTCGTTTAAATATCACTAGTTTCACAGTTTTACTAGTCTAGTTTAGTTTTGGTAGTCATACTAGTTTAGGAGTCAGTGATATGAGTGTCAATGTTGGTCTAGTTTAGGTGTCAGTAGTTTAGCTAGTACTAGCTAGTCAAGCTAGTTTAAGGCTCAATGTTGGTCTAATTTAAGTGCCAGTGATACCATGTATGAGTATTGATCTAGTTTGAGTACTAGTGCACGCATCTATTTTTTTCTAGTTTGGATGTCAGTAGTGTAATTATCAGTGTTTAAGTATAGTTTAATTAAGTAATTGTCAACTTTCTGTAGCAGTCAATAATTATTGTGTGGCTGGCTTTTTGTTGTTCGGGGCAAATCTGACTATAGTTGGAGATTTACTTATGCTCTCCATATAAGGTGACTTGAAGCTAATGAGATGTGAACGAGATGTCATTATTAGCTCTTTCACGAGTGGGGCTGTGAGTGTCAAACACATTTACTTCTTGATGTTTGTGCTGCATCCTTTCTTTTCATTCCTCTTTCGTTGACACTCTTGCGATGAACGTCTCCTAGCAGGAGAATTCCTAGTTGCATGTGATGTGTGATTATGGCAGGAAACTCATAAAAGGATCATCTCAAGCAGAACTGAGATCTATAATTAAAGGCAGCTAAAAACAGCCGTTCCCCAAACAAATAATGACTGTCGAATGAATCTCAAGAAGACTTTTGAGATCGTGCCCAGCTCTGTATGTTGTGTTGGTGAGTGGCTCATTAGTGCACGCTTTTGTGTCTGCAGCCCTGCGCAGTGGAACAGGTCAGTCTGTGGTGAACGGACGCTGGGCGGTCGATCCTCCGGGAGAGTATCAGGCAGGAGGAACCACCTTCCTGTACAGCCGACCCAAAGCTGGGCCTCAAGAGCAGGCAGAAGAGAGAGGAGAAACCCTCGCCGCTCCCGGACCCACAACAGCCCAGCTGCAGCTATACGTAAGTACACACACTACACACACACACACACACACACACACAGAGTTATGTGGAAAGAGATAGACAGATCTGGCTTGTGTGTGATGGAGCACCAACCCTGAACCGGGAGGCTTTACTGCAGGAATAGATGGAAGGAATAAGCCATTACTATGTTTTTACATGACTACTGTGTTTATTGATGATGATATTATATGGATATAACACTTCTCCTGACTCATGTTAGAAACTCTTTCATTTTCCTGTAGTGGTGTATATCATGATATATTACGGGCAAATAAGTATTTTAAAATGATAAAAAAATACTCACATTATCAGTATTTAAGTTGTGTGAATATATCAGTATAGGTCAGGTATTGGTAGTTTGGGTCATAGTAATTGTGTCTGCATTTGTCTACTTTATTTGGAGTTTAGGTGTCAGTAGGTTGGATTGTCCTACTGTAGTTACCAGCATTTAGTTTTGTAATCAATATTTAAACAGTGATACTAGTATAACCGTCGGTATTTGTCTAGTTTGGGTGTGGGTTGTTACGTATCAGTGTTTGTCTGGTTTAATTTTCAGTATTTACCTGTGATACTAGTTGAAATATTAGTAATGGTCTACTTTCGGTACCATTAGGTTTACTTTAATATCAGTATTTGTCTAGTTCAGGTATGACTAGTCTAAGTATGTCTACTGTTTAAGTATCAGTATTTGTGTCAATGGTTTTATTGGTCAGACTACTTTAAAAGTGCAGTGGTACTAGTTTAACTCTCGCTATTGCTCTATTGTAGGTGTTAGTGGTTTGGTTAATCATAAAGTACCACTTTATTTTGATAGTCCACTTTAGATATTCGACTAACAGTAAGTAACTTTGCAACTAGCAGTCATTAGAGTAATAGCAGACTGTCTTCTAACACTTTATTTTGATGAGTTCACAACATACTACACACTGACTATCAGAAACTTCTTATACTAACTCTAAACCTACCCTAACTAGTCTACTCTGAGAGTTAGTAGACATGTACAGTGGTTGTGAATTAACAAGAATTAGTTGACATGTAGTTAAAAAGTTCCTTATAGTTAGTAGAATGTCTGAATGGACTAGCGAAATAAAGTGTACCTAGTTTGGGTATTGGTTTAGTTTAGGTGTCAGTAGTTTGGGTTGCCATACTAGTTAAATAACAGTATGGTAGTTGGGGTTTAGGTGTTAGTGATTCAGGTAGCCATGTTAGTTTAACTATTAGTATTGTTGTAGTATAGGTGCCAGTGGTTTGTCTAGCCATACTAGTTTAAGTATCAGTATTGATCTGGTTTAACTATGATGTTTTCATTGATACTAGTTGGTCTAGTTTAGGTGTTGGTGGTATAGGTAGTCGGCTACCAGCACTAGTCTAGTTTGGGTGTCGGTGGTTTGTGTAGTCAAACTAATTTAAGTGTTAGTATTAGACTAGTTGAAGTATCACTAGTCTAATAATTCTAGTTAATTGATGTCATTCAGAGTTGGTTGTTGACACAGTAACTGCATGGATATCAAAGCTCTGATGATTTCATTTTGGATAAATAAATAAAAAAACGGTGAGTTCATATTCATACTTCAGCTTTAAGTTTATTCAGATGTTATGAGAAAGACTGTCCACATACTATATTGTGTGTGTGTGTGTGTGTGTGTGTGTAGGAGTGTGTTCTGAGTGTCTGTGCATCAGTGAAATACGGCCGATACTAACTGGAATGCGTTCATGGAGTGAGACGTTACCATATGCTGGAGTTTATTAACCTGTTTTTTGCTGCCTCTCTCTCGCTGTAGATTATTTTCCACAGGCAGAATCCAGGCATAGACTATGAATATTACATCCCAGTGGAGAAACGGCCAGATGGGGAGAGACAAGTACACAGAGAGAGAGAGCGAGGACGGTCGGCGCTCAGAGAAATCAGTGAGTTTTCCTACAGTCTCCCTGTCACAGTCTCTCTCTCGCCCACCATCTCAGATTCTGTTTTTCTCTCCTGATGATCTTCTCTCTCACTCTACATTTATAGTGTTTATACGGGTGTGCCATGCAGATATATTTCACTGAGCAGTCTTCTCTTATTTCTCCCATCGCTTATTGGCCACCGCTGAAACCTTTTAAGGTCATTACAGGAGAATGTGTGTGTGTGTGTGCAATGGGCAGCAGAGGATGATGTTTAACAGAGGCTTTATAAGAATGGGGTCACAGTGAGAGTATGTGACATGAGGCAAAAAGCATGAATCAGACTCAGTTCAGTGCAAGCCCTACTGTAACTTGGGAACAGGCTAGGAGACCAACTAAATCAGCTTAAACCAGCTAATACCAGCACACCACAGGCTGGTCTAAGCCTTTCTTTTTAGCAGGGAATGAAATCCTAGTGAGACTGCCTTGCTTCTGTTCCCTACACAGACAGCACGATTACCTTCTGAAGCAGCATCGCAATTAAAGGGGAACATCATCAGTGACACTTTATTTATTTCTGATGCAGCATGTGGCTAAAATAACAGAATTTCCTAAAGGATACTTTACTTTTTTTGCACAACGTATGTACAACATTTGTTACGTTTTTACAACTTTCTCGTGTGAAATAGAGGTGTGCACCGAATGTGAACTCGAAGTGCACTGCAAATCTTAAATGTAGATTAAAAAAAAAACTGCTTAAAGATAATAAAATGCTAATATTAATGAAATAAGGGTCTACTTAAGTAAAACACTTTGATGACTGAACACTTAAGTGCATTTCAAACGTGTAATTACGAGTTAATTGAAATACATAACATGCAAGATTCATTAGAAATTGCATTAATATTTTTTGTTTATCACAAATGCTTGTCAGGACATTCAGCAGTAAAACGTTAACCATATTTCCAAGACAACAGAATCATGCAGTTCAAGCCCTAATTCAATTTTTTTAAATCACTCAGCTAATTTTTTATTTCCTTCAACGTGCGATTAAGTTCTGAAAAACATTCCATGTAGTTCTTTCATTTCTGCATGAAGTGCTATTTTAAGGTTTCGCCGTCGCGTGACTAATAGTGTAGCGTACTGTGGTGTGTAGGCAGCACACTAGTTTTTGAGGGCTCTTGTCTCTGTTTCAGGTGGCGTCTCAGTGGCGGTGGAGAACCCTGTCGCTCCTCCTCCTGTGTTGTCTTCTGCCTCCTCACCTCCATTTTCATTCCCTTCCTCCTCATCGTCTTCCTCTGTATCGGATCGATGGCCACAAGAGAGACACCGCCCACAGAGCTTAGGACCCAATCGTAACGCTCGAATCCCTCCAAGAACAGACCTCCCATTGGACAATCAGCCTGCGTTCGTGTGGCGGAGGGGCGCGCTGACGGAATGCACTGCTAGCTGCGGAAAAGGTCAGAGAATGATCAAAAAGTCCGCACATTAAAAATGATTTCTGTACACTTCAGTGACACTGAAGACTGGAGTAATGTGCACTCTAATATATCTTGTCATAAATAGAATTTAAAATACGTAGTGTAACAATGAATTGATAATGGATATAATATATGAACTGTTGTTACAATTATTCATGTACAGTGCATTAGAAGGTATAATTAATGCATTAAAACTACTTTTATAATGCATTATGCATAAAGGCTTTCAGTAGAATGTTTACCAAAGACGCTTACTGATTACATATTCTTCTGAACGATGGCTTTCTTTTGTACATTGTAAATCCACGGTTCAGCACAGCATTGATCTGTGCTTTAGCTTTTCCAGCAGTTGACAGCACACATTACTGCTTTGAGAGGCTCTTCTTTAAACCTGTGATCCGGAGTGGACGTGGTGGATTAATGCTGTGTTTATTTGTAATAGGAGAGCTGGAAACACTCAGAGAACATGAACCCATTGCCTACTGTGAAGAAAGCCAAGTGCTTTGGAACAGGCGTACATGTGCCGAACTGTTAGGGAGTTCCTCTGTTGGGCTGTGTGTGCTTCTCTGCTGCTCACCACTGGTTTTGATTAATCTGATTTGCCCAGTGTGAATTTGCTCTCTGCCGCCTCCTTCTGGTGCGTTTAGAGAGCTGCAGACTCACACTGTGCTCTTCTGTTAGTGCTCAGGCAAGCATCAGCATTACTGTAGCTCAGGTTTAGAATTGATTTCAACAAAATTATAGTTCACCCAAAATACTTATAAAATGTGCTCGTCCTTAGGTCATCTGAGTGTGTTTCTTCATCAGAGCTGGAGAAATATATCATGTGTGTCAGCAATGGATGGGTGCCGTCAGAATGAGAGTCTGATAAAAACATCACAATAATACACAGCACTCCAGTCCAGCAGTTAACATCAGGAGAAGACGGTTTTAACTAAAATATCAGAATCTTTAATGTTTCCTTCTGATGGACTGGAGTGCTGTGGATTATTGTGATGTTTTATCAGCTGTTTGGACTCTCATTCTGACGGCACCCATTCACTGCAGAGAATGCATTGATGAAGGAACACACTTAACCATATCTTTCTCATATCTTGGATGACCTGAGGTGAGAAAATTTTAAGATGGTTTTTATTCCCGGGTGAACTGTTCCTTATATAGAGTTGAGATGATCACAAAGACTGTAAACTACTTCCCAGAATACCATTTTACACCACTTCCCACTAAAAATGCTGTAAACCTGTGTTTGCTGGTGTTGTGATGTGTGTAAATGTGTTTGTGTGTATTCAGGCACTCAGTACAGAGAGATTGTGTGTGTGAATCGACACACAGACCAGGACGTTCATGAGAGAAGATGTGACTCTGCAACCAAACCTGTTCCTGAGGAGGAACCCTGTAACGTCCATCCCTGTCCACCATTGTGAGTAACTCTGCATGTGCATGAACTAGGTTTTTCTCAAATTTATTCATTATATTACTGTATTTTTAAGCAAAAATGCAGCTTTGGTGAGCAGAAAAGGCTCAAAAACAACGGTTGTGTGTGTTTGTTAGTGATATCAAACGATAAACCCCGATTGATTTTAGGTTTTTTATGAAATGTATTTTTTATATTTATTATGTATATATAAATACAAACATGTATTATATATTTAAGAAAAGTATGTTATGCTTATATTAGGGCCGGGACTCGATTAAAAAAATTAATCTATTTAATTAGAGGCTTTGTAATTAATTAATCGAAATTAATCGCATTTTAATCGCATATACATATTTGACCTCGAAACAG
>JAUMHQ010000076.1:4050828-4072961 GCA_032361165.1 Enteromius paludinosus | reverse complement strand
ATGTCCCCTCTGGTTCTCTCTAGCTCCTCCAGCTCCTCTGGGGCTGGACGCTATGGTACAGACCTGGCCGAGGCTTCATCTGTACGCCTTTCCCCCGGTTGCTCTGCTCCGCCAGGATGCGGTCAGCCTACTGCTAGTAGGGCCATTCTGGCCGGGCCGAGTTTGATTTATGAACCTAATTTCCCTCCTCGACGGCTCTTCGTGGGAGATTCCGATCAGGAAGGACCTTCTCTCTCAGGCGGGCTCGGTTTGGCACCTGAGTTGTGGAACCTGTGGTTCTGGCCTCTGAGCGGGCACAGCTCATAACTTCTGGTCTGTCATCCGAGATTGTACAGACCATCCTTCAATCCAGAGCTCCTTCTACAAGGAAACTGTACGCTTTGAGGTGGAAGTTATTCACCTCATGGTGCACTAGCGCAGTTACCCAGTTAACTGCCTGATTGGTACAGTTGTGGAGTTTCTGCAGGCTAGACTAGCTACAGGTCTATCCCATTTCCCCCCTGAAGGCTATATCGGCCTTCCACTCCCCCCTGGATGGCCATTCAGTAGTGTAGTGTAGTGTTCGGTAGTGTCCAGTCAGATTCATGCTTTCACTTGGTTTGGCAGAAGCTGATTTGATCAAACCATTTGTTTATGTATTGATGTGGATGATTGTTTCTCTCTCTGTCAGTGCTCTGCGATGTGTGGGCCGAGCGTCCAGCGGAGAGAGGTGGTGTGTTTGACCAACAGAGGCAGGAGAGAAGGAGACGGAGGTGTGGAGTGGCCATTTAGTGGGTACTCTTTCGTAGTTCGTTTCCTCCGTGGTGCACTTAAGCTGAGGCCTTTAGTCAGGTCCCGAGTTCCTACATGGGATTTGGCAGTGGTACTAAACTCTCTTTGTCGAGCTCCCTTTAAGCCTTTGGATCATGTCTCTGACCGGCTCCTTACCATCAAGACTGCTGTCTTGTTGGCGCTCGCTCAAGAGAGTGGGGGACTTACAGGCCTTATCAGTTGCCCCTTCTTGTATTGACTTTGTGCCCGGTCTGGCGAAAGAGATGTCCCCAAGGTCTACTTTGTACCACCACAGCCTATTGTGCTTCAGGCTTTCTGCCTCCTCCCTTTCGGGAGAGAGACCAGGAATGACTGCACTGTCTGGACACTTAAATTCGCAGGACTGTGCAATGGAGGAAGTCGGGCCAGCTGTTGGTCTGCTTCGGCCCTCCTTGCAGAGGTCTGCCAGACAGACTCTGAGCAGGTGGATTGTGGATGCTATTTCTACATCTTATGTGTCTTCTGATCTTCGAAAGCCTTCTTGGCAGGTGTCTCGGTTCTGGACATCTGCAAAGCAGCAGGGTGGTCTTCATCGCTAACCTTCGTCAGGTTTTACGGGCTTGACCTTCCGGCTACCCCAGGCTCGGTTGTCCTTGTGCCTTAGTTGTGCAGCTGCACAGTAGACAAGGACTTGTGGGTCTTGGGGCGTGGGTATTGCGTTCCCAAAGCGTTTTGACGCAGTGTTGAGTTCCTGAAAAGGAACGTCTCCGGGTTATGAATATAACCCCAGTTCCTTGAAGGAATGAGACACTGCGCTTCTGGCCACACCCACTGCATCCCTACCAGCGCTGGCTTCTTTCATGGGGCTAGATTGGTGTGTTTGCACATGCCTTTTATCCTGGTCTATGACATCACCCGCGGGTGGTGTCACGTTTGGACTGATTGCACAGCAGATTCAGAGCGTGGTCACACTGGAGGCATTCCCAAAGCGTTTTGACGCAGTGTCTCGTTCCTTCAAGGAATTGGGGTTATATTCATAACCCTGAGACGTTTCTTTTATTACTACAGTTCTGGGTAAGTAAGATTGGAAACAACATTAATTGTGATTTATTATTTCTGTGCAATGTAAGAAAAAAATACAAAAACAATTCATACACTAATTTCTCAGTACATATACAAATCAAATATTCATATTCAGTATATTTATTAATTCATTTTCATTCAGTAAATATTTTCAAGTCTCGCCAGCAGAGTGAAAGCCTATTAGCAAAGAATGCAGATTTTATGCTTAAATGGCAGTATGGTTTAATATTGCAGTTTTATTGGTTTTCAGTGATGATATTTTTGATCTTGAGTGTATAATAGATTTATGAAGAGAATTAAAAAGACCAATTTAAATGCTTTTTTTTATTTACATTCGCTTGGTTGGTTGGTTTCCTGTGTTAATTCCTCCTATGAAACTTACAGTATTTGATCTGGGTCAGATTAATCCAAAATTAGGACTTCTTTAAGACTGATTAGTTAGTTGGCTAGTAGATAAGGCAACCTACCTACCAGCTGATTTTGCTGTAGTCTGTAAATGGTTGTATGTGTGTCTGGTCTCATCTGTCTGTGTGTGTGTATGTAAATGTGTCTGTTTCCCACAGTGCTCAGTGGATTGTGGAGTGGGAAAGAGAACCCGGAACGTACGCTGTGTCAGTGACCATGGCAACACTGTGAATGACAGGGAGTGCAGTGACAGGCTCCGCCCACAGCGCACCGAGGACTGTCACATGGGTCCTTGTGTCACTAACTGGTACTTCACAGACTGGACAAACACTGTAAGTAGTCAGATTCATGCTTGCACTTGGTTTGGCAGAAGCTGATTTGTTGAAACCATTTGTTTATGTATTGATGTGGATGATTGTTTCTCTCTCTGTCAGTGCTCTGCGACGTGTGGGCCGGGCTTCCAGCGGAGAGAGGTGGTGTGTTTGACCGGCGGAGGCAGGAGAGAAGGAGACGGAGGTGTGGAGTGTGTCGGGGAGAAACCGGCTGATATGAAGGCCTGTAACGGGGGTCCCTGTACACCCACCCACCTCTGGTACACCGGACCCTGGGGACAGGTGAGGACCGTCTGCTACAGCAAACATCACTGAATTATACTCCTGTGTTAGAATACATTAGAAGAACAAGTCAAAGAATAGAGTAGAATAGAATAGAATAGACAAGTAAACTGTGACGAGTTTGTGTTGGTGCTGGTCACTCTTGCCAAATTTACAGTGCAAAGGTGACACTGAAGCACGTCTGAAGAGGCCTTTATACACCGTTACACTGAATTTTAAGCAGGCACAGAGCAGCCTTTCCTCAGCCTTACTCCTTCTGTCTCTGGACTCTCTCTGTTGAACAGTGTAACGCAGCATGTGGAAACGGCACCCAGCGCAGGGACGTCATCTGCGTGAAGAAGACCGGAAGTGACTTCAGCGTGAGCGCCGTCAGCGAGTGCTCACACCTGGAGAAGCCGTCTCCGGTGCAGCCGTGTGAACTGCAGCCCTGCAAACCTCAGTGGTTCAGCACCGAGTGGAGCACGGTGAGGACGGCTTCCTCCCTCCATCCACCTGTCCTCCCTTCTTCTGCTGTCACTGACTTGCCCTCTGTGTCTGTGCAGTGCTCTCGGTCCTGCGGTGAAGGGGTGCAGACGCGGGAGGTGCGGTGTCTCACAGCAGACAAACAGCACAACGCAGCCTGTGACCTGGACTCCAGACCGGCCCACGAGCGCTCCTGCAACACCTTACCCTGCAGTCCCTTCGAAGGTGCGTGTGAGAGTGAGAGTGCATTCTGTATGATGATTCCGAGTATAATCCCTGCCTCTCTTTGCAGATGAGAACTGCAAAGACAGAAGACATAACTGTGTAACGGTGGTCCAGGCTCGACTCTGTGTGTACTCCTACTATAAGACCGCCTGCTGTGCGTCCTGCACCCAGAGTGCTCAGCGGGCCAAAAGACATTAACCCTGCACAAGTCACCGAGATGCCAGGTTCAGAGATCCACCACCAGAGCCAAACCTCAGCCAATCATACTTCTATCAGAGGTCCATTAAAGTTCATTGGAATTTCAGGAAAGAATTCCAGCTTGAACCGAGCTGAGATCAGCATCCCTTTTAAGAGAAAATGTTAAAATGTTACCGCATTTAGGCTCATAGCCTCAAATGACTGACAGTTGCTCTTTCCCCTCTGACGACGAGTGTTTAGTGCACTATACTGTCAAATACTTAACCATTCCTTAAATCATCTTTAAACAAATGCACTGAAGCCGCGGGTCCACATTCTGGACACGTGTATGAAGAGATTTCTAAGTGGGAATAATTCTAGAAGTTGCCTTTTGTGCTTTTGTCGCACATGAAGTGTTTTATATTGGTTTGCTTTAATTGCAAGTAAGTGAATACAGACTCTAATAATCGTCCCTTATTTATTCGGTTTATTTGTGCGGCCGAAGTACCGAGATAAAGCATCAGTTACACACCTAATATGCATCATTCACTCCTAATTATGTTGCTTTAGCACAAAAAAACGAATAGAAAACAAAATAATTCACCATTAAAATCATGAAGATGCATTATAATTACATACTTACTGCATAAAACTTGTGAGCAACTATACATGTTTAAGTAAACATTGATCTCCCCTTAAAAACAGTGCCTTTGGCCTTGTCTCAGTCCTCTAAATGGTCCTTAAGAGATCAGTACTCCAGCAAGGACATAAATATTCCAGTGCCCATGACTGTCTAAAAATAGCACGCTTAGAGCTGACAGTCAGTCCTACAGGCAGCGTGAACAGAATCTACTATGAATCTAGTTCATCATTAAGCTATAAAGAGAAGCTGAGCATCAAGATCAAGATTTATTTGATTCAGTCTTTATTTTGTCTGAATGTAAATCAGTCCTTTTAGTGTTTCATGTTTTTGTCATTTTTTGTGACATGTTTTTGTTTGTGTCTTTGCGCCTTATTGTTATTTCTGGCTGTTTTTATTGGTTCCCACATTGTAAATTAAAGCAATAGTTCACCCAGAAATGAAATGAGAGATCAGATTTGTATCATTGCATCAGTATCTCAGCAATGGATGCTCTGCAGTGAATGGGTGCCGTCAGTATGACAGTCCAGACAGATGATAAAAATAATTTTGTTGCTGAGACACTGATGTACGACAAAATTTCTCCAAATCGGTTCCAATGGACAAAAAAAAAACTCATCTACATCTTAGAGGGTGAAGACCTTTTTTAAATAATTTTCATTTTTGGGTGAACTAGTTATTTTAAATATGGCCATTACAGAATAAATAGCCACAATAGCATTAATTTTATATTGTGTAAGTAAGGCCTAAAGGGTCGCTGTGAGTATATGCACAGAAAGCATGCGTTCAGGGCAGCATTACGTGTCTGATTTATTCATTGCATTAGTGTTAAAAATGCAAACAGTGTAGTGATTTTAGCCAAAGTCAAGTACAGTGCCAGACCATTGCCCTGGATCAAACTGAGATTAAAATACTCTCTAGTGCTCAAACATGTGAGCTTTCTGTTACTAGTCCATAGCTATAACCACTAGGTGATCACAATCTCTAATGCAATGAGACATATGTTAATTAGCAATTACATATAGAACGTGAGTAATAACGACATTTTTTGTTACAGTAACCTGACGTCAGGCAAAAAAAAATATGTTAAAGTATAAAAATACAGTCAGATGTGTGTGTGTTCTGTGTGTGTGTTGCTTCTGCGTGGGTGTTTCATGTCTGAGAGTTTATGTATATTATGTATAATATCACCTACGTTTAGACAGGTAGCAGATACTCTTTAGAAAAATAAAAAGATGCTTTTATATATAAAACAGGAAACATAGCTATTTATCTATGATAAGATACATATAATTTATTTTTTTTCTTATATGGATCAGTTACTGTCAAGATCATCTTGTGGCTATACATATATGTTGCTTTGTTCTGGAATAAACAGTGTGTGCAGATTCTACAACAATTATTATTCATAATAAACAAACCCAAAACCACACCACTGTTCTGTCATCTATGCAGAATCTTCAGTGCTGGTCGTTCCTTATCATTGCATGTCTTCCTATAACATCTTCTGAAACATTTTATTACATGAACGGTTAATGATGAGTAATTGCTCAGTAAGTGAAAAGGAATTGTTAGCATAATTTATTTGCAAATGACATTTGAAATGCATTGACAATATTTTTGTGACCACTGCATGTGGAAAAATATAATGATATACTAGTGTAAATTAATGATAGTATCGAAAGTTCTTATAATTTATTGAGCCCAAGACAAAAAAAGTTCGAGTGTGCCTCTATCGTCATCTCTACACCAGGCCTGCTCGATCTCTCCAGAAGAGGACAGTGTGCTGGAGCGCTCTGCTCTTCACTTGAACGTTGACACCTGTGTTCTTCTGGTCATCTGTAAGCAAGGTAGACGTTTACTCAAGAACACCAGCCTGCCTGAGATGATGCAGTAAGCCTTGTGCTTGTACATAATGTGCGACCTCAGAAGAGAAGAGGAGGGGTCCGGATCTGGATCAGGGGGAACTGGAGGCAGATGGTGACCTTTTCACAGTAAATCACTTCTGAAACCTGTCACATCCCAGCAGGCGCATTTGGGTCAAGGGGCTCCTGGTATAATAAGCGGGATAAACGATATATATATATATATATATATGTGTGTGTGTAGCCTATATATATACTGTATATATATATATGGGGCATTCTATAATTGCGGGCATTTTAAAACAAATTATTTTTTCTACTTTTTTTTTTCAAATGGTTATATTTTTGACAGCTTATATTTATATATATAAATTAAATTGCATAACACAGAAATGTATATTTTAAAGTTGCGTGCTTATCTATTTTACGAAGGCTTTTTCATCCCTTTAGATATCGGGAGCTATGTGTTTAATAAATTCTTTTAGCATTAAACTGCGTTATGATGAGCTGCATGGACACATTAGTTAATAACGCGTGATGATCTAGTGATGACAGCAGTAGTAAAGCGCGCGTCACTTTCAGCACCACGGTCAGAGCTCCGCGCGAGAACAATAGCAGCTCAGGGACTGTGAACCAATAACACCATCTCAGCCAAAAACACAAACTAACACCACACCATCACAGCTGTGCGAGGTTAAAGGGATAGTTCATGCAAAGCGTGAATTTGCTGTTCATTTTACTCACCCTCAGCCATCGAGGGAACAATTCATTTTTCCAAACCCCTCTGGTTCTTGGTCGATTTCATTTAAAGCAGTGTTTGTGAGCTTTTAACGCTCCAAAAGCGACACCTAGATGTGGAGAATAACAAGTGAGCGGGCAATAATGTTTCATTATGACACGGCTTGGGATTCGTTTTAAAACGACTCACTTTAATGAATCAGAGTCGACTCTTTCTTCTGAGAGACAATATCTTTATCCATGCTACACTTCCAGGATGTTTTCGTTCAGCTGTGTTACACACTGTATGACAAATCATTTTCAAAAATCCATAATAGGGGCACTTTAACACTAGTGCACACACGTAAAAAATAATATGCATATAAAATACGCATATGAAATTAATGTTAATATTAATATTAAACATATATTCGAAATTGATGCCCTAGAAAATACCAACACATTTGCATTATGTTGCTTTATGGTCTTTTTTAGCGTTAAATTACATTTTATGCAGTAATGTTTTTAAACGCAGAGAACTGAATTAAAATCAAGTGATTCACCAGTTTGTTTACTTAAAGAGGCAAATAACACACCCAATAATGACGTGGATGTTTAGCATCTCTAGGTTCAAGTGAATAAACTAGTCTCCATCAGCTCAGGTTTTACATAAACAATGAGAAACCATAAAAACATTAACCAGCTAACGACGCTGATCGTATATGTGTCGTTGTAAGGGAGCTGTAAACTGCAGACGCTCCCTGCCCGTTACGTCACGAGCGCTCGTGAGAGGGAGACACCGGCGTGACGTCACCTCTAGAGAAACACATAGTAAACCGCTCTGAATGAGATGCGAGGAAAAACACGCGCGTGGTGACAGAATATTCCGAGTGCATTGTTTCGTAGCTTACAACACTATTCATTTAATAACAGGACATCTTCCAGAGACACCCTACTGGCCGGAACTGTGATTTAACGACCCCGGCTGACCGAAATCTGTGAGAGATCATCCGAAGATTGCGATAATAAAGACACCCGTGTAGGTGAGCTGTGTTGTCTTCTGTATCAGTGTGTCGTGTGAACGTCGACCGTTATCGGTAAACGGAGACGGATAAAGAGCTCGCGAGCCTCCGCCGCCTGAACAAAGCACGCGCTCCTTCATTCTATGTTCAAATTGATCTGCGTTATTAAAGATCTGGAAACCATAGCCGTCTTTGTTCTGTTGAGCGTGCACAGATGCCTTGTTTCAGTGGCTATTTTTGATTTGCAGATGCTGGCAAGCGCGAGAGCTTGTATTGTATTGTTTCTCGTTGTTGTCCAGAATGCAGAGCTGTAGTGCATCATTTGTGCTTTTTGTTCATTTATTTATTCATGAATTATTCAGTTGGAAGAACCATAGTAAATTAATGAAAGATGCACGCTCTTGCAACCTAATTGCTTTTAAGTCAGACATATAGGTCACACCAATGAGATCATTTTAAACAGTCGGATTTTTGGGGTTACGGTAGATAATATATACTTACTTTTTACAGTACCAGTGCAATTATACATTGAACTGCACGTACTTATAGTTAGGATTAAGATTATTTTAGGATTATGAATTTTTTTTCTTATTTTAATAGTAAGTGCATGCAAAAGGACTGCTTAAAATAAAGTGTATTAACTAATGCGTTCATTTTAACATAGAAGAACACTTCACAATGAGGTTTTATATCACATAAATGTCTCAGACATGATGATGCATCGATAGATCCAGTCATCCGTTCATTCATTGTTTTGATCACACCCCGCCTCCGCAGGCAGCATCCACACCTCCATCCTCTCTCTCCCGCACGTTCATCTCGCCTGTGACTTCCTCCGAACACCGACCCAATGAAGGAGCCCGACGCCATCAAACTCTTCATCGGGCAGATCCCACGCAATCTGGAGGAGAAGGACCTCAAGCCCATCTTTGAGCAGTTCGGCAAGATCTACGAGCTGACTGTGATCAAGGACAAGTACACAGGCGTGCACAAAGGTAAGGAGGGGACGGGGCTGAGCGCTTCTCAGTCACGACTCGCATGTGTGGAGTGCGTCTGAATAAACAGTGAGATTTAACCCTTTCTAGGCTACACTCTGAATAGGATTGATTCCAGCCTCTGTTGATCACCCACACACAGGGGCATCATGCAGTGCATTTTCTTTTAGTGCATGTGTGTGTATGAGCGGTGCTGGGCGGGTGTGATGTAGAGGACAGTGACGGTGCACAGCATGAGCTCTGTGTTACTATAAAAAGGGACAGTATACCATGAAAGCTCTGTGTTGTCGTCTTCATGAACTTCTCTTGCTTTCTGTGCCCTGTGGTTGAGTATTAGGTTTCCACTCTGCGGTGTAACTCCGTTCTGGGTGTTTGCTTTCCCCCGTGTCGTCCAGGGCTAAATGAACCCTGTTCCGGGGCTTGACCGGGATTAAATCATGTGGATTTCTCAGTGGTTTAAGGTCACTGAGGTGATAAAAGGAGAAAGACCATAAGGGAATAGTTCACCCATGCATTAAATGCTACTCACTCTCAAATTCATAGGAATGGAATGTCTTTTGTGGAACACAAAACAAGAAAATTGCATATTTGGAAGAAACTATGCAGTCTACATCTTTTCCGATTAAGGCCAGTCCCGCTCCAGGAAGTAGTCATTATCATGACTCATGCACTATAGTCCTCTGACGTCATGATGATGAGTAACTAGTGCTTTCAAATCACATGTGCTGCTATCTTAACATGGTTTTTCTGCAGGAGCATCAGAGAGTGTTGGATTTATCTGTAATCATTTTCCCTCAGTTGTCCTCAGTGTGAAAAGATGGGTCTCAAAATCATACAGTCATGTAACATCTAATGTGATCATGGACCATAAAACCAGTCATAATGGTCAGTTTTTAAAAAAATGTATACTGTATCTATACATAATGAAAGCCGAGCAAATAAGCTGTCCATTGATGTATGGTTTGTTAGGACAATATTGGGCCGAGAGACTGTTTGTAAATCTGTAATCAGAGCACGCAAAACATCTAAATATTGAGAAAAGGGTTGTCCAAATGAAGTTCTTAGCAATGCATATAACTAATCAAACATTAGTTTTTAATATATTTATGGTAAAAAATGTATCTTCTTGAAACATGATATTTACTTAATGTCTGAATGATTGCTGACATCAAAGAAAAATCGATAATTTTGACCCATATACAATTTATTTTTTGCTATCACTTCAAATTTACCTGAGCTACTGTACTTACTATATGACTGGTGTTGTGCTCCAGAAATGTGCATATATAACAAATGATCAAACACCATTTACCCAAATTCAAATTAAATGAAAAATAATAATTAGACTCTAGTTAAAATAAAAACAGTTTATTAAAAGCATATTGAAATCACACACACTCTATAGACAGATTCGTTGCGTTGCTCCTTGGTTTGCATGTGTTTTTACACGTCTAGAGTTTCCAGCCACAGAAAGGAAGACAGCTGCCTGATTTCTTTGTAGCTTTGTGTGTGTGTGTGTGTGTGTGTGTGTGTGAGAGAGAGAGAGAGAGTTCAGGGTGAGCTGTCCCAGAAGCCTCACTGGGGAAATCTAATGAGCGTGAAATTACATTTCTGTCATTCATCATGTGTAATCATGCTGCACATATTCTATAAGAAGTACAGAAAAAAACTACTTGAAATTAAATTTCAGTTTAAAATCTAGGTCATTGCTTATAATTAATATTAATATTTTAATATGATTGCTAATAAAATGATAATAATTTTGTCATTTCTATTTATATAAGTAGCATATATACATCAAAACATAAAATGTCAATGAATACTAACAATGTATCTTTCTGTCCTAGGATGTGCCTTTCTGACATACTGTGCACGGGAGTCAGCCGTTAAAGCACAAAGTGCTCTTCATGAACAGAAAACCCTGCCAGGGGTGAGTCCTGCTCTCTCTGTGTGTGTGTGACCGGGGTCTCACAACATTGTATCCCCTTTCATGTCCTGCCATCTCTGAGTGAGTGTGTGTGTGTGTGTGTGTGTCCTGTAAACACATCCAGAGCGGCCTCAGCTCAGAGAGTGTGTGTCCGTCTGGATTACTCCACTGGAGTGACGAGCTGTACGCATCCTCACAGATTATTTGGATTATTCCCCACACCTTTTCAAGCTGCAGGCGCTCAGAAATGTGGCATTAAAATGGAAACGCGGTGCAGAGCAGTGATGACAGGGGGATGGAGGGTTGAAGGGGTGCAAATGCTGTAATTAATCCTATTAGCAGCGTGACACCAGGCTGACCTTTAGCTGAAGATCACTCCGACAATCTTCTCTCTATCTCTGCCTCCTCCTGACACTCTTCAGATGGACAGGTACATTCGCTGTCCTCCTTTTTTGTCCTGTATTTCCACATTTTTGTCCTTCAGTGATGTTTTATCAGATGTTGTACTGGAATACAGGCGATCCCTGGTTGAGGGTGACAGATGGCTCGTTCTGTGCATCACTGAAGCACAAACACTGGTTTAATTTCAGGAAAGACAATGGGCAATGACTGAGGGCAGATGAAGGCTGCTCACAGCTTTCCCTTCTTTCTTCTGCGGAAGCATCGTGTTAGTCATGTTAGTGGTGAGTGTGTGTGTGTCGGGGCCTCGCTGTCCTCTGGGCAGTGCTATTATGAGCAGTGCGCTCTCTAATGCTTCTGTGTGTGTTTTCTCAACAGGACGTTTGTGGGATGTTTAGTTGTAGTGACGATAATAACACAGCATCTCTCTGTGAGTGCTTTTATGCTCATCACAATAACTATTATAACTAGATAGCAATTGATAACCATAACAATAACTGCAGCCTGGTCTCATGATGAAAACCTTTTTGCAAGACACAAAATACTTAGCTACTTTCACACCAATGTATGATATCTATAATGCTATTTATATTAGCGTCCACACCTACAGGCAGTAACTATAAGAGCATCCGTATCAATTCTGTCATAAATGCTCTTGGAGGTAGTTCCAACTACTATTACGAGCGTGTAGTAATATTCATCGCACAAACAGGTCTTAACAGTCACAAATGTAGCTTTTTCTGATCATTTTAGAAAGTGCCTGCATGAGTTTTGGTGTACGTGTACCTGTTTAACTTGACTGTAGTTCGCCTTCTTCTGTTTTCTGTTAGCGCTGAGGTTAGGGTGTGAGGTCAGTCTATAGAAGTGATAACCAGCTGCCTGTAAGAACAACAGAAATCTACTGAAGGCCTCCATTGGGAGACATACGTGTGTGTGTGTGCAGTGAAGCATGTTTATGTTTTTATGAAGGCATATATCATTAGCTAATTACACTTCAGAAAGGGGGGTTGTTGTAAGGACATTAATCACAAACACATTCGTCTAAATGTAATTAGTAGCCATTAAGCACACTATGCTTTTCATCTAAATCTGAACCCACACACAAACCGCTTGTAGAAAACAACTCGCATGCACTACCAATTGATTTACATTTAAATGATGTAGATATATTCATGGCTTACACTACTCCCTTCCCAGAGTGACTCAGGCGGTGTGTTTTGGAGGGCAGAGATGAGGAGGCTCCTATCGGCGCTGACAGTGGCCGTTCTGGGACAGACAGGGTCTGATAATGGACTGTAATGGATTGTGGGTAGTGAGGGGGTGGAGAAACAGGGACTTGAATCCAACGGCAGCAGCTGCTGGAGTCCAAGAGGATTTCTAGAGGTCAAAGAGGAGTCACGCAGTGGAGTTTGGGATGGGTGTGCAGTGAATTCTGATTGAGCGGCGAGTAGCATAGAGATACACAGTAAAGAAGTAGTGAAAAGAGCTTGAGGATAAATAGCATATAATACAGCCTAGCCTGCTCATTAAAGAGACTGAGTGCACAAGACACAATCAAAAAGTGTTTAATAAAAGATAGATGCATACAAACAACTGCTAAAACACACTTTTCTGCATCAAGGATGCATTAGGCTGATCAAAAGTGACAGTAAAGACATGACTAAATCAAATAAATGACTAAAATCCTCAGATTCCAATTCCTAATTGATAATCTATTGTTCTCTGAAGGATAAAGGGATTGGGGCAGTGAGTAGAGATGAGATGATGAGCTCAGGAAGGTCAGAGGGAGAATGAAGAGATGAACAGAGCTGTGGGAGGATGGGAAATAAACCTAAGAGAAATACAGCTGTCAGTCTGAGGCATCGGACAGGGTTAAACTGATGCATCTCCTGTTCTGAATCTGCTTTTATCAGCTTCTAGTGAGGATCTGAACAACAGCAGCTCTTTTAGGAGTGTGTCTGAATGTGCAGTGATCCTAATGCATACAACATTATCGTGGAGCCCTGATACAGTGATTCTATTAGAGTAACGCAGCTTGTTGAGGCTCACGCATGATCAGATCTTGAGGTTTGTTGAGGAGAGCTGTGCATTTAATCACCTCACACTTAATCTGCACTGTAAAACTGCTGGCATGCATTTGTGTGTGTGTGTGTGTGTATGTAATCAGTTTACATATTGCCCTGAATTCACTTAGTTTCCTTTTTGTCCAGAATATTACAGCCACATAGACAATGCAATGCGTTTTTGATTAGTTAACACACACACACACACACACACACACGGATGGACGGTTGCTAGGGAACATGAATGATGCAACAACTGAATGTGGAATGGAGATGTTTGGGAGAGAAAGAAAAAATCATCTATGCTTGTGCTGTAAAATGTGTGTGTGTTATATTGTAATCCAGCATGAAAACAAAATATCAAACTAGCTTCACACACACACAGTGAAGAGGTTCAGTCCAGTGACTGCATGTCGGCTGGGGATGGAAGGTGGAAAAAAATGCAATTTGTTGAATAATCCTCAGATTTAATACTGCATAATCCATGAAAAACCCTTTCAGAATGACTGCAGGGTTGAGATTTACAGCGCGTGTGCATCTTGCTCTGTGTGTTTTGTAAACTGTACAGGAGGAATGTGTGTGTGAGCAAGTGCACGGAAATCTATTTATGTGTGAGACTTAGTATAAACCCTACAGATGTGTTTAAATCAAAACCTCATCTAGCAGGATTATGATGAGGTGCCTGGGGATTCTGCTGTGTGTACGCCTCGATATGCTTTATTAAATGATCGTTTTATATTTCACCTAGTGTGGGAATTTTTTCCAGTACATCACTGTATGCATGCATGCACGCACGTATTAATCACCCTCCACCAATCCATCCTACTTGTTGAGCTATAACAACCACCTAAAAAAATGGCACACCTAAAAGTGTGTTCAGCCAGGAAGGCATGGACCAGAAATATTTAATGTTTCTGGCCTTTTCTTTCCTGCTTTCATCATTCTGTTTGTTCTTCTTTCTGCTTCCCTCTCTCTTCCTTATCATTTATTTAACCACTGATTTGAACTGTTGCCCCTGACGACAAGCATCTTTGATTGCCTACCATGATGTGGTCAGCATGCTGCCATGACAACAGAGAGGAAGCTGTTGCCTGTTACCATGGTGATGTGGAGTGTCACTGTGTTGTAATGAACAGAGCCGTTGAGAATCAGAGTTGCGACACTCTTTGATCTCGCCGCTGCGCGGTCACGTGGCTCTCAATAGATCCCAACAACTCCGCGCTGTCAATATGTTTGAATGGAATTCAGTAGGATAGACACCACTTTCTCTATATTTGCATTCATTTCTAGTGATTTTTAACAAATCATGTGCTTTGATTGTGTATTGATAACCAGTGTTGGGGAAAGTTACTTTTAAAAGCATTACAATATTGCATACGTTACTTTTGCAGGGGATTTTAAATATGGGCAGAGATTAAGTGTTTGTTTTTAATGCAAGAAATTATATTTCTTACATTAAAGACTACAACAATTCAAGGGCCCTCCCACCGTGTTTCAGAGGCCCTATAGGGTCAGGGGACCCTTGTAGGCGTAGGATCAAGGAATGTAGGAACTGTAACATAGACAAACGACTATACATTGCTGATGAGTGTTGCCGATTGTTTTGGGCTAGGGGCCCCACAGGCCCCCTGTACCCCAAGGGCCCCTGGGCAGCGGCCCCGTTGGCCCGGTCCGTAATCCGTCTTTGGGTTGAACTGGATCATCAAAGCTCAGCAGCAAAGACATTGATTCATAAAATGGGATTAGAGACATTTGTGTAATTTAATTTGTGCAGTTTGCATCCTATTCTGAGTTTATTTCAATATATTTTGATGAATACTGAATCTGTTTTTTGAGAGTTAGATGACTTGATGCACTTTCACATTTAGTCTAGAGTCACACTGTATTCACACACCGCACACAGAGCCTCTGTATTTCTGATTTCTGCCAATATGGAGTCAGGAGACTCGACAGTCAATAAATAAGTCACTGGCGTTATTCTTTTTGAAAAAGTAATATATATATATTACTCTAAAATGTAAAAGTAATGCGTTACTTTACTAGTTACTTGGAAAAAGTCATATTATTACGTAACTTGCGCTACTTGTAATGCGTTACCTCCAACACTGTTGAGAACTACACTGACTACGTTTTACGATCACATTTTATTCTGGGCAGTGATGATGAGACAGCATTAATATATATTTTATATGCTTATTATTTATATTACAATTAGCATAGTATATTTAGGGTTAAAATTTTTTTTTCTTTTTTTTAATTCCAGTGCAAAGAATCAAATTAGAGGCGTTTGGTGGTCAGAAAAATGAAATGCCATGGTTTAACCACTTAATAAATATTATCTACGTAATAGTGGTCATAATAGCTTATTTATTTATGTTTTGCTTTAAGACATTATCAAGCACTCAATGTTTATACGTTTTTGTTTTCTTTTGAAATGTTGAATTTAAAAAAGTGCAATTCATCCCAGTATTATGACATTCATGTATAAGTGAATGTTAAAAAAGTCAGCAAATACGGATTTTGACCCAATAAAAAATGTAAATAACATCTTAAAAAGCACAAGGACACCAACTGTGTTCAGGGAAACTCTTTCTTGGTTTCCTTTAATGGGCAGTCTCCACTGAAACGCATTCAACCTCCTACAAGCAGAGAAAGGTTGTAGAAAGGCTTAAAACATAAAAAAATAAATAACTAGCATCTTGTTATGATCACTATTGAGGTGTTTCTCATGTTATCTAACTCCTATTATATCTAAACTATAATGGTGGTGCAAGTGACCCTTGAACCGACAACTAAGAAATATCTTGGGGGTTTGAACAGTTTTTTTGTTGTTTTGTTTTGTTGATGTTGTAGATCATTATTTCTCAGTCGTTGTCTGGAGGCCCTCAACTCTCCTTATATGTCTCTTTCTCCCTCCTCTTCTCTCTCTCTCTCTCTCTCTCTCTCTCAATCATTTCTCATTCATGTCTTCACTGTGTTGTCTATCTGCAGTTTGCCCTTCACAGTTTCTCAGTCTTCCTGTATGCTCAGTATCTCTCTCCATGACTAAGCACATCTCTGCACTCGTGACATTTTACAAATGAGCTTCGTGACTCTAGAAACTAGAGCGTGTCTCTTCTCTCCCTAGCTCTCACTTTCACTCCTACACTGATAAAAAGCTGTCATTTTAGCAGAAAAGCATGTGGAATACTACTATTAAAACAGGTAACAGTAAGTTAATGTTACCATAGTAGTCTTATTGCAAAAATGGTATATAGTTATAGTTAGGTTTTATATACGTGATATTGTAACGATCAGATCCAGATTTGGATGACACTCCAGCCATCCATGAACTGTGTCTGTGTTTCGTGTCTCCGTTACATGTATGGACTAATTATCAATGAACTCTCGTCTCCACCCACTTCATGTGTTGTCTTGGTTACTCGTATGATCTCCTCCCATTCCTAATTGTCTGCACATAAATATCCCGGATGTCCTAGGATTATTTGCTGGTCAATGTTTCGATGTACGTTTGTCTCCCCGTTGTCTAGCCATCCGTGTTTCCCCAGAGTATTCTGTCTTCCGTGTCTCTGGATTTCCCATTGCCGACACTCACTACCTACCCCGGATTATTCTATTGTCTTTGCCTCCGATGTTCCCATTCACCGTTGTTTACCCTGCCTGTACTGACTCTGGTTTGTAAATAAAAGCTTACACATGGATTTGTACGTCTACTCGACTCTGTATCATGACAGATTGACCAGCCAAACAGGATCCAGCAGTGGTAAGAGGGGATTCCCCGTCATGTTTTCCTGCACATACCCAGCGTTGGTACCCCGGAAGTTATCCGCAGCTACCTTGATCCGGCGCGGTCCGCCTTCAAAATCGCCCTGTTTGACCGCCGTGCCAAACTCCTACGTTCCACCACTACCAGCGACCTGTCCACCTGAAGCAGTGAAGAAAATCGAAGATATATTTGCACTCGCGCTCAAGATGGCGTCATTAGGGTTAACTCGTGCTCAAGACTAACCCGTCATTAGGGTTGCCAGTGCCGTCAAAAACCCCCACAGTTCACAAACCGCAAAGGACGGGTTGTGCTCCCGTTTCACAGCGACAGGGGCCGTGTTCAATTCAGTCTATGTCAGTTGTGCAACCTGGAGAGCTGCTTTCACCAAACCCTGCGGTTTCTGATCCACAAATAACGGGTTTCAGTCACGTTTTACGGCAACAGGGGCCGTGTTTAATCCAGTCGGTACCGGTTGTGCAGCCTGGTGAGATGTCATCAGTCTCTGTGGTCTCTAACCCACAAATAACGGGTCCCAGCCCCGTTTCACGGTGTAGCGAACCGTGTAGAGCATAGTTGGTCCCGGTTTCACAGCCAAGTGCACTGTTTAAAGCCCAGTCGGTGCCAGTTTCACAGCCAGGAGTGCTGTTCAATGCCCAGTCGGTTTTGGTTTGATAGTCAGGAGACCTGTCACCTACCATAGTGGTTCCCGATCCGCTAATGGGTTCCAACACCATGTCACAGCGAGAAGGGCTGTGTGGTGTCCAGTCTGGTCCTGTTACACAGCCAGGAGAGCTGTTCAGAACCCAGTTGGTGCCAGTTACACCGCCAGGAGAGCGGTTGAAAGTCCTCGCGATTCCTAGCCCGCCAATAATGGGTTCTAGCCCCATTTCACGGTACGAGGAGCCATGTGTTGTCAAGTCGGTCCCAGTTACCCAGCCTGAGAAGCTGCAGAAGGCCCTAGCGGTTTCACGGCAATTATTAGCGGGTTCCAGTCCCGTAGCATGGTACGAGGGGCTGTGTTCTGAAGTGATGGGTTGCGATTTGGGTTCGGTATGGCTGGATCCGCCAGACCCGGTCTATGATCCGGATCCTTGGTGGCCGGATCCTCCGGACCCAGTCTGTGATCTGGATCCTTGGTGGCCGGATGCTGCAGACCCAGTCTGTGATCCGGATCCTTGGTGGCTGGATGCTCCAGACCCAGTCTGTGATCCGGAACCAGGGTGGCCGGATCCGCCAAACCCGGTCTGTGATCCGGATCCTTGGTGGTCGGATCCTCCAGACCCAGTCTGCGATCCGGATCCATGGTGGCCCGAGCTGCCGGTGCCCGTGTGAGGAATCAGAGATTCCTTCGGGTCCGCCAGTGGCTGCATAACCTCTGGAGATGTCGGTTCCGGTCGTAGAATCTTCAGAGATTCCGTTGGTGGTTGCATAACCCATGGAGGTCTCCAAGCCGCTGTCCGGACGGGCTGAGAGGGCTTTGTCACAGTCGGTTTGGTCTAGAGGGGTGCTATCACTGACTGTTTGGCTCTGGTGGGCATTAGCAGCCACTGTTCAGCCCAGGAGGGCATTATTATGGACTGTTCGTAAATAAAAAGCTTGCACATGGATCCGTACGTCTACTCGCCTCTGTATTATGACAGATATGATGACATTATCTATTATATATTCTTAAGACAATATGTGCAGTAAAAATAAAATGTTGAGATGTTTTATGTTGGAGTTTTTACACCTGTTATTGTGCTGGGTTATCATAGATTTTAGTAGGTTAAAGTATAAATCAGTAATTAATGTGTAACAGTGACACCTCTTAAGAAGTGTTGTCAAATAATGTTTATTATGTATGTCTGATTTATGCCCACACTGTCAACAGATAAAACACTGGTTAATTTGATTTTAAATACACTTAATGAATGCTCTGTATTAGTCTTCATCTTTCTCTGTATTTTCTTAAAATCTTGTTTATTTCAAGAACTCTCTCTCTATCTTTATCTCTATCTCTAGACTTGATGTTTTCTCCCATTACCAGCCTTCTGTTTAAACTTTTAGAATTATATTAAAAATTGATTTAAGATGTGTTTAAACGAGTTCAGAATAGAAAATGATTGTACATCACAGTGCAGTCAGTTGTAGCACAGTGCTCATTCACTACAAGCACAGCTAAAGAGTTTTGAGTCTGGATTTAAATGTGGCTAACGTTGTAGCACATCTGATCTCTTCTGGAAGTTTCTCGAACCACGGGTGGCATAATAGCTAAAAGCAGACTCCCTTTGTTTTGTGTGAACCCTTGGTATTTCTAACTGACTCTATCCTGATGATCTGAGTGCTCTGTTAGGGTTATATTCAGTGAGCATATCTGCATTGTATTCAAGTCCTAGGCTTTTGAGTGATATATAAACGAGTAAAAGCACTACAGAATCAATCCTAAATGAGACAGGAAGCCAGTGTAAGGACCTGAGAAGTGGTGTGATGTGCTCAGATTTTCTGACAGCAGCGTTCTGGACGATCTGCAGCTGTCTAATGGTCTTTTGTGAAGACCAGTGAGGAGACCATTACAATAATCCACCCTGCTGCTGATAAAGGCATGAACAAGTTTCTCCAAGACTTGATTGGAAACAAAACATCTAATTCTTGCAATGATTTTAAGATGATAGTATGCTGATATAGTGACTGCTTTGACATGACTACTGAAACTAAGGTCTGTTGACACATCCACCTGTTTATTTCATCAGTGTATTGGCAAAGGGAGTCAACGGGGCTCTGGTCATTTGGAGATAAGGCTAGGTAAATCTGGGTATCATCAGAATAGCTGTGAAAGGCAAGTTGTTTCTTTCTCATTATTTGGCTTAGTGGAAGCATTTACAGGCTAAACAGGAGCGGTGTGAGGATTGAGCCTTGTGGGACTCCACATGTCATGGATGTCAATTATACGTGTTTTAAAATGCAGTTCACATGTAATGTTATACTATGTTATAAAACACAAAAAGATCTTGGCACCAGCGATACCGTTAAGGAAATTAACACTATTCCACCATTAGCACCATCATGACAATGCATTATAAAGCACTCTGCCTCCAGTCACAGTGATTCCCAGCAGTTTACTGGCGGATGGACACATTCACTCTTTCACACACATGCTGTTGAGTGTAATCCAGCATGTCTCTGTAATCCAGATCAGATGGCCATCATTCTAAAGCTGATCTCTACAATCCTGTGCACATTAGTTGAAGTGCAAGGCAGCAGTGTCAAAAGGTCACAGGATATAAACACTGAAGAGCATATGGAAATCAGCATCAATGCAAAGTGAATGCTGCTTTATACGAAGCAGTGATCGCTAAATTATAAACTGGCATGGAAAAAATAGATGTAGCAGTCACCAAGCTTGTGCCAAAATGTGAGGCTATGTTTATGTGTATGGGAAGTAAAATTGTCTTGTATGATCCATAAATAAAGTCTGTATTTTTTTATTTTTTATTTTTTTTCAGATGAATCGGCCCATCCAAGTGAAGCCTGCAGACAGTGAGGGGAGAGGAGGTAAATCATCTGTTATATATCTTTATTTGTCTTCTGCTCATCAAAGCTGCATTCAGTTGATCATAAATATATGTATAGAGTAATATTGTGAAATTTTACAATTTAAAGTAACCACTTTCTATGTGAATACCTATCGAAGTGCAATTTGTCTTCAGTCACATGATCTTTCAAAAATCATTCTAATCAAGTCTAATCACGAGAAATGTTTCTTGAGCTGCAAATCATCATTAATGCTGAAAACAGTTTGTGCATATGTGTGTCAATTCAAAACAACACTATTTGTTCAAGATAAGATTGATTTTATTGACTGGCAACTGTACATTAATCTGAACACTTCCATTGGTTTGTGGATACAATCTTATTGTTCGCTCAGCATATCAATAAAGGAAAAGGCTTTCTTGAGACATAACAAAACCTACAAAAACACTTGATAAATATAACACTGTACACATTAAATAGAAAATACAAATAAGAAATGTAAAGTATAAAGTAAAAAGACAGATAAAATATGAAATAGCAAAGGCCACAGTGAAGTGTTTGGATTCAGAAAAGTGCTTAATGGAAGCTTTATATGAAGTTCCTTCAAGAATGAGGTTTTGATGAGGCAGTCTGTTGTGAACATTACAAATGCTGATTTGTCTTCCTTCAAAAACAATCGAAAACCCTCTCTTTTTCATTAAAGATTCAGATTGCTTTTCTAAAAATGGACTAGATTAGCAGGATGCCACATAAAAGACGAAAAGTTGTAAGCAGCAACGATGTACCATAACCATTCCATTATGGTATAGATGGATGCTCATTTATTATTTACACATTGAAGTAATTAAGTTTCCATCCTTATAAAAGCTGTCTTTCACAGTAAAAAACATAGTGCTGAACTTGAGTTTGGCTGTGAATGTGTTCCTGCTGTAAGTCAATATTTGAAATAAAATGTGAAAATTATTGGTGACTCTATGGCTGTGTGGTGCGAAACAGACCTAGCTTACTGTGTTTTACCAGATTAAAAAATAGGCATGGTGTTGGAAGGCTTGCTTTCCTGAACGGGATAAGTATCCGAGTAACTTTCTCTGACGGGCGTCGCTGGGCTGTTAGGAGGCATCAGTACACAGTCATTGGTTTCATCCTCACTACTCTGAGAGGCTGGAGTGAACATGTGTTGACGTCTGCATCGTTTTGTGGTGATCGTATATGTTCCACTGATCACTGAGATGAGCCCAAAAACTACCGTGAGCACAATCAGAGTGTTATTGCAGCTGGAGTGTGTCTGGTCTGGACCGGAGCTTTTCTCTGTGTCAATCAAACCACAGAATCAGGCTTATAGACTGTCTCCAGGATCAAAATACAGTGCCAAATACACCAATGCAGAAGTCTACTGATAAAATTGAATGTAATACAATGCAATCAAGATTCTTAGCCTTACCGTTCACATGCAGCACAGAGGCTTGTGGGATTCCTTTAACCGTTTCATCCTCCACGAAACAGCGGTATATTC
>JAUMHQ010000076.1:4031511-4044406 GCA_032361165.1 Enteromius paludinosus | reverse complement strand
CTTACCGTTCACATGCAGCACAGAGGCTTGTGGGATTCCTTTAACCGTTTCATCCTCCACGAAACAGCGGTATATTCCTGCGTCTGTCTTGCGAACGCGAGCGATGGTCAAAGAGAAGTCGCCGGTTTTGAAGCAGTTCTTCTCCAGAGAAGCTCTTCCCTCGTAGTCTTTGCTAGAGGTCGGGGATCCGTCTATGTTGGTGTGCACCACGCTTTCGCGGTCGTGCAGCCACGTCACATCTTTGGTAGTGTGTGCGTAACAGTTCAGGGTGATGCGGTCCGTCTCTGCTGCGCTCACATGTACAGCATCTACATATGATTTAAAAATCAGCGGATGATCATGTGCTAAACATCTCCTTAATGAGCTCTCTTACTGTATCCACAGTCAGTCAAACGTTTGACGAATCATTTATATATATATACATATCAAAATACAGCAATAGAGAAAAAGATCCCTCTTAGCTTCCACAACTTGATTCATCTCAACTATTCCAAACTATGAATAAAACACTTGAAATACTTACATAAAACATCCAGATGAACTGAATAGGTGTTGACCCCATCACAGATGAACTCATAGGACCCCAGATCTGTGTATTTCGCTGATTCGAGACGCAGGCGGTCGTCTGTACACCTGAATTCTTCCTCCAAACCTTGGGCAGTCGTGCACACGTGGTTGTTGTATGTGGTGATAGTGCTGTCTGTGGGGTGTTTCCTTTTCCATTCAGCGTGATCACAGGCGCTGGCGTTCCCGGGGAATGTGTACGGTTGATTCAGTAACACGAAATCAGAGAGAATCCTCTCACAGAACACTCCTGAAACACAATCACAGAAGAGACAGACACTAATGAAAGGGATTTTGGTCACATTGTGGTTACACGATGTCACTGTTAGTATAATTACACAGAGAAGCACTGAGTTATGCTAATAACAAAACAAAGCTTCTTTATTGGCATCTGTGGAAACTTTCCATTGAACAAAAGCCTAATGATAGTTAATAATGAACCCAAGTTAATAATTAAATAACAGTGCAAACACAAACAAAAACTTTTCAACGAACAGAGGAGTAATGGGCAAGCGAAGCATTTGCAGTCTCTACTAACGAGCTGATGAGTGGAATCAGGTGTGTTCGATCAGGGAGACATACAAAATATACAACATGCGCAGGTCTCCGGGACAGGTTTGGGAAGTTTTAGGACTTCTATGGCATAAAGTGTCTTACCTTTATAAAGGACAACCGTAAATGCCAAAATCAGAATTGCCTTCATCATGATGCTCAGCTTCAAGTACACTCAATACAGTGATTTCTATCACACCTGTAGGCTAGTCGTTAAGATTAACTGCAGATTTATTACAGTCCTCTTGTAAAGGCAGATTTGGATATGCCGTGACTGGTCTAAACATCCGTGACTCTCTCTAACACCAGAACAAATACTGCAAAAGCACTTTTTCTCCTCAAATTCACCATAAAAAAGTTCTATTTCGTCGCCATTTGCAGAGCAACACGGCGCCTGTACTTCCGCTTCCCTGTTCGTTCCCTTGGGCTCCTCCCAGACAATGGCAAGACATTTCAACACTTACAAATGTGTTTGATTAGGGTTCGATCCAAACTCTGCAGTGCATCGGACCTCCAGGGGAAGATCTGAGGAACCCTGCTCTATAGGATGCAATCGATGTTAAATAGTAATGCAGCAAGAGACAGATGAGATTTCTGTTTCAATATTTTATACCACCACAGTTTAAGCAATAGATGTTCAAATAGCCTGCCATACAATAAGATCAGCTTACATTGTGCTGTATTAGTACTATAGTTACAGCAGAAGAAATGTGATGACATCATCGGCATGTTGCAACAGAACATTAGGGCCTTAAAATACTTTACCTCAAACTTACACTCACTCACACACACATAGTTTAAATTACAACCAGCTCGTCCCTGTTTCTCCTGGAGACTGATGATCCAGTTTTCATTCAGTTTAGTTGATTTCATCACTGAACAAGGTGTAGGCTGAAGCCTTGCTCATTATGCCTACCCTTTGTACATCAACAAATGATGAGCGACACTGTACAGTTAATTGCATAAAATATTGTCTCAACAAATATTGTCACTTGTGCGCATAACAAACAAAACATGTCAAAGTTAATTATTGAATAGAATTGAAGAGAAATTAGGAAAAGAAAGGAATCATATCTATTTATATTATTTCATGTCATATATTCACTAAACACCTTGTGAATGACATCATTTTAGTTCCTCATCACATTTATTCCATAAATGAACCCCTTTAACGGAAATGCATTTGTTCTTTAAATTTGTCCGGGCCCTTATTTTGCTGAACATGAACATTCCTCTTAGGCAGTACTGACTGACTTTCATTCTGAAGAATGCTGCTGGGAAGTAAATTATCATAGGCTTTATACATTATTTGTGCAGTATACAAATCAACAAAATCCACAAATTTCAAAACTTTAGATTTTATAAACAATTTCTTTGTGTGTTCATAATAATCAGCCTTATGAACGGTCCTTATTGCTTGTTTTGTAACAGATATTGGGTTTAACTAACGTTTGTAAGAATGCCCCCATACCTCCACACAGTAAGAGATGTACGTGATGTACAATATGCGTAATGTTTTATTATCCAATACATGCTTTAATCTGTTAATAATTCCAACTGATTTAGAGATTTTTGTCTCAATGAAATTAATATGTGGTTTCCAAGTCAGTTTGTTATCAATTATTACTCCCAAAAATTAAATTTCAGACATTCAGTCTTTCTATTTCCTCATTCTTATTGTCACATCATGATTTATTTTTTGATTACTAAAAATTATAAACTTAGTTTTAGTCAAAATTAGTATAGAATACCCTGACAAGACCTAAAGTGCCCCTATTATGCCATTTCAATATTGCTTTTCATGCAGCGTATAGCTGAGTATAAACGATCTGCAAAGTTGTACATCTGAAAGCGCCCGATAAATAAAGTTGATGCATCAGTGTCAGTCATCTACCATTGCGTCTGATTTTAGGCATTACTCATGGGGGTAGGGTTAGGTTTAGGTGTAGAGATATGGTCAAAACTAACATTTTGGAATAAAATGTTGTTTCAGGGTCAACAAAATATGTTAACTCAGGAACACGCCTAACTCGTGCCAACCTGATCTCACGGCAATTCGTACATATTTCACGAGCTGGCTAAATTATTATAAATCGTGCGTATTTTACGAGATGAATTTGTACCGCCCCTAAACCTACCCATCACGTGGTTTTTGAGTGAGGTTGTACGAATTGGCACAAATTTGGCACCTCATATGAATCTGTACGAATTGAATCATTTCCAACACGCTGTATGCGACAGGCAAATCACAACAGACTGGGCCATCGGACCAATCAGAGCAGAGTAGGCTCACGGAAGGGAGGGGTTTAGAGAGACTGAATCTTAGATCTAGACAATGGGGTGATATTAAACACATATTTTGAGAAAACATAAGCATTTTTCACCTTGCATGCATGTAAATCTCTTGTAGGAGATTCCTGAAAAAATATTAGGAGGTAAAATAGAGGCACTTCAACAAAAAACTGATGATACTGACTAGATCATGACCATTTCTCTATTTTTACTCTTTTTAGAGGACAGAAAGCTGTTTGTGGGGATGCTGGGAAAGCAGCAGTCTGATGAGGATGTGAGGAAGATGTTCGAGCCGTTCGGGAGCATTGATGAGTGTACGGTACTGAGAGGACCTGACGGCACCAGCAAAGGTCTGTAAGAGGAATAGTTTACCCAAAAATGAAAATGTCAAGATATAGACGTGTCTATGCATCAGTGTCTCAGCAATGGATGTGAATGGGTGCCGTCAGAATGAGAGTCCAAACAGCTGATAAAACATAAAACACAATAATACCCAGCACTCCGGTCCAGCAGTTAACATCTGGAGAAGATGAAAGACAAACTCAATCTGCCTCACACGATCTTGCCTTGATTTCACAGGTTGTGCGTTTGTGAAGTTCCAGAGTCACTCAGAGGCCCAGTCTGCCGTTAATAGTCTCCACGGGAGCCGAACTCTTCCTGTGAGTGTGTCCTCTCTCCTCTGACCTCTCCTCTCAGTCTCTCGTCCTCTTCCGTCGGCGGTAATCTCTGTCTGTCTGTGGTCAGGGCGCCTCCTCCAGTCTGGTGGTGAAGTTTGCAGACACAGAGAAGGAGCGCGGGATGCGGCGCATGCAGCAGGTGGCCTCGCAGCTCAGCATCTTCAGTCCGGTGACGCTCAACTTTAATGCATATAATGCCTACACACAAGCAGTGAGTACCACACACACACACAGGAGAGATACATAACATGTCCGTTAGCTTTTTAGGATTGCCATTTTTATCAGTGTAGAAAGAAAGGGAACACTTTATTTCGATAGTCCACTTAAGACAATCTGAAGAAAAGTGTTTGTTTATTTTGTTTGGTTTGTAGGCGTTCTTTCCCTTCACCAGGTGCAGTAGATGTGCCAGTGACAAATAATTATGAGCACTTTTAAATGAGTGAGCAAGAACTCATCAAGATGACATTAAAGACATAATAATCCGAAATGTGTGTTGAGCAGTAAATCAGTATTCTAGAATGATTTCTGAAGATCATGTGACACTGCAGACTGGAGAAATGATGCTGAACATCACAGAAATACATCACACTTTAACACAGCTTCACACAGAGAAAAGAGCTATTTTTGATTGTATTTCACAATATTTAATGTATTATTGTCAGAAAATGCAGCCTTGGTGAACAAAAGAAAAGTCACAATGTAAATGTTGTCCCTAAGACGGAAGTGGTGCATTGTTAACTCTTTGCTCTCTGTGTGTCTCAGCTGCTTCAGCAGCAGGCCCTGGTCGCTCAGTCCTCGTACCTGTCACCTGTGTCTACAGCAGCGGCGGTGCAGATGCAGCAGATGGCAGCACTCAATGCTAACGGCATCATAGCTGCCCCCATCACACCCTCGTCAGGTGATCACCGTAAAATGCATGTTATCTGCAAGTAAAAATGTATTTTAGTTCAAATTTGTATTAAATGCAGTTAACTGAACTTTGAAATGTTTTGACTGACAGCATTCATGATAAACTAAAATGGCATGTCTATTGAAACTTGTATGTTAAATACATTTGCAAGTTGTAATGAAGTTGCAATTTAGTACGCACTACAGTTTAGTAGTATAATCCAGTTCTTATGCTCAACTATGTTAGTAAACACATCAAAATAAGTGCACTTCAGTAAACATGACAAAACATTACTGAGACATATTGATTTTAAATATCCTTGACATTATTATAAAGTGCACTTGAGTGTACTTAAGGCATGAAACTTAAACGATCTTTTATTTCATTAATAGTATATTATACACTACAAGTGTATACGAGAGCTTTCTTTTTCACGAGTATGCCAAGAGCTCAGTGTTTACCGTTCTTTACTCGTCAGTCTGATCTCCACGCTGTTCTGTGATTGGCTACAGGTGCGAACACTCCGCCCACTATTACAGCCACTCCCATCTCGGCTCTGCCTCCACCAATCGGAGTGAATGGCTATAGTCATTTACCGTCAAACACCAATGGCCTGCCAGCTTCAGACATCTACACCAACGGAGGTTACCCGTATCAAGGTGAGAATCCCTAATGCTTTAGGAGGCACTGAAACTGCCAGAGAGCACACTAGAGACTGGAACAGGTTCACAGCAGTCAGTGTACTGCTTTTATGCCAAATAACACAACAAAACCCAAAGAAACTGAAATAAATGTATGAAATTCATACTCAAAAAGGACTACAGAATTACTGTTAATGTTATTTAGTGATTAATTCATGTTATTTACTAAAATTAGTCATTTCCTTTTGAAGAAATTGGTAATACTTGAGTGATTACAATGCATTATTTATATTATTATGAACCTGTATACAGTATGTCTTAGTAATTCTAGTAAGGTATGAACAGATAGTAGTTACTAGTATTCTAAAAAGGACCGCTCTGGCGCCCCCTTCAGTCGACTGTCCACATCACTTTTTCTTTGATGAAGAAGCATCCTGGCCCCTGCCCACAGTCCTCTAACATCACCAGCAGTGAGTTTAGCATGCACAAACACCACTCAGGTTTATTCAGAAAGTGCTAAAAGCTTTGGTTTGGTCTCTCCTCAGCCCAGAGCCCGGCGGTGGCAGCGTTAGACCCGCTCCAGCAGGCGTACGCAGGCATGCAGCACTATACAGGTGACTGAACCGCTCCAGCACCTCTTAGAGTCACTTCAGTCTGTTTCAGCATCTGTCAAACTCTCTGTTTCACAGCAGCCTATCCCGCCGCGTATGGACTGGTCAGCCAGCCCTATATACAGCAGCCCGCCCTGGTCTCCCAGCAACAGCTGCAGCAGCAGAGAGAAGGTGAGGTCATTTCCTGTTACGGAAAAGGACTTAAAAAGACTTAAAAGAGTACTTATCAGGGAAATAAAGTGTAAAGTGAATGCATTGTAATTGCATGTTACCTGCAATTAAATGAAAATGTAGTGTAATTTATATTGACATTAAATAAAACTTTTCATCTTTAGATGTCATTTCATAATTATTTGTATTGTCTTTGAGATATGGTTAAACTTAACTAAAAATATAAATTCATGTCATTTCTATTGAAACGTATTTGTACAAATGCAGTTGCAATTTAATACATTTAAAATACAAAATGAACTTTAAATGTAATATTCAATAACACTACATATTTATATTATATATAAATATAATGTATAAATTAAATGTACTTCACAATAATGCTCTTAAATTTACATTATTACATTTTAAAAGTACTTAAGAAACATTAAATTGTCACTCTGCAAGTATTTAAGTGGCCTTTTATTTTATAAAAAAAACTGAACAAAAATATTGAATTTACAACATTTTTAAAGGCATGTGGTTCAAATCAATTTACTTACATAAGCTACATAAACAAATTTTGCTTACTAATGTTCAAGTTTTTATTTAAATGCAGCTAAAATAAATAGTTTGCAACCACTTACTTCTAAAACAGTACTGTGTATCATTTCTTTCAGTGTGCCTAGAATGAAAGATTCTTTTAAAATATATAGTGTATGGCGTAAGATACGGTTGATTATTGGTGTATTTATGAATACGTATGTGCTTATTAATGGTTGAGTTTCTGATTATGAGTCTGATGTGTGTGTGCTGCAGGTCCCGAGGGCTGTAACATCTTCATTTACCATTTGCCTCAGGAGTTCACTGACTCAGAAATGCTGCAGATGTTTCTGCCGTTTGGAAACGTCATTTCTGCAAAGGTTTTTGTCGACCGAGCCACCAATCAGAGCAAGTGCTTCGGTAATCATCAGCAGCTACCTAGAAACATCCCACAATCCAAAGTCATCACAGCAACACTGCTCTTACTATCACTCAAATACGTTTGAGGTTCAGTTTTTAATTCTAGTGATTTTAGTACTTCATTACTAAAAAAAAATTAATTATGCCTTGGCACAATTGGCATATAAGTGTATAAACTATTTCAGTTGGTGATTATTTTATTTCAGTAAAAATTGTAGTTAAAAGTAATAATCCTGGCTCTGTGAAGCAATCAGAACAGCTCAGCAGCTCCACACAGACACTTGGTCTTTTCTCTCTCAGGCTTCGTGAGCTTCGATAACCCAGCGAGCACTCAGATGGCCATCCAGGCCATGAACGGCTTTCAGATCGGCATGAAGAGACTCAAAGTGCAGCTGAAAAGACCGAAAGATGCCAACAGACCCTACTGAGACACAGACAGGTAAGAGAAGACAAAGAGAGAGATGATGAAAATGGGACTTGTCTGAATAAGGAGGCTTATAACGGACGATAGGAGGCGTGCATGCTCACAAAATAGAGCGGGAAATGATCCAGAGGAAGGAAAAATGTGTGAAAACCATTTTCACTCCAAAATTGCTATTAGATTTCACAAATGATTAGCAGATGCTTTTATCGGAAGCAAACGACAAACGAGGACAGCGGAAGCAATCAAAAACAACAAAAGAGCGATGATGTGCAAGGGCTATAGCTATGACAAGTACTAGTTAGCATATGATAATTCAAAAGAAAACAGATCGTATAAACAGCAAGTTATTTTTAGAGGCCTTTTTGCTTTTGTTAATTGAGTAATAAAAAGAAAACAGACAGAATGCAAAAAGATAAGAAAAGCTTGTGTTTTTATGACAACAAGCAGTTAGCAAATTATTATTTAGTAGAAGTCTAAAAGAAACAAGTTTTTTTTAAAGAATAGAATTAGAATAGAATTAGTGCTAGAGTTAGACGGTCAAATAAAGTTGGAAGAGAAAATATGAAAGCTTTATAAATCATTATTTTTGTCAGACTCACCAGCATGATAATGAACACTGTGATGATGATGATGATGATGATGATGCTGTTTTGTATTCTCACACTCGGTCAGTCATAAGTGGCGGAGACCCGTGGCTGGGGTTAACTAGCGACAGATAATCCACTTCCTGTGAAGCTGTAGTAAGTTGACTGGTCTGTTTGCTCTGTTGTTCTTCTGCAAACGGCCACGAGGCGTGAGCTGCATGGCATGATGAAGATGGATTGTTTGGTGCATTTGTAGCTTTGATTTGTCTGAGATTTGACTCGGTTTGATTGGAAATGAATTACACATTTAAGAACTGGCCCAAGGAAGGTATCCAGTGGTGGTGAAGGCTCGGTTCATTTCTAAATCTAAATGATATGTCCCTCGCTAGCCCCATATAGTTAGTCTAATAACAACCTCGTTAAAGCTGAGACAAGAGGTTAAATCTCAAAGATGAACCTTAAGAGTATGATGCATACCTGAAAAAATACATGCATGCATACTTTACACAACAGGCTCATTCAGAAGGCCCTGATCCTCTTGAAGATTTCCTTAAGCCTGGAGACAGAGACTAACAATTGAAATTTGCATTGGTTAAGTAGAGTTAACACCTCTGGGGACAGAAAGTAATTTGCATGAAAGACGCTGTGTAAAGGCACACCCTCTATAATGAGCCGTTATGTTATACTACTGACCGTTCTGAGTGAGCTGAGTGAAGGGAAGAGGAGGAAATAATGTAAAGGTGAGAGAGACGTGTTCCCACAAGCTTCTGTCATCATTCACTCACCCTCATACTCTGTAAAAACACAAGAGAAGATATTCAGAGGAATGTTCATGCTGCTCTTTCCCATAAATGCGAATGGAGCAAAATGTACAAGTAATACATGAACTGAGTGCTGTTTTTAAGTCTTCTGAAGCCATTGTGCAAGAAACCGACTGCAATTTAAGTCTCATATTCAGATTTGGCAGATTAATAAGGGTGCCTAAATGGCATTTTAAAGTGACCCATTATGGGTAAGGTTCATATTTTTGATTGTCTTATAATATGCATTTTTATTTACTTTCTTTGCTGAAAGCATTTTCATTCAGACCAATGCAAAAAGACCAACAATATACGACTCGTTTCAATGATTCTTAGTTTTAAGAGACTTTCTACATGAAGCAATTTCAGATTTAAAAACTTTACAGGATGTTTCCATTCACCTGCTACACACTGCATGCAAGATCATTTTAAAAAAACAAAACATAATAGAGGCACTTTAATTTGACTGCGAGTCTGACGGTGATGTTTCAGTACGTACAGTGGCTGTTGCTGAACGGAGGAAACGTCAACAGTGCAGGAATTCTGGGAAAGATGAAGTTAAATATCAAAGTAGTGAACCTCATCTTTATAGTCATACAGTATAGTCACTGTGCACGTAGTCCAAAAAAGAATGGCTGTTGAGTTCTTCAGCATATACCCAGAATTCCTGTTGCAACTGAAACCAGAGCGTGATGCATGCTGGCTGCAATGAGAATCACTCATAAATACCTCTAAACGCACACATACAGTATAAACACACGTGCACATGGAATATGATGCGATATGAAAGCACTATAATCACCCCCTGACAGCAACATAGCGTCCAGTCCACATCGAGCCCCTGTGTAATCCACGCAGGCCGTATGTGAGCCGGATCTGGGCCAAAACTGCTTGCTGTCTGGGCTGTAGCCTCGAGCTTCACTGAGACCTGCATGAACAGCGTGGATGTGTTTGGATGTGTCTATGGCATATATTAAGTGTTTGACAGGTTGTGAGCAGATCTCCTAAGGCTTAACCCTCTCCGCACTGAAGTGTGTCATTTTATCCATGTTATAACACCTTATATCTCAGTTTAATACGGAGATGCTGCAAGTGACCATTCATAAAACACTGATCAGTTGGTTTGGTCTGCAGACTGCAACATCCAGTTGGCGTGGATGGATACAGATCTAACCACTCCCTTCTTAATATAGCTAAACCTACCCCTAATCTCTAAACCCACCCATCCCAACCCCTAAACCTACCAACTCCACCTCCTAGATGTGGCTACAACAGCACCCCTTGGATGTTGTGGCATGCAGCGAGCCCTGTTTGGACCAGCCCAACACGGCAAGGATTTAACCAGTGCTTTGATTTTAGGGTGGGGCCATCTGTTTATCTGAGCAATGGCAGACTGGAGGAAAATCCTTATTTAGTCATCATAAAGTCATTATTTTTGGACTTTTTGCAAGTCGTTATTTGTGACAAAATGACACACTTCACTGTAAAAACTGCATCTTTGAATTCCCACAATCCATTTTGAGATCTGCATTTAGTGCATTTTCCAAAAATAGCATGTCTGATATTGAACACACAGAGACAGCATTCAGTAGTTCAGTGAGTTCATTCAGGGGATGATACAAGAAACATTATTGCAAAGCGAGATGATGTGGGAGATGATGACGATACCATGATGTTTTCATCCACGCTGAGGAACCTAAAGATACAGACATTCACCTGAAGGCTGTTTTTTTCCCTGTGATCCAAAGCAGAGGATGTAACAGCATGATAGTCAGTGTAATGCAGTCAATCTCTCTCTTTCTGTCCGTCACAGGATGGAGATTACTGAAGCGTTCACGCAGCAGACGGACTCCAGACGCCGAGCTGCACAGGGTCAAATCTTAACGTGAGATGGTTGTTATCTTGCACACTCAGACGTGTGTGTATATGCAAAGGACAAATGAAAGATCATGTACATAATTCTCATGCATTCATACACACATGCACACAAAGCTATGGAAAGAAGTCAGTGGTATTAGCACACACACACACACACACACACACACACACAACATGCTACTTCTTATGGACCTTCTTAGCGCTACAAATGTATAAAACTATCAATTGTCATACAAAATGTAAAAAAATAAAAAATAAAAAAGGACCAGCCACAGTAAATGACCATAATCAGGTTTAAATAATTAAGCTTAAAATACACTATTTAAAAAAAGAAAATAAGAATAGTTGCATTAAAGCAAAAGACGATAGATAGTTACAGTATTATTATTATTATTATTATTATTGTAAGAAAAAAAAAAAACATCTTAAGATTTCTACTTTTTCATTATAAATGTGATGTACGGGGGACTCAGGAAATTCTGGGCAAGTTTTAATATTTTATCTTTTATTTATCTATTTATTCAAAAATGGTTTGGGATGTGGTCTCTTGGTTTTAATGTTTTTTAGAGAACTACATTAAAGCAGTTGTAAAACTTTGTAACTTATTGAAATATGAATTACAAAGATGATATTTATGTCTGAACTTTTTTGATCAAACTTTTGTTTCTAATTTAAATAAAATAAAGGTATTAAAACAAAAGTCTGCCATGTTTTACGTGTTACTATACGTGGATTCATGTGTGTGTGTATCAAAGTGTGTGTCATATACTAAAGATGCCTATACAGTATGTCCAGATGTTGAAAGTATCAACCAGACGCTAGAGCTTTCAGAGTGGGAAAGACGAGATCAACAGTTTATAACGCTGTGTTGATTCAGATCAACTTTATGCCGTCAGAAACAGATGATAAAACATCACAATAATCCACAGCTCTCCACCAGTTAACATCTGCAGAAGAGAAAAGCTAAAACAAATCCAATTGTATCTTCAAACCTTTGCTTCTGGCTGAAATATGAGTCCATAATCCATAACAGTGCTTCCTTCAGTGACAATCACACACCAAATACTTTTTGTACCCAAAAAATGTATATCGTCATCATTTACCATGTATGTGTTTAAATATAACATCTCCATATATTTGAAATGAATATTTAATTCACATATTGTGGCCTTCGGTGTCCAAAATCATGATTGGACAAGGGTTTCACAGCTGTCACCTTAAAATAGTGAGCAAGTCCTTTTGTTTGTCCGAGGGAGCCACAGTAACTAAGGGGGCTGCGTGAAACAGACTTAAATGTCTGTACCTTCACAGCCTCATTCCACCAGAAAAACTTTCATCTTTAAAAAATGAATACATTAAAAAGGCATGGTTGTGGACGTTTTATTTCCCGTTAGGCTGCTCTCTTCAGCGGGCTGACTCTCACAGACGGGTGTTCTTGGGCTGATGACAGGCAGCAGCATATGGTCACCCTCTGTACTCTCAGCGTCTGTAGCAGATCCGGACCGATGTTCACGTAGTTTGAAGTAGTATATCACAACGGCAGCAACAGCGATAACCAAGATACACAAGATAACGGCCAAACCTATGATGAGGATCTCATAGAGGATGCAGTCGCAGTGTGTCTGGTCTCCTGGACTGGAGCGTTCCTCTGTGTCAATCAAACAACACAACTGACTTATGACTGTGAATGTTGTTTCAGAGTGAAAATATTTAGGAAAACGTACCAGCACAGCTGACTGTAGTAAAATGACATGTGATATTTAAGCCAGCAATGCAATCCATATTTCCCATGTCTTACCGTTCACATGCAGCACAGAGGCTTGTGGGATTCCTTTAACCGTTTCATCCTCCACGAAACAGCGGTATATTC
>JAUMHQ010000076.1:4020979-4031411 GCA_032361165.1 Enteromius paludinosus | reverse complement strand
CACCCTGTGACGGGTTTCAAACCTAACCGGCAATTTACTAATGAGACTGTGCTATTACAGCTAACTCATTTTTTCAGTCCTCATAAACCACATAAACCCGCACACTACAACATAGTCTTACATGTTTGTGAACATAGTCATTGTAGACAATTTGGTTGACAGTTTATGACTAGATCAGCCAGTTTGTGTTTACTGTAATGACTTAAACTCAAACTTTGAAAGGTATGTAATGATTAGCTGTAAAATTTAAGTACAAAATATATATTACCGATTTACCTAAGCCAATTACCAAGTAATGTTTCGTTTTGCTCAGTCTGTTGAGTAAGGTCGCGTTAGCAATCACAGAGAGAAAAACAAATGAAAGATTTAAAACATGGTGTGGTCAGAGTGAATCCCTGTCGCTCCAATCGTGTGTGTGTGTGGGGGGGGGGGGGGGGGGAGCGCGTCACGATGTTTAAGTCCCGCCTGTTCCGTTATTTTCTCTCTCTCTCTCTCTCTCTCTCTCTCTCTCTCTCTCTCTCTCATCTGCGTGTTTTACCGACGCCTGTCCCGCTCCCGCGCGCTCATCACCGGAGCCAAGCGGAAGAATAGCTCTGAATCATCCGCGATCTCTCTCAGTCAGGAAATACCATTCAAACTCGCCGTAGCTGGAGCCACTCTTTCCGTTAAACCGATTTTTACCGAGTAGAAAACTTTTAGTTCGTTTGCGGAGGAGAGATGCGGTTGGTAAACAGTCTGGCCGAACCGTGAATCCACTAACGGAGCATTACAACCCAGCGGAGAGAACCGGAGAAGCGAGAGACATCATCATCATCATCACCGACAGACGGAGCAGAGCCGACTCAAGTGAGTGTGTGTGTGTGTGTGTGTGTGTGTGTGTGTGTAGCTTTTGGTGACTAATGTTCATCAGAAGTGAGCTGAAGCTGACCGAACCTCGCTTTGAGCTCGTCCTCGCTGAAGACACAGTATACATGGAAAGTATATATAAAGCTTTCTAAAATAAACATGTAGAAAGTTTTCTGTAGTATTTATAGCTATCTTATAATAATATCAGCCCAATCCCCCTGCTTACTAAACGTGCTCAATGTTAGGGTCGAGATTTCTGGTTAAAAGACCCCTAAAGTTCAGATAACTCTCATGTCCAGCTCTATCGGGGGACAGTGGGCCCAGATGCCTAATTTCAGCAGTTAGCTAGTTCACCCAAAACTCCTGTCATCGTTTAGTCACCCGCAACTCACCCTCAGTGCTAAACATGTACTAGTTTCTTTCAACTGCTGCACACAGAATACAATATTTTGAAGATAGTTAACGGTAGCCATTGTCTGCCATAGTAATGGAAAAAAATACTATGGAAGTAAATGGCTACCGTCAATTGTTTGGTGGCAAACATCCTTGAAAATATCTTCTTTTGGGCTCAACAGCTGAAAGAAAGTAGTACAGATTTGGAACAACTTGTCGGTGACTAAATGGTTATTTTTTGGGTGTACCGTCCCTTTAAGGGAAATAAGATTTTGCATTGGCCCCAAAGTGAACGGCTATTAAAGCTCTGTTTATTTAGTGTTGAATATTGATGGAGTAACATAACGTGTGTAAGAATATTCAAATCCCGCTTTTGGCATTTTTGACCTCTTGCCACCGCACGGTTTCTCCAGGCGTACTGGCTAAAGAATCTCCAGTGTGATTTAATCAGTCAGTGTGATCTCACTTTCACATTCTTCACAGCCATCTTATGGAAAACATTGCAGCGCACTACAGGCATTCAGCATCCTCCCCTCCTGGCGACATCTCGAGCTAGCGGGCGCTTTTTAACTCTATATCAAGAATGCATTTTAAAAGCGAAATCATCAGAGCAAGTTCAATGGGAGTATCAGCTCAGACGTGTGTGTTTTTGTCCATTCAGCTGGATCCCGTGACGAACCGCAGTTCAAGAGTCCATGTGTTTGATTTCGTCAGCCTTTTCTGTCCATCTGCTATAAAACATTTACTCAACATTTTCACTTCATTGCGCTGAGATTTCTTCCTAAACTGGAGCTTTTCCTAAAATAGGAAGCCTTAAATATGACACACTAACGCGACATTAGTACTGCTGAGTGAGTCATGTGAGGAAGAGTACGCTGAACCATCAGCCACAGAACAGCACGACAGACTTCTGCTCCTGCCTTTGGCCTACTTAGAATCTGTCAGACTCCAGAAGTGACAAATACCAGCAGAACAGACCGGGGCTAGTTGTCACTCTTTCCTCCAGTGAGTAATTCATGATTGTTAGACGCCCCTCAGTTTCAGGAAATGTTGTCACAACGAGAACTTCCCTTTAAAGTGGATATTAAACTAACCCATTCACTAGCTCTTAATATGATACACATGCATGTTGTTATTATTAATCCATGCAGTGGGAATCTCCATGCGCAGGGCTGTTAAACTTCAGCTTCAAGCATAACATGATCTATAAAACATTTGTGAAGCTCTTAAAAGAGTAGCTCTGCACCGACTCTGATTTTAATACCCAAATGAACCCGACAGCAATGCAAAACCACTCCCCTAATGTTCCCTCTGCATGATGGGGTGTGTTAGGACATCTGCTGTTAGACGTCCAGGTGTGTTTAACACGTATTCCCACATCCAGTGATCCGTGAAGCATGTCGCTCATCGGTTCGCATGGACTTTCCCTTCCAAACCTCTGGCTTCGTGATTTATTGTCTGAAGTAAATGATTTGTGTGTGTTATCAGCATGATCACTTTAGACACCACCTGACATGAAGGATTGGACACCTCCGATTCAATTACAGGAGAGGAACAGTTCTGTGTTGTGTTGATAAACTAGGGCCACAGTCACACTTCAAGCTAAATGTCTACACACGCTGCATAAGCTGATGTCATCCTCTTTTTAAAAGCAATGCAAAATGTACAAATATTTAATCTGATCCGCATGCTACAAACCTTTTAATTCAGAGGTCATGCATCAGTCACAGGTCAGGTTTGAGCAAATTACATTTTACTTTAAAAAAGCAAAGTGTTTGTGTTTCCTGTTTCCTGCATTCACATGCAAGTCAATGGAACAGAAAGTCTAGTGTGACCGTCCCTTTACTCTTCAGAAAAATCAATTCCCTAAAGAGATTTTTTCTTATTACTATGTAATATAATTTAACTGTCATGTCACAAATCAATTTTACAATTAAATGTACCTTTTTGAAATCTACGGGGATTTCAGTTAGGGTGACATAATTCAACTTTATTTTATCCAAGTATGATATCTTAAATAAAAGTGCAAAAAAGGCATAAAAAAGGCAAAGCAGAGTGATGAAATTGTGTTTATTAACTTTTTCTTCACAAAAATGTAAAGCATTTTTCAGTCTTCAGTGAATCAACCCATTTGCTAAAATGAATCAAATTTCTGAGTTCTACATAAAATAGAGCAGGAGGGCACTAAATGAGTGTGTGTGTGTGTGTGTGTGCTTGATTATGAAGCCAAATCTATAGGGTGACCATACGTGCCATTTTCCCAGGACAGGATTCTGATCGGTGTATGACATCGGTCCTTTATGTTTTCGCCGATCTGGAGGTACAAAGCAATATAGGAAAGGACATGACGTGTGTGCTCTGCATTTAACCCATCCAAGTGGGACCATGAACACACACCCAGAGCAGCGGACAGCCATTGCTGCAGCACCCAGGGAGCAGTTGGGGTCTCACTTCAGTTGTGGTATTGAAGGTGGAGAGAGCTCCGGTTAATTACTCCAACCACCCACAATCCCTGACGGACCTGGGACTCGAACCCACGGCCTTTGGGTTACAGGTCTGACTCTCTAGCCATTAGGCCACGACTGCCCCCAGCCTGAAATCTAAAATATAGAAGTCCTGGCCAGGATGGGTCCTGGGCAAAGGTCACGTATGGTCACCCTAAACTATATTACCATGAAAACATCTAAACTCATGTCACATTACTGAAGAAAAGGTTTTAGCTGGTAAAGCCCACACACTGAAATGATGACGCCGTCGATTACCAAGAAAAAATATTTAAAATACAAAACCATTAGAGATGAGCCTGCTGTGACAGAAAGCCATATTCCACTCTTCCATGTTAAATGTGGTTTATGTAAAATAAAAGTGGTAGTTGGCAGTCGACAGCTTCTAATGAAGCCAAAAATTGAATGTGTGCAGTCTCCTCAGAACTGGATCTAGAAGTCTATGACACTGGATCCTTGTGGACTAGAATTAGACACCAATGATTCGATTGATTGACTCTGCAGGGAAATAAGTGGGCCTGCTATTATACAGACACACTGATGTTGGTGCAGCTGCATAAACAGACGAGTCATCCCGTAACACACCCTCGGCGGCCAGTGTAATTACACACAACAGACCCGTTTACACAAGGCCAGTGATGGACATTTGACTCCCAAATATTTGTTGCTGGCTTTACAAACACTGAGCAGGCTGGACACGCTGCCGTTGGTTAGTTTACCGAGTTCTTGGCTCGTCTTTGAATGGCTTCACGTGTGTATCGCTGTCAAACAAACCACCTCACCATTACTAAGCAAAACCTGCGTGCTGCAGGAGCTCCACCTGGACTCATCCATCACTCGATGCTCTCCTGAGGCAGCTGGGATTCCTCTGGGTGTCTAAAGTGAGGGTGATGTGCCACAAATGTAATTATGTAAATTCTCTTCGCGGTAGCAATAGCTCTTGTCGATGTTTTGTTCTAAAGGAAATGTTGTGGTGCTTTATTGTGCAAAACTCACGGCCACAATAGAGCGCAACAGTTTGTATATGCTTTTTTCAAAGCTGTCTGTTATCATTATTTTAATGAATAAAACTACATTACCCATGATGCTGTACAGAGAGTTCAATCGTCACTCAGAGAGTTGCTACTCGCTATGCTGTTTTTGCAATACGTTCAAATACTGTTCCTATAAATGTCATAAACGGCTTTAAATCAGTAGTTTGATATTTCTACAGGACATGTTTTTAGTTTATGTCATTTGCAATGCCTCATGGGAGTTAAGTTCTGGACCTCATGAAGGCTGTGAATTTCCCGGTTCTGTCCTTTTTTATTCACCTCGTGGCTGGTTAGTTGTGTCCATGGCTTAGAATGCTTTTACAAATCCCACTGGACAACCCCAGACCCAGCAGGCACTGATGTTGTGAGGTTAGGTGCTGTAAGGCATTGCTAAGTGGTTGCTAGGGTGTGTCTTCTGTCTGAAGGGAAACTTGTGGTCTGTACATATGACTCAGCTCCCTCCTTCAGTGGAAATCAGGGGGATTTTTTTTTACCTTTTTTTTTTATCAGAAGTATAATTTCTTTGAAAAGAGTTCACTAGAGTCGTGAGATCAAAGAGCACCTGTTATGCAAAATCCAGATCAGTTTTAGTAGGCATGTAAGAGTCTTTGTCTCCCAGCATCTAACCCACTGAGGAGGACGCAGCGGAAATCTACCTAAGGGCGGTGTGTTCGATCAATGTATTGATAGAGCTGACCACAGGCCAAAACAAGAGACGTCCCCAGTCCCAGACCAAACCTAAAATACTATGTGGAGGATGCAAAATAATTGAATAATTATATGTGTGGGGTGAATCTATAACTCATATTTAAACATGCTTTATACACGTATCTATCCTTACAAGTGCAATTTTGTATTATTTGTGTCCCCTTAAAAATTGCAATCATCTTTAAAATTGTCCAAATGAAGCTTTTTGCAATGTACAGTGGGTATGTTTCACTCTGTTATTGTGCAGCTATTTGCTAAAAAGTTTTTTTCCCTCATAAGTGTACACACATCACCCCATATTGACAGAAAAACAGAATCTATTCATATAAAAAAATAATTAATAATTTATAATTAATAGTATAAAATGTTTATACATTTTATAATTTTTTTTTTTTAATTTACAGAATGTCTTTATGGAACAGAATCTTTACTTAAAATCCGAATTATTTTTGGCATAAAAGAAAAACCAATACTTTTGGCCCATGCAATGTATTCTTAGCTGTTGCTACAAATGTACCCCAGCGTCTTCAAACTGGTCCAGGGTCACATGTTAGAATGAGTACATTACAGTATAAATTTGTCAGAATGAGTAGCCTAAATCTTTATTACATTATTCGTCGGCCTGAAAACAAGATGCAAACAGAATACTGTGGGACGTGCTCAGTGTTGACATGAAGTAGACAGCATTACTTGTACTGTAGTCTTCAGTGGAACTGTTATGGCAGCCCTTCATAATGCAGACTGCCCGCTCAAAAGAATAGTTCGCCCAATAATGAAAATGATGTCATTTACTCTCCCTCGAGTCATTCTGCCGAACACTAAGGAAGATATTTTGAAGAAAGTTTGCAAGCAGGAAGTTTTGGGTCGCTGTAGCAAAAACAAATGCTATGGGAGTCAATAGCGACCCAAAACATCCTGCTTGCAAACTTTCGAAAGGGTGACATTACGTGCAACCCTGTATCGTGACACGTATCATATTGTGAGAGTTATAAAGTCACAATTGCAAAATAATGAAGTTAAAGTCATAAGTTTCCTGAAAAAATAAAACTCAAGTGAAGTATAGATACTCAAAAAGTGTACTTACGTACAATACTCAAGCAAATGCTACTGCCCACCTCTGGAGTGTGGTTTATATTCAGAGGACGGTCAGTGTCAAGACTTTGCTGAATGAATCATTTATTAATTGGACGGTTTTAGTCAACCTTGTCTGACACACACATCTGGGACTGGGACGGTGGCCATTAGGCATCATTACTGCTCTGTAAATAGACTATGAGTCGTTGGTGCTGTCAGACATACGCTGCAGGGTTTTCCACAAGACACCAACAGAAAGTCTCAAGGTTGGCATGCTCTTGTTTATTGCCTGCTGGTAGATCATCTAAACCATCTGGTTCAACAATCATTTCCTATATAACTAGCAGATATTTGATTATACTGAAACGAATGGGAATGGCAATGCATCGAGTTCTGAATGCGTTAGAAACCTCTGTCCGTCTACTTGAGTGTCCAGCACGCAACAAAACTCTGTTGCTGCTCTACACACTTCCTCATGCTCCTGCCAAACACACACACACAGTGCACTGATAGGTGGAGCAGAGCATGGCCAGAGTGGAGTCACGTGACCAGAGCGGCCAATGAGAGCTGAGGAAGCGCTGTCGTGAGCGGGACGGGGTGTCTGACCCTCACAGGCGTGAAGAGGAATGCTTGCATTAACACAAGTTCAGAAATGCTGTAAGACAGAGAAAGTGTTGAACTGAACTTAGCATAGTATGTGTGCAGCACTTGTAAAAACACAATAAACTAAAAATGTTTGTTTCATGCTTAAAGTAAATGAAGGTGATCGGCACTGCCTAAACTGAGGCAATACAGCGATCTGTCACAAAATATTAAAGAGACACAAAATGCTATTTATTGTTTGAATGACTTAAAACATGACCAAATTTGAAGCCGTGCCGCTTCTCATGCAGTAAGAACACATCTCGGACAGACAAGACAGAGCAGGTTATTTCAATTTTTGTCCTTTTTTAACAAATTCAAACAATAACTAACATTTTGGCTCTTTATTGTGTCATGACAGATCCACGTGAAGCAATCAGCTCGTTCCTCTGTACTATTTATAGCATGAAATAAATATGAACCAACATCCACATCTACAGTGTCTTGTTTCAACCACAGAAATATGTCAATAAATACACAGCATCTTCAAGTTCAAGACAACAGACATTAATCTACTCTGCTGCATTGTTTGTTTGTCGTATAAAAAATGCTAGATTTGGCGTTATGATTGGTCCGATCGCCTGTCAATCAAACTCCCGGCGAAAGGGTCAATGGTGTGCACTTCATTTTCACAAGGTCACTCTCTGTTGAATTTGATCTGAGCAGTGGTTTCAGCTCAGTGAATTAAATTTCAGTGGTCTGTTCTTGAACAGTCTAGAGATGATTGAGGAAGAGAGAATGAATATTAATATCTAAATCTTCATGACCTGCGCTCACAACAGGAAGAACACAAACGCTGCACCCAAACGTTAAAACAGAAGTGTGTTACCCTTTCATTGATTCAACTTCTGTTTTTTCTGATTTAAAAGAGCAGTTCACTTCACAGTACTGTTCATTTATTCACTCTCATATCTGTATGTTGTCTGGAAGGCATTACTTGCTGAATACTTTCCCGTCCCTGCAGCAGCGCTCGGAAACGCAGCATCTTTGTAGTCCAGTTCGACCAACATTTGTAAACTTCGTTCGGTGATGAATTCATTGTGGTGTCATTGTTCTTTGATGGATTGTGTGACAATGAAGGTAATGTTCAGGCCACATCTGCTGGAGCTTTGTCCTCTCGAGTGAAACACAGAGCAGTCTGCATGCATAGAGCTCGAAAGTAGGGTGATCAGTCACATGACATTAAATGGCTCTGTTGATTGGCTCAGAAAATGGACAGTGAGAGTTAAATTCATGATGAAATGGATGTAGAAACAGATTTCTTCTGTAGTTGTAGGAGTACGGCTGGTGATTGGATGTTGATGTTGGATGTGGTACAAAAGTGCAAATTCAATGTTCAGACATTTAATTGCGTAATTGCGTTATCATTTAAATGTATATAAACTTAAAGTGAGACCAGAGCCACTTTATATCAAGTGTTTTTAACTGTGTGCTTGCATTTAAATTCATCTTTTGATACAGTGTCCTTCTTGAATGCATGTATGTTATTACACTGTACTTACATTGGAAAATGTAATTCTGTAATTAATTTCTGTAGTTATCTCTATTGTTACACACTGAAACCTAACCAGAAAACCAAACCTGTCCCATCTTTGCAGTATCCCGCCTGAATAGCAGCAAAAGTGTTTAGCAATTTAACATGAACACATTTAATAAATGTTTCAATAATTTATAATTTATTAGAACCTAAGTTTCCGGTGATGTGTTTAAACCTGTGCACAGCCAATCAGAGAAGACTAGCTCTTCTGAGGAACGTGATTGCCATGCAACGTCTTAAAGTGATTTGTCACTGAGATATTTCCACATACTGACTATACATACGTTGCACATTTACAACTCATGTCTTTGTCGTCATCTGTGAAATCATTTTCAGAAACTATTGCATCAAGTAAAAGTGTTTTTCTGCATATCTGGCAGCTTTATTTCTATAGCAGGGTTAGGTTAGATATAACAGTGTCCAAACATGTAAAGCTTTCAGAAATATTTAGTATTTTCAAGACAGAGGAATCCTTCCATCTTTTACAATTCCCTGTGCTTCAGTCAGTTGCATCAGTGACCACATCCTGCCACTCTGTTTTTCCACAACTCTTTTCTCAGTTCAGTGAAATAATGGCGGATAATAATGCTTAACCCTTAGTATAAGGAATAGCCAGAGGCATCAGGTTCTTCAAAAAGGCAGGTGGATTTGAAATGTAAAATAAACTACATGCTTATTGTGAAAACAGAACTCGCAGGTTCACATTTGATTAGCTGATTTAAAAAAATGCATATTTTGTTTTTTTAAAAAAAAAAGCATTTTACCTCTTAGGTCACATCTTTTTTAGGGTACAGCAAGTGAATGTAATTATAACGTAAAGCAATAATAATGTAAGGCTTGGCGAGCAGCGGTAATAATTAGGAGACCACTATAGAGTCGCCACATCACACAACCTCAGCTATACTGTGCACATCACATACACACATCACATCTGCTGATTATAGATGCCTCCTGCCCTGTAATGTTAAACAGTAACTCAAACACCCTTTTCTTTGAACGGCCCAGCTGGATCAGCTTGAGGTTGTAACATAACCAGTCACTCCACCCAATGTAAAGCCCATGCATGATCTGTGAAAGTAAAGAGGGTGTATAGGAGCCAAAACCAGCTGTGAGCACAACTTCACATCTGCACTTTTCAGAATGATGTCATATGTCACTGTTAACCATGGGTGGGTGAAAAATGGATGGATGAAATGGACAAATAAACAGGTTGATGAATGGATGGATGGATGGATGAATGGATGGATGAATGGATGGATGAATGGATGGGTAGATTAGATGATGAATGGATGGATGAATGGATGGGTAGATTAGATGATGGATGGATGGATGGATGAATGGATGGATGGATGGATGGATGGATGGATGGATGGATGAATGGATGGATGGGTAGATTAGATGATGAATGGATGGATGGATGGATAGGTAGATTAGATGATGAATGGATGGATGGATGAATGAATGGGTAGATTAGATGATGAATGGATGGATGAATGGATGGATGGATGGATAGGTAGATTAGATGATGAATGGATGGATGGATGGATGGATGAATGGGTAGATTAGATGATGAATGGATGGATGGATAGGTAGATTAGATGATGAATGGATGGATGGATGGATGGATGGATGGATGGATAGGTAGATTAGATGATGAATGGATGGATGGATGGATGGATAGGTAGATTAGATGA
>JAUMHQ010000076.1:3943923-3960479 GCA_032361165.1 Enteromius paludinosus | reverse complement strand
GTTTGGTTGATTAGCTGATGAGCTACCAGCTGTGCGGGATTAATTCGTTTCGCGCTTCCTCTCGAAATGCGTTATTAGCAAAACGTATACTTAAATGCATGGACTTACACAGTATGCTTCTCCGTTTAAGGATGGGATGAAAAAATATAGTATATAATAAAGATAATGCTTTAAAATTTGGTTGCCTTTTTTTATAAATACTTTATGGAAATATTAACATATTAATCTATTGTTTGTTTGTGTATATAGCAACAGCTGGATTTTTACATACCTTCTGTTCTTGCAGCTGCGCTTTCACTACTTTAAACTCTGAGGATGGTGGTTTTTGATTAGCTGTCAGCTCCTCAATCTCGCAGACCCACGTCAGCAGCGTTTCCAGATGTTGCTGGAATTTCAGCGGATCCCTGAACTCATCTTTCAGAGCCAAAACACTTCTGCCATCCTTAACACAAGACCAGACGATATGCTATCACTCTTTCATAAAGAAAGTACATCTTAAGGAAAGATCAGTGAACTGTACCTTCCATTGATCTAGACTTGACTCCTGGTCTGAACTTGATTGACCGTCACTCTGCAGCTGGGAATCGGAACAATTTTATTTAATTGGAAAATGAATAAATTGGTGAAACATTGCTGAAACATTGCCATCAAAATCAGTTCAATGAAAATGGTAAATGATGGTAAAAATAAAGAAAAGCCTTAAATTAAAATAAAAGAAATTGAGTAACCTCTGCAAGTTCCTCAGCAGCTCCAGTAAGGACTCTAACAGTTCTAGTAACAATAGGGTCACCTCCTTTCCCCGCAGGAGGATACTCTGTCACCTCTACAATCTCTGTAACAATTGTCTCTGTCACCTCTGTGACCTCGGTAACCTCTTGAGTGTTCAGAGGCTTCCAGGACCAGGGACTTCCAGAATCCCTTCTCTGCAGGCTGGCTCTCCTGTCCACAGATCCATACTGACTCAGGGGTGATCTTCTATACTCTGGAATATTACACCTTCTAGGCAAAGACCCATTTCGTGGTGTTTTTACCGGGGACGGAGTACTTCGCCAGGCATTGTCCAGAGTGCTGGTTGTGGTGACAGTAGGAGCTGGGGAACTCCTCTGCTTGTCCGGTGTCGGAGTTTGTCGAGGAACCTCTTCCACATCTTCTTTCTTTGTTTCTGCTTTAGGTGGCTCCGGGAGCGGCCATTCTCTCCGTTGCTGGTAGCACTCTTTCAAGACACTTTCCTCTGACTTAACTTGTTTGGACTTTTGTCCCAAACAGCTAGGTCTGCTAATGAGGTTACCCATGATTCTTCAATCCACGGGTTAATTGGGTCCCTTTGCCATACATACAGGCGTCGCCTAACTACCTACAACACAAGGAAGGTCAAAGTGAGAAAACACTCTTTAAACACCTGTACCCTTTTGAGGAAATAGCAGCCTAATAGTTTCCAGTTTCCACTGCAGTCTTCAACAGAGATTCATCCAGCTCTGACAAAGACCACCAAGCTTAAATCTTAATTAGATTCCTTGCCGTCCTACAAAGGAGAGTCTTTTAGCACTTTCACACCAACAAACACCAACGCCATTATTTATATGGCAGAGATGGTAACACTTGACTGAGGCCCTGTCCTGACCAAGAGGGGCCAGATTACTGCTGGAAAACTACAACATGAACACAGAATTGCTAGTACTATCCATACAAATGCAAGTGACAAGCCTGTTTATGAGGGCAATCTCCTCCAGGATACCCACGGCTCCTCCTGGCAGCCACAGCCACTGTCCTCTGCCAAGATTATCCACGGGATGGCCCTGGGAAACCATTTAGCTTCTGATCAGATATGACAGGCATGGAAATGCTGCTTCATTTCTTTGCCACAAAAGAATGAACAGTGTTTTTTTAGTGCACGTGTTCACGGTTTACTGGGAAACACAGACCGCATGCCTGAGGAGCAGGACAGCCATTGAACACGTAGACACACACCGAGTTTAATGTTCAGAAACACTTTTGTAAACATACATTTTTTTTTTTACTTGTGTATGTGTGTATTCATGCAAGTCTTTACCAGTGATCATCGCTGATAAAATTACTTTCCTGAGGAACAGGAAATGTACATATTTGTAAAATAAAAGATTATAGGCTGCTTTGTTTGAATTACAATAGCACAATTAATTATAAAAAAACATGCAACAGTGCTATTTAAGTGCTCACAGATCATATCAGATGCAGGTGATAATTGAATAGGCGCCTGTTCGGTAAAGAAAGATAACTTAAGTGCTGTCAAGCAATTAATTGCATCCGAAATAAAGTTTGTGTTTACATAATGTATGAGTGTGTTCTGTGTATATTTATTATGTGTATATAAATACAAACACATGCATTTATATATTTACTAAAAATATGCTATGTTTTATGTATATGTATATATAAAACATATATATATAATATACTGTATGTGTGTATGTTTATATAAATAAAGCCAGTGCACACACATTTATTTTGTAAACAAAAACTTTTATTTTGGATGCGATTAATCGTGATTAATTGCTTGACAGCTCTACTTTGTTGCAGATGTACAGTATGTCTTATACTTGTGTCTGTGTCGAGATCTCTTCTGAAACTACAGGAGACGTGAGATTACTGGGGTCTAAGAAATCTAAGAAAAGTTTCAATTTGCTCTCAGTCGAATCTCATTCCTGTCTAATAGAAACAATTAAACAGATCTAATTTCTGATTTTATTTTTCTTATGGATACTTTTTTTTGTTCGTTTTAAACCTAACAAATTCGCAAATCTTTTATTTAAAGAATGCAATGACATGTTAACCTTTGAGCTGACGGTTTTGTTTGAGCAGGAAATACAGAGCTCTGTTGAATCCTGATAAGCAAGCGTGTTAATTGCACAGGTGATCTGGGTCAGTCTGGGTCATTGTGGTTCACTGCATGCTAATGGCGAGTGCTGAGGGATCTGGCTCCATACAGCAGACAGACTCAGTGTTTCTAGACCACTGGAGCAGAAGACTTAGTATCAGCCCACATTCTAGCAGGGTGGATTAGCTTGTATAATGTGTGAATTGAGATTGCTAAGACATGGCAGGAAATACTGTAATGATGAGTTCGATGCTCTGGACGCTAGTTTATACTTTGATTAAGCTAAACTATCTCTAGGCAATAGCTTTGCTTATACTCAATGTTACACTACAGCAGAGATACTGGTGAATATTAAAAATATTGCTTTGGTTTCCATAAAGTGAACATATAAAATCTATATACAATAGTGCTTTTAAACAATTAATTGTGTTCAATTGCATTCAAAATAAAGGTTTTTGTTTAAATAATATATGTACAGTATGTGTACTGTGTATACTGTATGCATAAACACACACACATAGAATAAATATTTACATGTATATATTTATATTCCTATAATTTATATTATATCTATAAATAAATTTCAATTATAAGCGTGACATACTTTTCCTAAATGTATACATGCATGTGAATGTATGTATATATACATAATAAATCTACACAGTACAAACACATATATTTAAACACAAACTTTGATTTTGGATGCGATTCATTGCGATTAATCATTTGAGATCACTAATATGTAATCAATCTGAACAACATCACCATCGACAAATGCTCTTCCTCAAATCAAGTTTAATTATATTAACTCGTTCCATCCATCTCATGCCCAGCCTACATTCTTGATGGATTACACAAGGAGGGCAGGTTGAAACAGTCAATGAAGCTTTGCCATTTGAATATAAAGATTTACAAGCATCATAACACCTGCAATGGCTGTTTCTATGGAGTTAGAGTTGACTCCACATTTTACACCTCAATGCTGAACATTTCAATAGAGGTGATGTCATCTTCTGCATCTGATTATCCAGCTTAGGGCATAGCGCAATTTCCAGGCTGGTTTATTGTGGTGCTGTTTAACTGGTGTAAAAATGAGCTAGTGATGTTGGTCAATCTGCGAGGTTTAGCAGCACACTAAGATCCACTGATCTCCCAAACAAAACATACAGTGCTATGGTGCCTGAACAGATTAACGTAATTGTCTAAAGCTTGAGATAAATGATACCGATTGATTCTCCTTTGCTTGTTTATCAAGAAGCAGCCGCCCTCTTCACCCAAGTCTAATGCATTCTCTGGTTTAAGACCACCCCGTGTTGCCTCTTGATATTGATTTATGAGGCATGTCACAGACGGGCCCCCAGTGAGCTAGATTAACCTCTGTGATGGACAGCTTTGTGCATCAGCAAGCCATAAAGAGTGATTAATATAGTCGAATGTCTTACAACAATTGACTCCAATGGAAAGATTTTTGTCATATTCTAATGAACGATACGTCAAAGAAATAAAGGCGGCAGAGATGCTCGATGGGTGTGGGTACTGTCAGAGAGCACCATGACAACACCCTTTCCTAATCTGACCTCAATATGGCAGACAGACGGTGTATACTGGTGTCATGCCACGTTCTGCTGGTGGAGTAACTCGTATATATACAGCAGCGAGAGTGCTGGCTCTCTTGGGGTGTACTTATGTCTTTTTATGGATTTCGTAATGACCATAAATCAACCCTCTCTGTGTAGGTGAGTTTGTGCCATGATCATGATAATGGTTTATCTAATTAACATGAGTGTCTGGCGTCACGTCAACGCATAACATGAATAAACTGCATATTTAACATACTATATTTTAGTAGAACTTATGTTATATGTTAGTCAACATGTTTGTATAGCATTTAAGAAACTACAGGGAAGAATATACAATTCTATTATATATTTAACTTCAGTAGCAATGCATATACCTGACCCTGGAGCACAAACACAGGTATATTTGTAGCAATAACCAACAAAATAGTGTATGGGTCAAAATGATCACTTTTTCTTTTTATGCTAAAAATCATTAGGATATTAAGTAAAGATCTTGTTTCAAAATAAATAAAAACGTAACTTTTTGCTTAGTAATATGCGTTGCTGATAACTTCATTTGGACATTAAAGGTGATTTTACTCAATACTGAGATTTTTTGCACCCTCAGAATCCAGATTTCCAAATCCATACATCAATAGAAATGTATTCAGACCCTAATGACTGGTTTAATGGTCCAGGGTCACGCATTTCACATGAATGTACTAATTCAAAATAAATAAATACTCACAGTACAGTGAAACGAACTAATTACATCCAAATCCCCACCTTCAGTTGAATTCAAGTGTTTGTGGTAGCATCACTGTCCGGCTGCATCCGAAGCAGCTGCTGGTTTCAGTGAGAAAGTTTGAATGAGTGCAGAAAGAGCTGGCGGTTGTGGCGGTTGGGGTGCATACTTACCCCCGTGCACAGAGGAGGACAAACGGCCAAACGAACAATTCCACAAGTTCCTCCGTCATCATTCAAGCAGGAGAACAAAAAACCTGTCTTCTCTCAGCATCCTTTCAGAGGCCTTCCCATCCAGACGTATAAACATGCGAAACCTTCACATTCACTTGCTCAAACAGGACCTCACTTGCCCACAAATCCCGGTTTAAACACACACACACACACACAGAGTTTATGCAAGATGACCCATGCTTTTCCGTCGCCCACAGCCACAAGCAAACAATGTCCCTCTCTCCCTCCGGCTGCCCCCTCCCGTCAGCGGTATTCTCTCTCTCCAGCCTTTGTTGTGCACGGTCCCGTAGAGGAATTCCTCACTGAGGCAACCCACAGGATGTTCATCTGCTGGAAAAGTCCTGTATGCTGTGTTCTCCGAGCTCCAGGGTAGCAGGTGTTCCTCGTCCGGTGGTTTTGGTAGAGTTAAGGCAGGTCCGTAAGTCGGCAGCCTGTTGTGTGAACTCTTGTGCCAGACATTTAGACAGAGGAGCAGTCCCTTCCCTCCCAGCCTTAGCCCCTCCCCCAGCTCCTCTTTTGGCTCACAAACTCTGCTTCAAATGAAAACCAGGAGGATAAAAAGCTTTCTAAAGACCCCCGGGCTGCTCCCGAACATTCACATGTTAAGTGACAGCTGCCTCCAGCCCCTCGCTCTCGTTTTTCCCTCCCTCTCCAGGGCAGGCCAAGGCGGGCTACAAAAGGAGCCAACCATCCCGCACACAAAGCCCTCAGCACCATTCAAAGCCCCTGCCACGGCCACAAAGACAACTAATTACTGTAAGACATCTTAGATTACTTTCAAGTCACTTTCAGTCCCAAAATCACCAAACAAACAAGACCAATAGAGCAGAGGAGTTTCATGCGATGCTGCTTCTCCGCTTTTGGAGAATAGGAGCTTCTATCACCAATATGTCTGTAGGTGTCAGGTCTCAAATAAGGGCTCTGATTGGTTCCCGTGGGGGGCGAGAGGGAGAGTGAGGACAGGTGTGTGTTTAGCAGGTGCAGCGAGGAGACTCAGGTGTGTAACAAACACACAATTGCCTCATTCTTTCACCACACAAAAGACTCTAGCAGCACCTGCACTGTTACTTATCCTTGAGCTCCCACAAGATCGCTCGATTGCTCAATAGAACAGGTCACTTGAAGTCTTTGTGATGCTGCATTTACATACAGTGACCTGAAAACATTTGAAGCACACTTCAAAATGCAGGATGCCATTGCAACAAATACAAAACATAAATAAAGTAAATCAGGGGTTACACGTTATTTCAAAAGTCCGTTTAGACATTCTACTAACTATAAGTAACTTTGTAACTACATGTCAACTAATTCTCATTAACTCACAACTACATGTCTATAACTCTCAGAGTAGACTGTTAAGATAGGTTTAGGGTTAGTAGAATATGTTTCTGATAGTCAGAATGGAGTGTGTTGTGAACTCATCAAAATAAAGTGTTAGAAGATATTCAGCAGACAGTCTGCTATTACTCTAATGACTAGTTAACATCTAGCTGAAGAGTTACTTACTGTTAGTCGAATATCTAAAGTGGACTATCGAAATAAAGTGTTGCCAAATCAGGTAGCACTCTTTTATCAAATACAACATAATAGTGTTGCCTTTCATACAAAACATTTTTACAAAAGTACTTTTTTTTTATTAAATTGATAAAACAGCACGTCTACTTTTCAAAATGAAAACCTGGCACTGGAACCTGTTGTTCTTCTATGAGAACTTAAGAAAAGCTGACTTTCGTAGTGCCACTAAACACCACCAAAAACAGAAATGGATCTAAACACAGGCAACTTTATTCACTTCATTTTTAATATCAGTGCAGGGCAGACGTGCAAAGCTTCCTGTGTCAGTTACGTTACCTGTTTTTTTAATGCTGCTTGATAATGCAAAACAATATTTCTTATCATATTATTTTAATATATCGTAGGAATTTAAAACCCACTGGTTTGAGTGCAAATAGATTTAGTGTTTACTGCACTTTGTTATTCTTCTAGTAGTTATTTGAGTATATCAGCTAATGAATCAGAATTCTTGCACATTCTCAGAAAATAGCTTACTCCTGCATTGCCAAATAAGAGGGTCACTTACTGATATTATAAGGACAAAAGCTAATTCAAGATATAAGAAAATCCTGTAATAGTACATGCAAAGTACAAAATAACAGTGTTGTATTATAGAATTATTATAGATAGCAAAAACTGTCACTCAAAAAAAAAGGACTTTTTCAATTCTGTACTATACTATTCTATACTTCTATTTCTATATCTTTTTCCTTTTATATTCTATTGAAAAAGCAAGAGCACTCTAATGATGTCTAGCCAGTTACAACAGTCTACCTTGATGATATATGAGCAATATTGAATATTTTTTTTAATATATATATAATTTAATATAATATAATTGTAACCTTTTCTTTCACAATTCTGACCATTGTTCTTGCAATTCTAAGTTTGCAGTTCTAAACTCAAAACCTTGATATGTAAACTTAAAGTCAAAATTATCTGCCTTTCTTTCTCACAATTAAATTTTTTTTTGCAGTTGTAAAATAATAATAATAATAGTTTATTGTGGGTTTTCCAAATTGTGAAATAGATTTTTTTTAAATGTATTCTTTTTTCATTCCATAGCAGCTTCCACGGGGTAAGTGTCGACCGTGCAGGTGTTTGTGTGTCCAGGGTCAGGTGTTACAGCTCTAGTAGGGTTCCTTCTGCAGGTGTAAGTGTGTTATTGTCCGTCTCTGTTTCCTGTCTCCAGGCAGTGTAAATGATCACAGAAGACAGTGAATGTATGTCTTGACCTTGAGTGTAATGAGCCGGGGTGACGGAGAGGAGCAGCGGGACACACCCCCTGACTGAAGCAAAAACGGCGAAGAGGATGGAGAAAGAGAGGAGAATAAAGAAGAGTGCTCGTGAGAGAGAGTGGCAGAGGGCACACATCCTCTTTATGATGATGAATGTGTACCTCGAATTCAGTAGGGACCTGCAGAAGAGGGGACGACAGGGCCACTACACTAACCATAGCACTTCAATTATTAACCCTGGCCCATCCCCCGACTGAGACGGCCAAATAACACAGACAATAAGAGCAGACAGGAAGAAAGAGGAGCAACAATGCCTGTCACCCTGACTGTCCTGGGAAAGAGAATTCAGTGCTGTGAGCTCAGGAGGTCAAGATATTTAACCTGAGCAGGCCCTTAAACAGTGTCTGTCCTGAGTTATGGTCCTAAAACAGACCACCTCTGAAAATCTGTTTTTGTGATGTATTAAGAACACACATTTAAATTCTTGATCAGATTTGGGGAGCAAATCATATAAATACATAAGGATTATAAAAAGGAGAGTTGCTATTTAACACAACAATTGCAATTACATGATATAAACTCACAAATTCTGAGAAGAAAATAATAAAACAATACTGTAATATGAAATGTAAAATAAATGTAATATGTACTGTTCACTTTTTATTCATCAAAGAAATATATGATATATATAATATATATATATATATATATATATGGAAGCAAATCAGCATGTATATGAATATTTTTTGAAGGAGCATGTGACACTGAAGACTGGAGTAATGATTCTAAAGTTTTTATCAAAGGAAAAAAAAATGTAATTGATAATATTTAAAATATAAATAAAGTGATAATATTTTCAGTAAATGCAGCCTCTGTGAGCAGAACTCATAGACAAGATTTTAAACAGTAGTATAGTTTCAGTGTCATGTCCTGTTTTCATGTGCTTCTTTGTCTTGCCTTATTTGTCAACCCCGCCTTTCCCGGACATTACGGGCTTGAAATGGAGGTCGGTGGTATTTTTATATCTGATGATGGTCCGGGCACAGTCAGGAGGATCGCCACGATCATTCGCAACGCCACTTGAGAGCCACCCCATTCATGAGCCATCTGTGATCTCCGCGGATTTAGTTCTGCCTCTACGGTCCCTTGCACCGTCACAGACTGCCGCAGACTCCAGTCCGCATTCATGGCCCCGTGCGCTGTCACAGTCTCTCGCGGATTCCAGTCCGCCTATTCCAGATCCAGTTCCTGAAGTTCGGCCAGGAGTGTCGATCCAGTCACCCGCGGATTCCAGTCCGCCTATTCCAGAGCTGGTCCCAGAGTGTCGGGCCGGAGGACTGCGGATTCACAGTCCCGCGGATTCCAGTCCGCGTGATACGAGTCCGGATCCAGATTTATGGGCCGATTTAACAATCCTGATACCCGCGGATTCCAGGCCACTTATTCCAAATCAGGTTCCTGACTTTCGGCCAGGTGTGCCGATCCAATCACCTACGGACTCCGGTCCACAATTTCCCACTCAGTTATCGGGTATCAGCTCCAAATCACAGTCAGGAGAACCGTATGCAGGTCAGATCCAGTGTGCAAATCACGGTCCGGGGAGCCGTGTGAAGGTTCAGTTTCCATGTCACGGCCAATTGTGCCACTGGAAATCCCTGCGGTACCCAGTCCGGATCTGTCGGGTCCCAGCCCCCAATCACAGTCAGGAGAACCGTAGTCAGGTCCGGTGTCCGAACTTCCACCAGGAGTGCCGTTATCGGGTCCTACCCCCTCGAACCCAGTCCAGAGTGGTCCCCAGAACATCCCTCCTTGATGACATCCTATGACCCAGGGTCGTACAGGCGGGAGGCCTCCCCAATAATTTTTTTTTGGGGGGGTAGGTGTACCTGGGTCATGATGGGGAGGGGTGGGATGGGGACTGAACTGCCGTGGCCACCCGAAGGGCCAGATCTGCCGTGGCCATCTGAAGGGCCAGATCCGCTGTGGCCGCCCAAGGGTCCAGGTCCGCCATGGCCATCCCAGGTTCCAGATCCGCCGTGGCTGCCCAAGGGTCCAGATCCACCATGGTACCCACGGAACTTTGATATGCCCTGGAGGCTTCCAGTGACTCTGCCCCGTCCAGCCTCCAGGGCACCCATCCAGCCCCCACCCCCCTCTGCTCTAAGGACTGTTCCCCCTCCACTCCACCACCCTCCTACCGTTGTTATGGTGCGTCTGGAGGCCGCTCCTAGGGAGGGGGCTATGTCATGTCCTGTTTCCATGTGCTTCTTTGTTTTTGTTTTTTGTTTTGATCCAGCCACGTGTATCATGTCTTGATTAGTCTGTGTATTTGTACCATGCCCTTCATCTTGTTCATTGGTCGTTTGATGTCTGCACTGATCTCTGTATATTCGTCAGCATCTTTGTATCCTGTGTTTCATTTTAAATGTTTCTCGTTTCATTGAACTCTCGTGAATCTCTTCCAGCTGAGAAGAGAGATCGCGACAACAGCAGCCTATCGCTACACTCAGACTTCCTCTCTCATTCTGCATATTTTGAATCTAGCTTAATTATAATTGATCATTTATTGGATCCAAAATAGCAATATAGCCATCCATATGTATCTATTACTGATGTATATATATATAAAAACAGATCATTTCAATTTTGTGATTATGATAAAAGATACAAAATCAAAGCGTGAGTGTAGTTATGTCCACATTTGGCAGAGATGTACTACTATTACTGTATATACCCAATCTGACAGAGACACCTGATCCAGGCCTGCATACTCACAAGGAAATCACATTGTCCTCCCATATCATTTACCCAGTGTGTGAATCATATCATAACATTCAAGGCATTGCACTTAGGTTTTGTATTCATATGGCAATGCCAGTCATCTGATCTTTCAAATGTAACATATATACTTATGAAGTCCACAAAATCCATGTGCCATAAAAATGATCCTGCAGTTCACATGCATATATATATTGTGCTTAATGGACTGTATGAATGGACTGTGATATGAGTAATATATCAGCCTGGATCTATTGTGTGCTGCACATGTGGCTTGTATGTTCATAGAGCAGCAGATGAGTCAGTGTAAAGCCAAATGGCTTGCAGATGTGGCCAAATGTGATCACGGGTCCCTTGTGTGTAAATACCCAGAGAGCCCTAAAGTGGATTAATCCTACAGACATGTTATCCTCCCCCATCACTCCAGCTTCAAATCAAATAACACACAAAGGCTCCTCTGGTATATAATTAGCACCTCAGTGAACAGGTCGCTTGCTGCCGTTGAGCTCTGTCTGTGATTCATGAACAACACACCTCATCTCCTACGGGCAGAAAAATCTAACACAGCCATGTGTCACTGTAACGGTCACTTCCCAAAACACATTGGTGCTGACCGCTCATTGTGAAGGCTTCCCTGCTGGGATACTGGAAATGAACCCATCACAGGGGATCAAACACAAAAGAGGCTGACGGAACGCTTGCTTGATATCAAGCAGAGAGTAAACCACAGTCCTGTTAACCTTTTGAACGAGTAGATACAAGCTACTAACACTACATATACTGAAGCTAGTAAAGGGGGAATAATCTTTTTTAATATATGTAATAAAATTATGAGAACAGTATGTATCTTTTACAAAACAATGAGGATTTTCTCAGTTACATAATATGTGCTTAAAAGGTTCTGCACAGCAACACCATACAGTAGAAGAACCATTTTTGGTTCCACAAAAAAACATTCAATCAAAAGAACCAACTGGTGAATCAAAACATGATCATCCACTGAATCTCCTTTTGAATGGCTTCATTTATATCAGTTGTCAAAAAAACAAAAAAGGGAAGTGAAGTGACTTGTGGCCAGGTATGGTGACCCATACTTGGAATTTGTGCTCTGCATTTAACCCATCCAACGTGCACACACACAGCAGTGAGAGCCAAAAACAGGACAGTTTAATGCCGCTTAAGATTTACTGAGAACTGAATGAATGCATAATGTACAGTTTAAATGGTATGCTGAGTATTTGATTATTATCTGGTTGCTATTATTTAACATGTGAAGCACTGTGCGACACATAACAATAAAATACAATAGAATGTGATATTGTTGTTTTAGGTTCATTGTTGAATGTATAATTCAGCAAAAAGCATGTTATGACAAAACGAGTAGGCCTAAAAGCAATTATTTTGCACCGTGTTTTATCACATTGCTCCTCAATGGAAAAGTTGAATGTTTTGAAAACTATTTTGAGAAACGTTACTGAAACTGTACTTAGGTTAGTAACCTGCTAAGCTGCAGCTGCTATGTTACAAAGTCAAACCTGATCTTACCCTTAAATTTATTAATGTTGTGTGACTTAACATTTACGTTGATTTAACAATGCTAAAAAAATCGATTAAAAACAGTTAGTTTAGATGTTAAAGCAATTGCCAATTCTTTCAGTTTAAGCTGATTGTATGACTCATCTGAAGCTGATCTGACTAACAGATGTGTGAATGTGCTCATTAATGTGTGACTCCACCTCCACACCTGAGTCATTACTGTGTGACAGAGAGAGTCTCCTGAGAATACTGACCCACGCCGCATCTGATGAGTGGACTACACTACATACAGCATGTCAACACAACAAACAGTTCAACAACAAACAAGTACACGTTTACCTTAAAGAGGCTAGATCACACATCATTCACTCACTCAAAATTAACAAACAATAAATGCATTGTTCATTGTTAGTTCATGTTACTGTAGTTAATGCTTGAACTATCATTATTAATGGACCTTACTCTAAAGTTCTATATCTTATTTTATGGACCAGTTGCCAATATTAACTAGTTGTTTATTAGCATGCACATTACTAGCATATTGGCTTTTTATTAATACTTAAACCCCATGCCTAAACTTAATAGCTTCTTTACTAACTAATTACAAGCTGAATATTTGCAGTTAACTCAGGTTAATAGTGAAAACTTGTCCTCAAACTAAAGTGTGACCCAACAGTGTATGAAACGTAATGTTACTTGTGTGCTTTCAAAAGTTCATGAGGTCAGGATACAATGATAAATAGACTAATTAAACACATTTTCCAAACTCTGTATGCAAGTGAGAAGGAAGGGAGAGTGAAGTGTGTTTGTCTGAGGAGGCTGTCGTTAGAAGGGTTCGGCCGGGGAAAAGGAGACCATGCTGTGCCGTGACCCTTCACCCTGCTCCATCACGGCTCTGTTTGCAGGTTATGTGTGCGAGGCTCATTTGAGATGCAGAGTTTGCCACAGACTCAGGATAAAGACACACAGACACACAAAGACTTCACCGTTAGCAGGAAGCAATGGATGAGGCCCTGGGCAAGAATCAGAGCCACAGACTCCAGTCGTGAACCACCACACCGACAAACAAAACCCGAACTGAAAATAACGTTTTGTAATTAAAGTTGATATAGTTTGCTACAAGCGAAAAGCTCATACTGATACTAACCCTAAGGATGTTCACCTGTAAAACTAAACAACAGGTGAAATCGAAACAATATACCTTAGACTGAGACTGAAGGAGGAACCTGAGACATATTTACAACCAGACCAGATCACAGAGACTCTTCTGACTGGAACTAACAAGCCACCATCTCAGCAACATAGCAACAATTAATTGTGACTTTTTATCTCACAGTTTTGGCAATTGCAAGGTTATATGTCATTTCAGATTTTTTTTTTCTGTTGTAAGATAAATATTTGCAATTGTCAGATATTAAAGTCCCAATTTATATCTCGCAATTGCAACCTTCTGGTAATTGCCTTTTTTTATTTAGGAACTAAAACAGGCTTATTTTTTTTTTATTACCACAGAGTAAAATATAAATAAATAATTGCTATATTTTATCTTTAAGTTTTGGCCTTTTCCTAACAATTCTGACTGTTCTTCTTATGATTGCACGTTTATATCTCAATTCAGATTTTTCAAAGTTGTCAGATTTTCAGAATTGTGAGATGAATATTTTCAACTGCGAGTTATTGAAGTTCGATTCTGATGAAAAATATACATTTTTTCTCAGAATTTATGTCAGCAGTTACTTTTTTATTTCACTTTTATTTATTCATTTTTTTTTCATTCAGTGACAGAAAAAGGCCTCCATGTATTTTCAACATGGAATAAAAAACGTTTAAAGTTTGAGCAATTTTACCTTTTTTTGTCAATTCAGAATTGTGCGAATTAAACTTATCCATTTAAAACTTAAAATAGTCAGAATTCTGAGATCAAAAATTTCAATAAATACATACATATATATAAATTAAAATTTTTTTTTTTTTTTTCCAATTTCAATTATTTTATGAGATTTGTGTTTGTGTGTTGGGGGGGGGGGGGGGTGAATAATTCTGGCATATACTATGAATTGAATGAAACATAGTCAGATATTGTGAGGTGATAGATGTGTTTTGTATTTCTTGGCTTTTTAATTAATAATTCTGAATTTGGATTAATTTATCACAATTTTGAGATTAAAAGTTGCAATCACTTTTTCCTTGGTGGACATAATCTTCCATATGTTCTTCTGTAGACTTTAAGCACAAAACAAGTCCATGAAGACTGGCAGCGGACGGCTCAATTACTGATGACCTGAGCAGGACACCGAGAGATAAAGCAGAGAGAGGAGTGCTACATCACTTCTACAGTGGACAGATAAGAGAAGGTCCTCTGTAAGACGGTGTGGTTTTCTGTGGTCCGTCAGCGTCTCATCGGAGTATAATGTGCTTTCAGAGTGCTCTCTCATGTGTGCCCGGGGCCCCTCACTAACCTGAAGCCCGCTCTCCTCCACACAAAAGAGCTGTCCTCTGAGGAGCTGCTCCTCGCTCTCCTCTCGCAGGGTACGCCGATTTATGGCTATAGCTCAAGCATATTCTTTGAGCATATTTGATGGGGATGCTTATCCCAGCACCATGGGGACAGTGTGTTATAAGCCTTTGATCAGCTTTTTTCTCATCACAAAAGGCCCCTGCCCACACAATTACCACTCAACAAAGAGGCCTGCATATTCCAGATGTGCTTAGGACAGGACTCATGTGCTTTTGTCATGTATTTTTATCCAAATCGTCATGTTCTAAGAATATTTCACACACACACAAATATATATTTATGTATGTTTGCTTCATAAATAAAGATCACTTTAATCCAAGGACAAAAGCCACATGGCTCTCCACTTTTCTCCAAACCTTAACGTTCATCTCCTTACATGAGAAGTGAGATGTTATACTTCATCACAAGACAAAAGGATGGAGAGCCTGGGTGGAGATAGACTGTCTCAGTAGTGGAACAAAAGAAACTTGAGCTTATTCAGTTTCCAGATCCTAGCAACAGATTACTAGAACAGTAACAGAATATAAAAAAATGATAGCCATGAAAAATATGTTGTGTGTGAAGAGGGATACAGTGGTCTATAATAGAAAACACCGCCCGCATTAAATATGCTGAAGAAAATCCAAAACTGGTTTCTTAATAAATGTGTGGTACCTATTGAAAATAATAGTGCACTTCACACTTTCGCACAAAATATGGGGCATTTCATAGCATTGTTGCTTTTGACAGTCATTTCTAAGGTGACGAAATATTATCTATTCTATGTTGTATTCCTTACTCAACAGAAAAACTGCAAAGACATGATTCCTGTCTTCATCTGAGTCAAAGTACAACTATTTGTTTAATTCTCAGCTCATTGTCACAAAGGTCAATGAATCTGAAGACACTATTTTATGCCTTTTCTTATTTTTACTTTGTCTTTTTATCCACTGCTTCGCAGTTTGAGTCAAATGATAGGTGACAGATGAAAAGAAATGTGAATTCAAACTATTTTAGATTTGTTTTGTGACGTATTGGTTACTAATTAAATGTAAATAAATGGGTGACTGAAGCAGGTAATGTTTATTGGGGGCATTCTTAAATAAAAACAATTTAATATTTTTACTTCTCTCCTTTTTTTTTTTAAGAAAAGAATTCAAGCAGGTGGTTCCAGGAGCGTCCTCAGATGTTTGGTCTGGAGTGTACAGTATGTGAGAGACTCACAGCAGGATCGAGTGGAGGGAGTCTCTTCTCCATGGTCTTCAGCCAGTGTCTCAGAGCCCTGATCTGACCTCTGAACTCACTCTGCCACTGACTCCACTCCTCTGCATCCATCCTACAGTACAAGAACACATATTCAGTGGGATGTGGATTGATGACAAAGAAGAAGCTCAAAAATGAATATCAACACACACACACACATGTTGGTTTTTGTGATTTATGGGGTCTCTCCATAGGTGTAATGGTGTTTCTACTGTACAGACCGTATGTGGTATTGTCCTACACTGACCCTACACCTAAACCTACCCCTTAAGGTGCGTTCACACCGGACGCGAATGAAG
>JAUMHQ010000076.1:3917012-3940309 GCA_032361165.1 Enteromius paludinosus | reverse complement strand
CATATTGTAATACCTATGTCATACCCATGTCATTATACACATTTGTGTCCTCATAAAGCACATAAACCCGCACACACACACATATATATATACGTTTGCCCTAAAGTCCTAATTTCACTGCTAATAGTTAGTAATAGGTGGTTGTTAAATTTAGGTATTGGGCAGGATTTATAACCATTAATATTAGAGTGAGAAATGGTTCCTATTACTAAAGTGTTATCATTTTTATACTTGATAGATATTTTTCTGTTTATCGTTGTCTGTTATGTTGCATAGTGTCTGTAGTTAATCTGTCTTTTATTACCCAGTGCAAAAAAACAAAACAAAAAAACAAGCAAAATGACAACAGGCCCTTTAATGAGTAAAATAGAATAGAATAGAATTGAATTAAACAGTATTGTATGGGCTATACTGTATTGTGAATGTAATTTGTTAGACATGATAGAGAGTGGAGGGACTATATTCAGCACAGCCTTTATAATTTCATAAAATTAACACAGAGCACAAATTAATCAATGTAATATAGTCTTTCAACAGATCTGAAAGGTCCTGCTGAAGAAGAAAAAAGCAGGCTGATATGGTTTTGTCTGGTCTTGCTGGTCTCTCAGCTCCAGCAGGTGAAGAGCGCCCAGCTACAGTAAGAGAATCAATCCAGCTTTCTTTAGTCTGGATTTTTTATCAGGGATTTCGTCATGGATTTTAGCCCAACATGAATATCTGGTCCATTATAATACAATCAGTGCTAGCAGAGCTTACATCTCCAACATGTCAGTAATATTATTATGTTAATAATATACTGTATATAGCAGTTTAGGTGAAATCTCCATGTATGGAGTCTATAAATCACAGCTGTGACGATAAATTCAATGAAAAAATGATTTACATATTAAGGTAAAACATAATCATGATGACCCTTCCCTCGCTCATCTCCTATAATATAATTCAACATAATATAATGTGACACTATTAGAGTTTAGCCCAGACATGACCTACAGTGCCTTTGTGTAATTGAAAAATATATGGGGTTTATTATTAAATTAAATTATAAAATGGGAAATGGACATTAGGCCTATATGTTTAATTTACCCGTACCGTCTTCCTTTCGGAGCAGCTGCTTCCTGAAACAGAGGGACATCAACCGAAGACACGCTTAGTACACCACATCTACTGTAGCACATACCGATTCATTCACAATACACTATTAATTGCATAAGGAATATTTTCAGATAGCCTTTTTAAAATCAATTTCAGAACATTATTTCTATCTCTGTGCTGATCTGAAACATACCATAGAGCCGCCATCATGCAGCGAGGGCACAGTTAATACAGGAGGAGCAGAAAGATTGTCTTCTGTGTAATGGCACAAAGGCAGGCTGTCCGTAAGTGTGTCTCCTTCTGGGTTCTGTCTTTCGTCCTACAGATTTAACATAATGTCATCTGAGCCTCTCATTCCACTTCCCTACCACCAGAGGACAGCATCTACAGAACACTGACTGCTTTTCTGATCAGCACCATACTTCCTGTCTGTATAAGTAGTGTGGCGATTACTAATTTTTGTTCTTTAACTGCTTACTTTGTAAAAGTATTCAAATATACGATTGCTAAAAATATGTGTACTGTTCTGTTTATATATGTCATAGTGACATGGATGATCGTTTACATAATCGATAAAACACAAACTCTACAAAGTCTGGAACTGATCTTTCCAAAATATATTTATTTACACTTGAGTATAGTGTTATTAACTCACACTTTATTACCAGTATTTCTAAAAGGAAAAAGTTCATCCACCAATTAGTATTTCATACATCTTTTACTCATATAATCTTCCATATTTTGGCGTAAATTCAAAAATCTATTCTTCATCTTTTTAGAACACTTTATAGCAAGTTAGTAAAACATGCAAAAAAAAAAAAAAATTTACATATACAACATCAAAAAAGAGAAAACAAAAAAGAAACAGACAAAAAAGTCAAAAGTCAAGTACAATTAATATAAAAATAAGCAAAGAAAAATACATGGGAGGCAACAAATGACCACAACATGTTGTTTTTTGGCACAGGAAATGTAAAAATGAAAAATTAAATTGCCGTACACTAAATGAGCTTAAATACATTCAGTCAAAGATGTCATTAGTATTTATTTGTACTGTGGAAATGTGCACTGCAATACAATGGTTTGCATACTGTTTCTAATGCATTTAGTGCTTTATAAAAATAAACTCGTATTGGGGCTAAAATCAATGTATGCAATAGAACTCAACATAAAAGTCCACATTAAGATCAATTTAATGGATCCAATTTTTTTGTTGTTTTGAATGATTTTTGCATAAACTCCAAAGTCCAGCTCCCAGCTGATGACCACTAAAGTGTCAGTTCTTGATATGATATCCAAGGCAAACTTCAAGGTAGCCCTAGCCTCTAGTGTCTTCATGCAAATGGCAGATGCAATGGAAGGAGGAAACCCTCAGTGAGGCTCTAAAAACAACATTGAAAATATAGTGTGAAGCAACAAAATGACAAAGGGGCAACAAAACACTGAATGAAGGGAAACAAAAATATCAAACATAGGTACGCACAAAGCAAAATCATAGAGAGATGGTGAATATTTAATAAATACCTGCATGTGTAAGAATGTGGGCTGCTGATGAGCATCATTCACCTCCAGATCCAAGACCAAATGTGAGACTTCATCATCAGGTTGTCCATATCTAGTAACAGATGATCTCTGTGGGAGAAAAAAGACACAACAAAACAGACACTATAAACAACTATAAACAAAGCACTTTTATATGGCTTAATGCTGTCAAGAAAATCTTTTTAGAATAATCAGACATACAGTATGTTATTCAATTTCTTAAAAAAATAAGCTGATAGGTGAGATAGGTGATGAGACAATTAAAAATAATATATAAAAGTAAAATCAATGTGCTCATTAGGAAACAGCTGCAATTAATGTAAATTTAGTTCAACTTACAAGTACTACATTTCGTCCAGATCTGCCCAGATGTTATGAGTGAGGAATGGATCAGACACCTGAGCCATCTGAAATCTTCACTGGATCACATCAGTGGAGGACTGACAGTAAATCTGGGCCTTTTTAGGGTACTCAGGAGTTTTGAAATGGACTTTGGAGATAGACTGGATCCAGTAAATGACAAATGGACTTTCATAACAAAGATAACATCCGGTTTTAGGGGACATTAAAATTGGCTTGTTGTACAAAGTGCTCCTCCTTTAGCGTTTATGTATGTTTATGCATAGGTGTAGTGTTTTTTTACATTCTGTGAAACCAGCTGCAACTTTAATTTGATATGATGGCTAGCATCCTCTAATATATGCATCTATCAAATCTATACAAATACGTAAAAATAACCACATTCCATCAATCTAATGACTTTTTTTAAACTTGGTATATTTTTCTGGTACATTATGCTTAAATATAAGTATAAAAAGAATTTGTAGACATGTAGACATGTAATAGTAAGTAATATTAAATACAGTCTAATTGAGTATGATTTAAAAAAATCTCCAAAATGTAATTTGCTGAATTAGTTTTTTACATTTCCTGATTTTAGATGCTGTACTTAAGTATGAAATAAGAAAAGAAAAAGATCACTTTGAAAATATGCAATATCTGTATGAACTGAAATAAATCTAAACTAGACAACTATGATTAAAGCAAACCAGGTAATGGTTCTCAGGCATCCAAAATACATAAAATGGGACTTTAACCATCACCAGACAAAAAGATACTGGTAGTTTTTGGAATGCATTTTCCTATACCAAACACATGCAAAGCAGAATAAAGTGATTCTTTTTTTTTTCATCTCAAATTAATTTCTGTGTCTTATGTAACTGTAGTGTATAGAGTCAGCATTGAATATGAAAGCTGCAGAACCATGCTGTAGATTTTTGTGAGGTCCAGCTTTAAAATCTGCGGCTGTAACTAGAGGAAGTATATGAGGATGAGGAGAGGTTCATGCTGAATCCAGAGCCAGTAGCATCAAAGCTGCCTCTTCTTGAACCTGACCTAGAGCCTGTCCTGGATCCAGACCGAGAACCAGACGCAGATGCAGCACCACTGACATTGTAAGGGCTGTAGAGACCTTTACTGGATACTGAGGAAGCTTCCAGAAGCCTAAGGCCAAATCCCTCCTCAACCATGCTTCTGTCCATGGCATCTTTGTAGGAGATCTTCAGTTTGGTTTTGGGGCACGTAAGGTATTTTGTGTAAGCATTCACATCTCTAAGCTTTTGTGCTGTACGGCCATCAATAGCACCTTTCCTGATCGCTTCCTCCAGGGAGATTCGTCCCTCAGCCTCTGGCTCAATAAGGCCACCAGTGAGATACTGCACTTCCAGGAAACGCTGCCCTGCCTCATAGTAAAGCCAGCCTTTCTTGAGAGCCTGAGCAGCAGACATTCTGACTTTAGTGCGAGGATCCTCAAACCCATGGAAAGCTTTCTGGGCCAAATTGAGTCTGTCAACCATTATCTTGTCTATAAGACCCTTCTCTGTGGCTTCGGCAACTGAGAATTTCTCTCCAGTAGATGGGTCTATTATGCCACCAGTGCAGGCCTGTGCCTCCAACAGTCTCTGGCCAGTTATAGAATCCACTAAGTTCCTATGCATGGCTTCAGTGACAGAAACTTTTTCTAGACTATCTGTATCAAGGATTCCAGCCACAGGACCCGTCTCCTCACTTGGATCATTCCATACAGTTGCAGGAGTTTTGATGGAGGGTATGGGGCTCATTGGAAAAGATGAGGTGGAACCAAAGGAAGAGGAGCGGGAACGGAAGCCACTCATGTTTCCAGATAGCATATCAGCAAATTCTGTGATAGAGAGGGTGCCAGCACGGTACTGCTCAATTGCACTCTGGTCGATAAGACCTCTTGAGATAGCATCATCGATGTCATACTGTCGCCCTGATCTTCGGTCAATGAGTATAGACTTTTCAACCCCTTCCGATGATGTCATTGTGATTTCTTCCCACTCACACTCTTGCTCAGAAAGTTCAATGTAAGTCTGATGGTCAATTAGTCCTTTGCGGTAGGCTTCATACACAGACATCTCTTTGCCTGAGTCGGGATCAACAATGACGACTCTACGTTTGCGAACAGAGGATTTGGAAGAAGTCTGTCTCTCGCGTTTCTTTTCTTTAAGGAGCAAGAGCACAAGACCTGTGTCAGGGTCAACAATGCACCTGTCCATCAGTTGCAGGTAGGTAAGATTCTCCTCTGTGTTTGGGTCAAAGAAGCCCTTGGTGTCATCCGATGGGTCACTGAGGATCTCGTTCATCTCCTCATCGAAAAAGCCTCGGTTGTAGGCCACTTCAACTGGCAGTCGGTGACTCTGCTCAGGGTCAATGATTCCTCCAGTAGCAATCTGTGCCTCGAGAAGACGGATTCCATGGTCTCTCAAAATCAGGCCCTTTTTCATTGCCTGAAATAGTGAGATCATTTTGCCTGTATAAGGATCTCTGTAGCCAGTCACAGCCCTCTCAGCAGACAGGAGCTTGTCTTTGAACTCTGGACCGACGATTCCCATCTTGACTGCTTCATTTACAGTTAACTTGAGGTTCTTGATAGGGTCAATGATATAACCTGTGGCTGCTTGAGCTTCCAGCAACTCAAAAGCAGTGCCTGGCCTGATCATATTCTTTTTCATGGCTTGGTAGACAGATAGTCTGTCTTTAGTAGACTCCACAAACACACCAGCAATACAGCTTGAGCCCTCAAGATATTTTCGCAAGCTATCGCTCACCTCCTCCACAGTTAGTAGTCCCTCATTGAGCTTGGTGACTGTTTGTTCGTCTATGATTTTTGAGCGGAATAACTCTTCTATTGTTATTTCTTTTCTGAGACCTTTGAAGAGCAGTCTTTTGTCTCCTAGGGACAACAGATATTGCCCATCTTTGTCTACCTTGCATCTTTTCAGAAGCTGAGAATATGAAATTTTTTCATCAGTTAATGGGTCGACGTATCCTTTAACCTCATCTGAGAGCTTTTCGTTTGTCTCTTTGTTGATATATCCACGTTGTGTGGCAATCTCTGTTGGCAAGTGGAAGTTATATTCTGGATCAATGATGCCGCCTGTTGCTGTTTGAGCTTCAAGAAGCTTTAGGGCATAGTCCTCTGGGACAAGGTCCTTTTTCATTGCTTGGAAGAGGGAGATCACTTTTTCACTATATGGGTCCTTATAGCCAGTGACTGCTCTCTCTGCAGACAGGAGCTTATCATGAAGTTCTGGGCCCACGACGCCTTTACGCACTGCTTCATCTACAGTAAGCATTTCATTTCTGACAGGATCAATTATGAATCCAGTGGCTGCTTGAGCCTCCAAGAGGGCCATTGCAATGTCTGGCTTCATCAACTCTCTCTTCATGGCTTGATAAATGCTCATCCTGGCATTTGAATCAGTCACCACCCCAGCAACACTGCCAGTTCCATACAAATACTGCTTAACACTTTGCATTTCCATGACATCACGCATAGTCTTATTCTCTTTCTTCAGCAGGTTGTAAGTCTCAAGGTTGATAATACGGGCATTGTAGAGATCTTCAATAGTGATTTGACGTCTTCTTGTGCTGCCGGTCTGGGTGCCTCCCCCTTTAATGATTTCTCTCTGCTCCAGAATCTCGATTATAATGATAATCATTCGTTCCTTTGTTATATTGCCAGAACGATATTCTTCTAGAAGCCGAGCCCTCTGATCCTCAGGTAATAGATTTGAATTCATGACATCCCAGAGAGACATAGAGCCCTGACCCCCAATGGGTAGGTCAATCTGGGTATTGGATAGATCACTCTGGGTTTGTTCTTCACTGTAAAGGTATGTCTTCTCCACAACTGTTGGGGCCTGAGGTTTGGAGAGCTTTAGTAGATGTAAGCCTGTATCGGGATCTCCCATGCACATGTCTTTCAACTGTTTGTATGATACGTTCTCATCAGATGCAGGGTCAGAGAAGTACTTGTTTTCAGCGATGCTGCTGGCCAGCTGTTTGGTAACATATCCACGCTGGATTGCAGTCTCAACAGGAATACGATGACTGTTTACTGGATCAATAATTCCACCAGATGCCAGTTGTGCCTCCAAGAGAGGCATGGCATGTTCTTTGGGGATGAGGTCTTTGTCCATGGCTTGATATAGGGAGATCTTATTGCCTGTGAATGGGTCTTTATATCCAGTGACAGCTTTCTCAGCAGAGAGAAGTTTCTCATGAAGCTCTGGGCCAACGAGACCTGCTTTAACAGCATCATCCACAGTGAGACATTCATTTCTTGAAGGATCTACAATGAATCCTGTGGCAGCTTGAGCTTCAAGCAAGGCAGTACCTGTGCTCTGTCTGAGGAATTTCCTTTTCATTGCTTGGTAGATGCTAACTTTCTCTTTTGTAGGCTCCAGGTAAACTCCAGCAATGCTCTCAGATCCTTGAAGATACTTGTTGACTGATGCATTTTTGCTGACCTCTTTTGGAGTCTTTTTACCTTGTTCCAGCAAATCATAGGTAGACTTATCAATGATTTTGGAATCAAACAATGACTTGGGTGGAACTGGTGCTCTAAGTCCCTTAAAGCAGCCCTCTTCTTGTTTCTTGGCATCTTTCTTAGTAACAATTTCAATTAAAATCTTTATAATCTTCTCAATTGTCATTTTCCCAGATCTGTATTGCCTTATTAGGTCAAGCCTTTGCTCTTCAGTGATATAGTCAGAGTTAATGAGCTCCCATAAGGTAACTTTTCTTCCTTTGAACGGTCCACTCTGAAGTTCAACAGTTGCCTGCGTCATTGCGTCTTTGGTCTGGGCATCAGTGTACTTCATCTCCTCTTTGGCATTGATAGCTTGTTCAGACAAAGGCAGAAGCTGAAGGCCAGTCTTTTTGTCAGTGACACAACGTTTATATAGCTGTGGATATGTGACATATTCCTGAGTGTTTGGATCAAAGTATCCCTTAACTTCATCACTTGGACTGCTCAAAAACTTCTGGGTTGCATCATCAAAGCAGCCCTTTGTGCAGGCAATGTCATGTGGAATACGATGACTTTGAACAGGATCAATGATGCCTCCGGTTGCCAGTTGTGCATCAAGCAGTCGAATTCCTTGTTCCTTCACGATCAGATCTTTACTCATAGCCTCAAACAGAGAAATTGTTTTTCCAGTGTAAGGATCTTTATAGCCTGTGACAGCTCTCTCTGCAGACAGTAGTTTTTCATGAAGTTCTGGACCGACAACACCTGCCTTGACAGCCTCATCTACTGTAAGTTTTTGGTTTTTAACAGGATCTATGACATATCCCGTGGCAGCTTGTGCTTCCAAGAGATTAAGAGCAGGCCCAGGTCTCATCATGTCTTTTTTCATGGCATCATAAAAGGACATTGTTTGTTTGTTTGAGTCAATGATTACTCCAGCAATGCAGTTAGTGCCCTTCAAAGCATTGCGCACATGGTCCATCTCAGACACATCCTTTACCAGCAGTTGTCCTTTCTGCAACTTGTTATAGAGGTCTTTGTCAATAACTTTTGTTTCAAGAAGATTTGTAGCAGGTACAGGTGCTCTCAGACCATCAAAGGCAAGTTCATTCTTTTTCTCTTTTTCCTCTGCCACTGTTAGGACTATTTTAATGATCTTTTCAACTGTAATTTTTCCCGTTTTGTACTGGCGGATAAGATCTTTTTTCTGGTCTTCAGTGAAGTACTCTGAGTTTATAATCTCCCATATGGTCACAGTCCTTCCTTTAAAACGGCCAAATGGCACAGACACAGTTGTCTTGTCAAACACATCCCTTGTTTCCTCATCTGTGAATATCCTGGCATTTTGAGCAGCTTCCTCAGAAATGGGCAAAAGAAGAAGTCCTGTCCCTGGATCAGTGACACACCTTTCTACTAGTTGTTGGTACATCAGATTTTCTTGGGTGTTTGGATCATAGAATCCTTTGACATCATCGGTTGGATTTTGCAGTAATTTATTGGTGGCTGCATCAAACTGACCCTGCTTATAAGCTATTTCATTTGGCACACGGTGACTATTGACTGGATCAATAATGCCACCTGTTGCTATCTGAGCCTCAAGCAACCTGATTGCATGATCCTTCCCAATGAGACCCTTCTTCATAGCTTCAAAGAGGGAGATCTTTGCCTCTGTGTATGGATCCTTGTAGCCAGTGACAGATTTCTCTGCAGACAGCATCTTGTTGTGAAGCTCAGGTCCAATTAGACCTTCTTTAACTGCCTCATTGACAGAGAGTTTCTTGTTTTGAACTGGGTCTATTATGTATCCAGAAGCAGCCTGTGCCTCCAGCAGCACTAGCCCTGTCCCAGGAGCAATCTTCTTTTCCTTGACAGCTTGATAGATGGGCATTTTTTGATTTGGATGCACAAGCAGGCCACCAATGCAATTTTTGCCCTGAAGGACTGCTTTAAGTTTGTCTGTCTTGCTGAGTTCTTCAACTGTGGCACCACCGCTCTGAAGCTTATCATATTCCATTTTGCTTAAAAGTCCTACTTCAAAAAGTCTACTTGCAGGAACCTTCTCACGAATGCCATCGAAGGATAATGGAGAGAAACCATGTGTGCTGTCAACCTCATCAGTAATACTTTGACCATTGAGGACTTTTTTGCATTCTGTCTGGATGTGAATCTCCTGGGTGATTTTTTGAGCAACTTCCATCTGCTCAAGTTTCTCACGCAGTTTCTGGTTTTCTTCAGCAAGAACCCTTTCTTGTTCAAGCCTTTTCCTCTCAAGTTCTTGCATCTCTTTCTGCTTGATGAGCATCTCTTGTTCTGCCTCTTTCTGTTTGATCAGAGCAGCATCCATTGTTGCCTTCAGTTTCATCTTTTCATCCTCCATTTTTTTTCTTTGACGTTCCTGCTCATCCTTAAGGGCTTTTGACTTTTTGACCTCTTCTTGAAATTGGCTTTCTAACTTCTTCTTTTCATCCTCAATTTGTTTTTCCTTCTTCAACAGCATCTCCTTTTCAGTCAAAAATGACTGCTGGAGAATAGTTTTCTCCTGTTTAATTTGTTCTTGCTGAGCATTAGCCATCTGTGAAAGAAGAAAAAACAAAGTTAAAACAATGTACAAAAAAAACCAACCTGAAAACAAAACATACAGACAAACCATTTTCAATTATGTAAATATCCATTATAAGATTAATGAGAAATCATTAGGAAATATAATCAAAGATTGGAAAATTTGTAATGAAAAAAGGAACTGATTTTAAGCAATGTTAGTTTTCGGAGAGAGAGGGTTAACAATGACATGAGCAGCAATTTATGCCATTTTTTACACAATACCTCTTTGGACTTTTTCTGTAACTCTTCAGCCTCTTTTTTCAATTTTGCCTTCTCTGTCTCAAGATCAGCAATGGATTTGCGCAAGTCATCTGCTTCTTTGTTACTGCTCAGTCTCTGTATTTCCAGTGTTTCAACAATTGTCATTTTCTCTTTGGTAGCAAGCTCAGTGTTATGAAGTCGGGCACTAATCTCATCTGCCTGCTTCTTGAATTTCTTGGCTTCCTGCTCAGCTCTAGACTGGGCATCACTGAGCTGGGACACCTGAAGTCTAAGTTTCTCTGCCTCTGCTGTTATCTCCAACTGTCTTCTGCGCTCAGCCTCCAGCGATTTTTGGAAGCCCTCGGTTTCCTCCTCAAGCCGTTGCTGCATCAGTTGTTTGTCTTCAAGCAGCTTTTGAGCTTGCTCTTGGGCAAGGTCTTTCTGTCTCTGTAGCATTTCTGCCTCTGCCCTAAGTCTAGAGGCTTCCTGAATGGCTAGCATCTTTTCTTTAAGCATCTTTTCAGCAAGTGCTCTTTGCTCTGCAAGGTCAGACTCTGCAATATGTCTCATGCGAGCAGTCTCCTGGGCCTCTATGCTTAGCCTGGCAGCATCCTCCGCAAGCTTTTTCATGTTCTCAGCCTCCTCAGCCAAGAACTTTTGAGTATTATCTTTGTCCTTCTGGATGAGACGCTGGTTCTCCTCTTCAATCCTAAGCTTGAGTTTGATGAGCTCCTCCATTTGAATCTTGACTTTGAACAGTTCCTCCTCTACCTGGGCTTTCTGTTTCACCGCATCACCGACCTCGTCCTTCAGGCGATGAAGCTCATCATCCAGGAGAGTCTTCTGTTTGTCAGTCTCATCCAACCGCAGTTTCACTTTAGCAAGCTCTTGCTCAACCTGAGATTTCTGCTTAAGTGTTTGCTCTGCATGTGTCTTGTGCCTAGCCATCTCCTCATCAGCCAGCTGTTTCTGTTTCAGTGCTGCTGCCTCTGCCTGGGCACGCTTTTCTGCCTCTAGCTCGGCCTCTTTTCTGAGCCTCTCAGCAGCTTCTTGGGCTTTGACCTGATTGGCTGCCTCAACCTCAGCAGCCTGACGCTGACGCTCTGCATCTTCTGCTTGTTGACGGAGCAGGGCAGCCTCTTTCTCTGCCTTTTCTTTGGCCTTTTCCGCTTCTTGGGCAAGCTTTTTAGCTTTCTCAAACTCCTCCTTGAGCCTTTTCTGTACCAGGCTGTCCTCCTTCTGCTGAACAAGAACACTTTGAACTTGCTGTTCAGCTGTAATTGCTTTCTCAGCAGCCTCTTGGGCAGCATATATTTGCCTCTCAGCTTCTTTGTCAGCGTCTTCTTTTTGCTTTCTGGCCTCATCTGCTTTCTTTTTGAGGCGCTCCACTTCGTCCTGGGCAGCCTGGCGCTGTCGAGCTGCTTCCTGCTCTGCGGCAGTAATCTTTTTCAGTTTTTCTTCAGCCTCCCTTCTTCTGTTCTCTTCCTCAAGGGCAAGCTTACGCAGCTTCTCAGCTTCTTCCTCAGCTCGAAGCTTGCTTTGTTGTGTTTCCTCTGCAATGTTCTTCAGCTTATTCAGTTCAAGCTCCAAATCAAGCTTGCCAGATGAAGCCTTCTCAAAGTTCACTTTCAAGATGCGAATCTCCTCTTCAACTATTCGTTTCTGTTTGAGAGTATCATCCACAATTGATTTCTGTCTGTCTAATTCCATTTCGGAGGACTTCTTGAGCTGTTCGATCTTCTGATCGATGTCTTGCTTGTGCTGGCTTGCCTGATCTTCAAGAGCTTTTCTCTGGTAAGCCTCATCCTCGGCTTTCCTTCTCAGGCGTTCATTTTCTGCCTCTTTTTCTTTTAGAGCTATCTCTGCTTCCGTTTTCAAGCGAGTGGCCTCATTGATGGCAGCAAGTTTCTCTTTGAGAATTCTTTCGGCTTCTGCTCTCTGTCTTGCTGCTTCTTCCTCAGCCACCTGCCTCTGTCTTTTCGCCTCTTCAGCAATGGCACGGAGCTTGGCTGCTTCATCTGCAAGATCCCTCAGTTTAGCAGCTTCAGCTTCCAGGAGTTGTTTACTCTTTTCGGTGTTGGACATGCTGTCCTTTTCAGCTTTAGACTTCAGCTGCAAAAGTATGTCCATTTCACTTCTAACTTTTGAAAGTTCATCTTCAAGCTGCTTTCGCTGCTGTTCCGCGGCACTGACCTCATTCTTAAGACGGTACAGTTCATCATCAAGCAGTGTTCTCTGTTGCTCTGCATGATCAAAATCAGCCCTCAAGCGGATCAGCTCCTGCTCTGCGGAAAGCTTCTGTTGTGCTGTGCTTTCTGCTAGCTTCCTCTGCCTCTCCAGCTCTTGCTCAGCCATGTCTTTCTGTTTCAGGGCAGACTCCTCAGCTTTGGCCCGTTTCTTGGCCTCACGCTCAGCCTCGTCTTTCTGTTTTTCAGCATCTTCCTGTGCAAGAGTCTTTTTGTGGGCTTCTTCCTCTGCCTGGAGTCTTAGACGAAGGGCTTCATTGGCTTTTTGCCTCCACTTTTCAAGCTCCTTCTCAGCCTCCTCCCTTGCTTTGTCTGCCTCTTCCTGTTGCTTCTTGAGGCGTTCTGCCTCCTCCTGCAGTAGCACGACAGTCCCATGCTTTTCTCTGAGTGACTCCTCAAGTTTGGAAGTCTTCTCGACGAAGGACATACGCTTGCTCTGCAGCTCAGCAGCAGCGCTTTTTTGAGCTGCGTCTTGAGCGAGCTTGATTTGTCTGTCTTTCTCGATCTCAGCCTGCTTCATATGTCTTTCTGCCTCCTCTGCTTGCATCTTGAGCTTCGCAAGGTCATCCAGGGCTTTTTGCTTCTGCCTGGCAGCCTCTTTCTCTGCTTCAAACTTCTGCTTCAACTCTTCCTCTGCCATCCGCTTCTTCTGGGTTTCCTCGTTAACCTGCTTGCGAAGTTTCTCAGCCTCCTCTTGAGCAGCTTTGCGAAGTCTCTCTGCCTCTGCAGCCTTTTCTCTAAGCTGTCTGAGCTCATCCTCTGCAGTGGACTTTTGCTTTACTGTAGTTTCCAGCTGAAGTCTTATGATGCGGATCTCTTCCTCTATTTTGGTCCGGCTTAGTAGAGCCTCCTCCACTTGTTGACTCTTTGATTTGATCTGTTGTTCGGAGAGGTTTTTGAGCTCGTGCAGCTCCAGCTGGATGTTCTGTTTTTGCCTTTGAGCATCCACAGCAACAATCTCTCTTTTGCTAACCTCCTCTTGCATCATGAGCTTGAGCTCCTGTGCCTCTTTCTCCGCTTTGGCAATGGCCTTGGCATGAGCTTCAGCTAGCTGCTTCTGTTTCTCTAACTCTGCCTGCATCTCAGCCATTTTTTTCCTCTCTTCTGCTTTTAGTTTCTCAGCAGCTTTCTGTATTAGTGGAAGTAAATCGTAAAGAAAATCATGATTAAGATAAAGCATGACGGGGTGTTAAAGGAGTAGTTTACCCAAAAATGAAATTCTGTCATTATTTACTCCCCCTTTTTCCAAAACTATATGTTTCTTGACTTTATATTTTTTCTTTTTCCGTGGAACACAAAAGGTGATATGTGTGATACACACACACACACACACATTTATACATGAATATCTCAGCCACTCTTTTTAACATAATAAGTAAATCATGATGATGATAGCTTTGTTTGATGCAGATCATCAATCGGCTAATATATTAATGTTATAAATATTATTTAACTGAATACTGACTACAATTTTAACCTTATTGAATGTCTTCTGAAATCTAGGAAGACAACACACACTTTTTTATGGAAGACTGTTATCATGTTTAATCACTTTTGAAGCTTGAAAGCTTCAGATCCAATTCATTATTAAATGTTTCTCATTTTGTGTTCCATGGAAGCAAGACATTTAGGGTTTGGAATAACACCAGGGTGAGCAAATGATGACAGAAGTTTGATTTTTCAGTGAACTAGTTCTTTAAGTGTTAAGGTGATTATTTGGCTCAAAGAAAGACAAGCTTGGATGCAATCATGACAAACAGGGTTAAGGTAAATTAACAGTCAAAAATCATATGCAATCATTTGGATTATGGCAAGATGATATAATTAATGTATGGAGACACAAGACATTGGCTTATAACACTGCACTCTCACAACATGCGAGGGTGGCACTATGAAAATAATTGACTACATTCCAGCTAAAAGTGATTTAAAAACAAAAGCTCTGCAGAAAAATATATAGTGTAATCAATATGCTGTTGCTATTAACTAAATGACTGGATGGAAACTAGGCACACAATTAATGCAAACTACCAGTGTGTAGTAGAAAAAAACATTCTGCCTTTCTAAAAATCTATTACTTTTAAGAATAAGGATAAATGGTGAGGACAGAACAGAAAAAAACAGAACAACTAAATACCAACAGTGCAAGCAAGTACTCTAGATAGCAATGGAAAATGAGCTGTGTAAAACTCAGGCAGACAAGCAGGTCCTTATCCACAGAAAAGAAAATTATCTAAAAATTACAGTAAAAAATAAGGGCAGTAGGAATCTGATTCTCAAATAAGATTATTTACACCTTATTTATACCGTATATAACAACACAAATAATTAAAAAAAATATGGACAAAATATAATTAAAATATATAAATATATTAAATATAAACATACATGTAAAACTATGGCTATCTTAATATGTCCAAGCTATCTATGTGAATGAAGGTATTAAGTTATTAAGGTATTGTGGAGACCATTTAAGGTCATTAAAAATAAATTGCATAGATGATCTACCACATGAGCAATGAGAATCAGAAAACTACAATGAACAGAAGTACCATAACATTTACTAGAAAGGATAAATCATTAAAAGCTTGATGAAAGAAAAGAAATGCAGAATATTCATGAAGAAGGATACTGGAATATTGGTATGAAACTACTATAGCATAATGAAAAGTTTTACCTCTTTAGAGCCCAAAAAAGTTCAAGCAATCATCAAGACAAAGCACTGGCAAGCAGTTAAGAGAAGCAAACAAATCAAAGGTTAGGGTTTGAAAGACATACAGTAGTGAGAAACGAGAAAGGTATAGGAAAGGTAGGCTTTGAAGGACTTGCTTTTGTGTGTAAGACACTGCCTGATGTAGAAACCTAACATTTACTGTCCTGTTAATGTTAAATATGTCAAAATACATAAGCTGTCAAAAGCTGCTAAATTCAATTCAATTAAATGTATCTGCAAATGAATCATCATAAGCTATTCTTTCTTCTATTTTTTGTTGCAAAAATAAAAGTGTAAAAATAGAAAGAAAAAAAAATCGCCCTTAACAGATGGTGTGATTATTAAGGCTTTATATTTGAAGAAAAGTATAATTAGGATAGGATTTATTCAAATGTGTTGTACCAGTCATATATGTCTGATACACTAGCAGTAGAATACTATTGAAACTAGTTTTATTTGTGCCCAAAATGACATGTCGAGTCAACCATACATGAGTTATATCTAGATGTTTTTTTCTGATGAGTGGTTGGTTGGGTTGGTTAATGTTAGGTGTTGAGTTAGTTTGGTATGAACAGGGTCCCCTGATGTCACGCACCTCCTCGTCCTCGATGCGCCGCTGCGTGTCTGTGATGAACTTGATGTACTGACTGGTCAGCGTCATCAATTCACTATAGCGAGTTCTCAGAGTGACATACTGCGGAAAAGACAAAGCAGATTGGAAAATTTCAATATTATTTAAATGAAAGTTGGTAGGATTACACTGAAAATTATAAATACCATATTAACCTATGCAGCAGTCAAATAATGCAAATGTTTAAGAAGTGAATGATCTGACTCTTGCTAACCTCTTGAATGATGTTATCAGAGGCAGATTCCATTTTGGTTTTCTTCAAAGGAGAAGTCAGAGGTTCGACCTGAGCTTTGTAGGCAACCAACTGAAGTTCACAGTCCTGGAAAAAAAAAATAAGATTGCAGCACTCCAACCACAAATTGTAGATAAATAATAAATACATTTATAGACTATCTTCTAGAACTCTCTTACCTTAATGGTATCGATGTAAGCTTTGGCGTACTTCTGGCACTCATCGACTTTCTCTTTGTTTTTCTCAATCTCTTCAAGCAGTTTCTGTGGAAACAATTTTTTAAACCTGCACATTATACTCATACCTTTGCAACAGGTTAACAAAAAGATCCTCATTGCAATATATGTCAGACAACTAATGCACATAGGTTTATATTCCAGAAGCTTCTCTTCTGACCCTCAAAACGTTCCTCACAAGCTCTTTATTGATCTTTATATTTCACACAGCTCAAACTTTCTTTAATTACTTTCTTTCTACACTACACATCTGTAGATAGATATCTGCATGCTTATGAAATGAACAAACTATGTAAATACAGCAAGAGTATGTGATTTATTTCAATAGCTTGTCTGTGTAAATTTAGACACGTAGTCAGTCTTTGACACATACTACACAAAATAATACTTTATTCATTACATTTGATGTCCCTGGTTCTTGTTAAATGAGCTTAACGGTAAATATCTAATGATGTAAAGTGGGGCATTTAATAAGTTACAGTAGTGTTGTGGCTGAATCTGTAATTTTACCTCGACATGAGGTTAATATAAACTCAGCCCAATTCAACCTTTTTCGAATTTAATGAACACTTATTTTAGGTTCAAGTGTAAAGAAACAAGCCGTTCTTGGCTAGTTTGTGAAGCATGCAGCACTCTCTGATGTTCAAAACTCTGAATCGCAATAGATTTGGAAAATCTCGCTGAATTATTTCTCCATTCACGATGCATCAATGTATTATCCCAGCCCTACTGGATAGGCAACTTAGATTATCACTAAAAAGTCAACAAACAAGTGTGAAGTATTGCTTAACCCATTTTCCGTCACTATCTATTAACCCAGGGTTAAGCACCGATGGAGAAAACTTGTGTCCTTTAGTACCTTCTCCTGAGCCAGCTGCTCTTTGAGCGTCTTGCTGTCGATGATGGGCACGGCCTGGATCTTCTCCTGCCGCTGCTTGGCGTCTGCGATCCAGCGGATGAGCCAGTCATAGCTCTCCCTGTAGTAGCCCAGCTGCCGGCCCAGCTGCTCCAGCTCACGCTGCCGGAGGTCGATCTGAGCGAAGACGGCGCGCCAGCGGTCCTGCAGGCTGCCCAGGAGCTGCCGGTAGTGATCAAGCTCGGCGTCCCGCTCGCTGTGAACCTGAGCCATGCGCTGGCTGACCGCCGTGGCCTTGGACAGCTCGCTCTCCACATCATCAAACACAGGCCGCTGGGTTTCTGCCTCCGAACGCATGCGCTGAACACAAGAGAACAAGTTGACTTCATCCCAAACGTGATATAACTACATACATACAGTACACTAGCGGGTAGCGTGCGGCTAAAATAACACTATTGTCCTCATTATATATATTTCTAAAGCTGTTGACTTGAAATTTTCAGCAGATGTCAATAATAACCCACGTAATCCATACATATGAAGAAAACAAAACAAATAAGTTCAGAAATTAGCTATGTGTAATAAAATGGAGTGACACAGGGGAAACGTATTGAACAGGTTAAGAAAAGGAGGTGCAAAAAGGCATGAAAAGCCAAGACAGTAATTAGAAAGAAATCCTGCCCCTGGTCAGTGAAAACTAATATTAGCTTGTTCAGTCTCAACACCTACAGTACCAGGATGATGAAGATAAAACAAGACTGGACATTTCAGCAAGACAATGATCCCAAACACAGCCAAGAAAACTCTTAAGTGGTTTCAAGCTGACTAGAATGGCTCAGCCACTCACCTGACTTGAGTTCAATAGAAAATAAGAACTTAATTTATTGACTTATTCGTTTTGTTTTATTGGGATAATTGGGTTACTTGAGTTGTCACCGACATCTGGTATAAAAATATGTTAACAAATTCATGAGAATTAGTCCAACTGACACAACCAATGATAGTCAATTACAAATAAACTGTTCAACCAACCAATGGCAGACCTGTTTGAAAACAGTCATTATTTTTGCTCTTCCATTCAGTGTCAGAGAAATAGTCAATTTCACCATTAATATCCACCAAGCTTGGTTTGAACAGGCTTAAAATGCTGAAGGCATCCCTTTTTTAACCCAATTTTATACCAGTTTCTCTTATTCATACATCTACAACAGTGGTTCTGAGGTGGCTTGAAGACTTTCTTGATTTAAAACTGGGATTATTTAAACTGAGTTGATTATTAAAACTTTTTAATCCACCCCCATCAACAGCTGTAAAATTAGGATATATGAGCCAGTGGTAAATGATTTCTAAAGCTGGGAAAGGCAACTAATTTAATAAGATCCATGGACATTTTTATAAAGAATATGCATTTAGTATTTATGCCTAGCTCTAATTTGTTTACATTTAAATCCCTACCCTTTACGCTTGTCCAGTAAACCACACACAACTGGAAACATCAAACTAATGAATTGGTTAAACGAATTGATCAGGATCCTTAAAGAACATTCAGCTCTTAAAACCTAGGAAATCCTTCAATTGAATTTAACTAGAAGTCAGGAACTTTCGTGTGGACAAAGGAAGGCCTAGGAAACAAAAAGCATGACAACCACTGACCTACATCCCTGTACATGTTACAGAATGCTCACCTAGTGTTGTAGAAAACTAAGCTTCAAGCAGTAAGCGAGCACTGAGCATTACCTTGAGCTCAGAGCAGTAGTTCTCCACTTCCTGGATGTTTGTAGGAACCGTGTGAACCTCACGCAGGCGATTCTCATATTTCTTCACCACATCCTCTGTCCCTTGTGTGCTCCGGATCACAACCTCTATTGTCTTCAGCCTACAGACAAAAAGAATGGCTTTTATCTGATCTTATGATTTGTAGTACATAGTAAGACAAGAAAAAGAAGAAAAAGAGACAAAACATGAAGGACAAGCAGCAGTAGAGAGGCTGTGCGCTCCGTACTTCTCCAGGTAGACAGAGGACAGGTTGTATGTTCGGTCCATCTTCTGCAGGGTGATGTCCAGTTCCGAGCGCAGGACCGGAGAGCTGGACTGCTCTGGAGAGGACAGCACCTCCTCAGCTTTCTGAGACACTCGGTCCAGGTTCTTCTTAATGCCATCCAGCTCTATCTGCACTTTCTGTTTGAGGCAGAAACAAAAACACAAGGATTCATTTGGTTAAATACGACAAAGGAGTCAACATTCACAACATAATCAAAAGAAAAAATAAGAAATCATATTCAGGGTACAGTTAATTAAAACCAAGTAATAAAATAAAGTAATGGGATAAAATAAACACTAACTGATCAAATTAGATATAAAAAAAATTCCCTATTTTATAAATGTCCCCAATCACAATCATTTTGAAAGTGTTAATTGTAATAGATACTGTAAATAAAAATGTATCTACTACAATAATAAGAACATATCATGAAGATGTGCTTAAATAGAACAAAAACAAATTATACACAAAGCAAAAAAGCTTAATGGTAATAAACTGTGGTTTTGGGAATATAAAGAGCGAGAGTTTAGTGTCGTACTCTCTGATCAGAGGTCTTCTGCAGGCAGTCTCGGAGCGCATCTTTCTCCATGGGCTGCCGGATGCGGGCCACCGTACGAGACTCGCAGTCTTCGATCTGCAGGCGCAGGTTTTTGATTTGGGTGATGTATGACTTGGATGTGGACTCATCCTGTTCGCCTGCGAAGAGAAAAGATTGGTTATTACGGTTTTCAAACAACACTAAAGCAAACAACTGTTTCTTTCTCCATTTATCGGTCTGCTGCAGCCAACATTCATGACACTTCACACACATTCTGTGTTAGTGGCTCACATTTCATCCCAAAATCAAAAGAAAATACATTATTGATGTGCATGAAGAAAATGAGGCATATTTTGAGAACCCTTACAGATCACACCAGTAAAATATGATTTGTGTTTAAATAAATACAACAAGCATTACCATGATGCAAAACACTACACACAGTACATAAACTGTATATATATATATATACACTGTATATTGGTAGATACACATATAGTTAGATAGGTCCATTTTGTCAAATTGACATTTATACATGATCTGAAAGCTGAATAGATAAACTTTATTTTTTTTAATGGTTTGTTATTTGTCTGAAATACAACTATTAAAAAAATATGGAATCTAAAGATGGAAAAAAAATCACCCTTAAATTTGTCCAGATGTTTATCCAAATGTTTTTAGCAATGCATATCACTAATTAAAAACGAGGTTTTGATATATTTATGGTTAGCGATTTTCAAAATATTTTAATCAAACATGAAAATATCCTTAAATTGCTAATAATTTTTGAAACTAAAGAAAAATTAATAATTTTGACCCATAAAATGTAGTGTTGGCTATTGCAACAAATACACCTGTGCTAATGTAATTAAGACTGCTTTTGTGATGATCAGGTTGGATGTGCCAACCTTAGCCACAGGATGGCACTCCAACGCCCTATGAACTCTTTGTGTTTTGTTTATCTTCTTTCATGCCCGGACTTTGTCAGTTAACTCATGTCTCCACCCCTTGTGTTTGTTGTCGTAGTAGTTCATTCATGCCTCCGCATGTCATTTGTTGCCTTAGAGTTTAACCTGTGTCTCCGCCCCTCTGACTAATATGTGTGTGTATTTAAGTCCCAGTTTGTCTTCTCCCCAGTGTGGTTCTTTGTACTACCTAGGAGTGTGGTTAGGAGGTTTCTTTGTTCGCGTTTTCTCAGTGTGTATGTTTATCTGGATTTCTGTTTACGACTTTGCCTGTTTTTGGACTCTGATTATCGCTTCGCCCCTGGATACTGTTCGCTCCTCGACTGACTCCTGCTACGAACTCTAACTACTCTATCGCCTCGCCCCTGATGAGTATGCTGGCTGATCACAACTCTGTTTGTCTGTCTCCCGTGCTTGCCTGATAAATACAGCTTGCATTTGAATTCGTACGACTCCTCGCCTCCATGAATCCTAACAGCTTTTGTGCTCCAGGGACACATATAAAAATACAAAAAAGTGACATTAACACAATAAAACAAAACAAAAGAAAAATGAAATGAAAAGAGAAAGTATTAACAAAATCTATTTTATTAGAAAAAAAAATAGTTTTAGATTTCATTTCAATGAAAGCCCTGGCTGGACACGGTCCTGACACGTTTCGATGGATTTACCCAATCGGATGTCATCGAACTGATAACTGTAGAACTACACAGATTCAGATATCCAGAGTTTGTCCAGCTGAGTGTTTTCCTATGTTGAATGTTTCAGTACATGCACACTCAATAGAGATGCACCATTAGCTAAAGCACAGGAAACAAACGACGTCAAAAGCTGACACTACATGTTTTTCATCCATAATAACAAACTCTGCTCATCGAGACTCACCCCGCGCTCTGACAGCTGCTCCTGAAACGTGAATTCAACAATTACCCAGCATCCACAGAAACCTGTCCACCCTCATGTTTCAGTGTCATCAGTAATGTGTCAGTACCTTTCTCCAGGGTGCGGAGCAGGCTGTCGTAATGCTGCACAGTCTCCTTGTAGTCCCTCTCGATCTGCATGCTCTCGTTGGCATCGAAGACCTTGGAGTCCTGTCTGTCTTTGATGAAGTCCTGGTAGTGCAGCTGGAGGTTCCTCAGCATCAGCTGGTACTCGTCTGCCTTCATCGTCTTGAACTGAAACATACGAAGACAAACAGGTCAACTCTTGGCTACTTTTACATTCAAAATGGATCTTTCCCTGAAGTACTAATGCAATGGCAAAATGACAATAACACTTCATCTAGTCTCTCCTATAATCTGTTGCAGAACTATTCTCAGATGTTTAAAGAGCAGAATCATGTCTACACTTTAATTCATTTAGAAGAGCTCTTGAAGGTCCTGTTATTCAATAAAGCAATTTTCCCTGTTTTCGCCCGTTTCATAAAAATAACTCTCTCTGTCTGCAACCTAACAATCAAGTGACTGAATTAGAGGTAAAATCCCATGTTGTTTACCGTGTTTTATCTTTCAGAGAGAAATAACCAGACAGCACATGTACTTCAACACATATGCAGCGATCTCTTTCAGTAGCAAATACATTTCATCAGCTGGCTAAATCATCAGTTAATGACTTTATCACAGAGGTATGTGTTTATGTCATGAATGAAGCGTAGACGGACCATGGTGATGTTCCAGGAGCGGACGAGGTGGATGTCTTTCATCAGGTATTGCCAGGAGAGCAGACTCCTGAGGTCAGCGTGAAGCGTCTGCCACAGAGACAGAGTCTGCTGGTGACCGGCCTCCAGACTGACAGAAACAACAACAAAACACCACCGTCAAAACCTTGCAACATGCTACAGGTCATACTGTGTACTAAGAGACGAGAAATATGAAAAAACAAACAAAAAATCTTAAAATCTTTTTTGTGTTTAATTTAAATGAACTTAAATGATTCAAATAACTGCCACTGATACAGAAAAAAACACCAAAATGTCCAATCTTTTCAGAAATATTTACAACCAAAATCAGTTTGTGATACATTGAAAGTTGAATTATTTTCAGCCCAAATTCTAAAAAATTGATTTTTACATTTTTTTTTTTTTAATTTGCCACTATCCTAGGATTTATCCTTTTTTTACTCATTTAAAACACATTTAATATGCTTCCATATTAATTTATATTTTTTATTACGCACAAGCCAGAATGTGCATGTTGTGTGAATTTTTACATAAATATTGTAACATTATTTAGACCAAATTTTGACATTTTATTCTCCAAAAACGTATTTGAAACCTTAAAAGTAGACACTTTACTGACATTTAAAGTGCTTTCTATAGTGGACATAAAATCATATTTGTAATTTAGTTTTTTGATGCAGACATCTTAACGTCTTTGACCCACATACAAACACAGAACGAAGCTATTCAAACGTTAAAACAGAAAACTATTGCAAAATAACAGTGACAGTAGGGCTGTAACGTCCCAGCCGATTAGTCGATTAATTGCTCGATACGGTCTGGTTCGACCAAAATTCTGATTGGTCGATTTTTTGCCGCGCTCATTTCATCAGGTGGAAAGCACTA
>JAUMHQ010000076.1:3856885-3913579 GCA_032361165.1 Enteromius paludinosus | reverse complement strand
CTCTGTGCGAGCTGCGCAGACCGGCTGAAATGATAGTGTCTGACAGTTATGCTTATAACATATGACAAAAATAATTTTCTAAATGATGTTTGCACATTCCTCAAAAGTTCTTGTGATATCACTAGTTGACAACATAGTACTGTTTTCAGAAATCACAGGCTATGATATTGCGCAGGTGCGCGTCACGCACCGCTGTCAGAGACGACAGACTCGTGTGTCAGACTCATTTCAGTGCAAAATAATTAGGTCAAAAACTATTTAATATACTGAAAATAGCCTATTAGTTTTTTTTATGTTTATTTATAATTAATTTAGGCAGACAACAAGGCTACCAAGTACTGAGCACAGTGCGTATCTAATTAATGTAACATACTTTTTTTTTTTCTCCACAACGTCATTTTTAGTCGATTTTAAGTCGAAAGTTTCAGGACTTCAGTCGACCAAGATTTTCTTTGGTTGATTACAGCCCTAAGTGACAGACAGCAAACACCAATGTATGTCTGAAGTACTCCACGTTTTCTCTAATCTTGGTTTCTCTACGCACCTGGACACGCTCTCCACAGCCTCCTTGTTGAGGGGAGGCACGAGGAAGCAGATGGACGGCACAATGGCCTCATTTCCTGAGCGGTTCAGGACCTTCCACTTGGAGGGCTGTGAGTTATTGATGAGCGCGCACTCGTCGCCCTTGTGCATGGTGATCTGTCACGGGAAACAGGGGTTTAGCGTGAGCACGAGCACAGGTGTGGTGGTGTGTGACGGCGGGTCTCTACTGTACCTCCATCTGTTTGAAGTCACACACGGCCTGGATGGGCAGCTTCCCTCTGAAGGGGGTCGTAGGGTTGCGAGGCTTCAGCTGGACGATGGACTTGGCTCTCTTGTTCAGGCTGGAGATGTCAGACTTGAACTCGTTCAGCTGCTCTCTTTCCTCCTGCAATCAAACTCACTTAGTCAGCCTAAAGATGTCTGACTTTTTATAGCATTATGTTTCTCCATTCAAATAAACTGTACAAACCAGCACAGCAAATGTGGCTCGTTTGCATTTTAAGTCCCAATTTACCAATGAGCTTTATACATTTGATTTATTTATGACTTACAATACAAGATTACAGTAAATGTGTGTAGTAAACCATCTCTAGAGTTGAGTTGTTGTAAGCTGCCAATGGAAAGCAAACTCACCACAGCGTCCTGCAGCAGGTCCTCCAGGCGAGTGGCAGTGGTGCTGCGGTCACACATGTACTTCTTCTTCATGGTCTCCTGCATCTTCTTTATCCTCTCTTCAGCATCTCTCACATCAGCAAAGAACTACGGGTAGAACAGGAGAAGAATCCTGCTTATACATGACTGACCCGCACAGAACTGCACAAGGTTGCATGATACTGATGCTGTACCTGGAAGTATGCAGTGTTTTCTTTCAGATGAGTTTCGACGCAACAGCACACCTGAAGGATCCAGCTCCACTGCGTCTGCAGAGCTGCGGTGAACGCCTGCACATCAACACAACACACGAGTGTTTACAAACATCACTTGAGCAGCATTTTAGAATGGTTTCTGAAGATCCTGAAGAGGAATTCAGCTCAGCATCACAGAAATAAATTACAGTTTAACAGATATTCACTTAGAAAATAGCTATTTTAAATAGTAATAATATTTCACAATATTACTGTTTTTACTGTACTTATTATCAAAAAAACAAAGCCTCGGTGTAATGCATGTATGCAATATGATCTCATGAATAATAAAAGTGTAGTAATTACACTGTGCATTTTAAAGTTGTTTATAATTACTTTCAACGAGATATAATAGATTGCAATGCACGGACCCACTATATTAGTATTAGGTGGCCTTAACTACTACAATTAATTCATACATTACACTTTTTGTGTACATACATTGTACCTATATGCAATTATATCTGCAATTAATTCATGTAATTACATTTGTAATTACACTGTTGATCCCTTAAACCTACCAAACCTGTCTCTAACCTTACCCATATCCACCTCAGTAGTGTTTTGCAATACAATATGACCACAATACGCACATTGTACTTATTCTTTTATGTCAGTGCATAGCAGTTAAGGCCACCTGATATAAAGTGTGACCCAATGCACGTTATGAATCCTTATGAAGTCTTTGTAATGCATTATACAGAAAGGCTTTCATTAAAGTCTTCTTCTAAAAACACAAATAGTTTACTCTGTACCTCGACAGTCTTCTTGCCTGGATGCCCGTCTTTAATGAGTCTGTCTCCAGTGGCCTGGATGTCACTGATCTTCTTCTCTTTAAGTTCCAGTTCTCGCATAAGTCCCTGAGGAATTAATTAGACCATGAAAAACAAGCTTTACACCTGGTTAAACCGTAATGAGCGACATACGAACCCTAAACAGAGAAGCAGGATTATGAAACGGCTCTTACTGAGTAGTTCTCTTTCTTTGCAGCCATGTTGGTGTTGCGCTCGCTCCAGTCGTAGTTGACCTCCTCCTCCTCTTTGTCATTGAGCCACATCAGTTCTTTGGTGGCGGCGTTGACAAAGTTGTACAGCTGGTCAAGGTTTCTCAGACGGGACTTGGAGGAGTTCTAGAGAGAAGAGAGACGTATGCTGACACTCTGCAAGCTCTAGTGATTTTTAATAGCTGCCGGTTAAAACACTCACCAGCAGTTTGTTGTACTGCAGATCCAGTTTGCCCAGATATTCTCTGTATGTGCCTTTACTAACGGGCGAGAGCTGGCCCTGAAACACACAAAGAGGAAGAGATGTCACAAGAGAGAAAATACATCCTTTTTTATACTGTATATATTGCTTTGCTTGAATATACTGTCTAATAATACTGAGTATATGTTGCTAAAATTAGATTTATATATACAGCATATATATTATAAAACAGTTTATATTTTGTGACAGTATAAACAATCAAGCAGTTCAAGTAGTTGTGCTTGTTTACATTAGTATATACAGTATATAAGCAGGTAAAGTTAAATATACTTATTAGTTTGGGAACTATTTTAATAAATGTTTCATTTGTAAATTACTTTTAGTTATTCATATTAATTTTTTACCAGAATTAGTTTTAAAATGTAAATAATTTCTGTACACTATATGGTAAGTTAAAATTTAGTTAAAAGTCTAGGAGGAGTTGAAGACATGACAGTCTATTAAATGATAATGGGCTTTAGCATACAGGGTATATTTTATACATGAACAATCATTTAAGAAAAGTGCTAAAAAGTGAAGAATCTGAGGTACCTCGTCTGTTCGTGCGCGCTCGATCTTGGCCTTGAAGTCCTCGATGGTTTGGTGAAGTCCTCTGTGGCTGCCCAGCTGAGTCTCCACCGAGGGCAGGTCGATGCCCCACTCGGCCGTGTCGATCCTGCGCTGGTTCTCCTCCACCCATGCCAGCAGGTCCTGGGCGTAACGCAGTGTGACCTCGTCCAGCTCGGGCCGCGCGCGCTGCATGGGCTTCTGGGAAACGTGTGTGATGGAGACGTGAGAGGCTGTGCTGACACTAGACTTCAGCCTCAGATTGTAGTCGCTGCGCAAGTTCACCAAGCGCTCGTGTAAACGGTAGACCCTGAGAAGAGAAATCCACTGTCATTCAGTGTGCTTACTATTTCCATAGTCACTTCATCCAGCGGAGTTACTTGTAGGTCCCGACCAACATCTTTGAAAAAAGGTTGCCAGCATTTTTGACAATTTCCAGTCAGTGGAATAGTTTGAATATCTGAACATAATCGCATGTTTCAGATGCATATATGCATTACATATTGTCTTCCTCAGACACAGAACACACGCAGCAAAAGAGTTTATGCACTAAAGTCAACTGGCCGAAGGCTTTACGCTACAGTAGTATGGACTCACCTGCGATACATCTGCTCGGCCTGCAGGTGACGCCCGTCTTTGAGCAGCTGAACATCATTGAAGAGGAGCCGGATCATGCCGTCGGCTTTGTCCAGATCCCTCTCCACCTCGACCGTGTGCTGCGCTGGTTTCCCAGCACTCAGGAGACGGAGATCCTGCAACAGGAGTGAAGGTCACTACAGCTCAAAGTTCACAGTTTATACTCATAAACGTGACCCTTTTCCACAAAACCACTCATAAAACTCATTTTTTGTATATTTATATAACAAATATTTGGCTGATAATCACCTTTTAAGTTGTCCAAATGAAGTCCTTAGCAATGCATATTACTAATCAAAATATCTTCATGTAACATGATCTTTACTTAATATCCTAATAATTTTTGGCATGTAAAAAAAAAGTGTAATTTTGACCCATATAATGTATTCCTAGCTATTGCTACAAATATAGCTGGGCTACTCAGGACTGGTTTTGTGCTCCAGGCTCACAGTCACGGTTTTGTTCGGAGGATGCATAATCTCACCGTCTGCAGGAGAGACTCGGTCTGGTTGAGCTGTTCCTCACACATGCCTGACTCCATCTGCACTTTACTGACGATCTGCTGGAGACGCTCTAACCTGCAAACAATCACAGACAGTTCAATTACATTTTTATTTCTAGATTGGCAGTTGGTAGTCAGGAGAAGCTGCTATGAGGACCAGACTTTACGCTGATTAGTCAAAGGTGTTCGCGAGACTAATATAGTCTTAAAAACTTTGAAACTAAAATAATACAAGTGTGAAAAATCCGATGGGGAATTACTTCGTACGACATTTAAAGTCACCCGCACGTGAGCTGGGTACAAGTAATTACAATCAACAAGCGAGTAACTCACAGTTTTCCACGACGAAGCAAATACTCTAATCGATACGGGTCCGTCACAAAGGCCATTTTTTACAGTCCGACAGCATCAAAGACTCCCCAAAATGAATGAAAAACATGTTTTTCTTGTTATATTCCTGTCATGGGACTCGGACTAAACCACAGCCAGGGTGAAGATAACTTGGTCAGCCATTCCACAGTCCATAAAGAAACAGCGTGCTGCGTATTACTCTCGTCCAGCAAGAAGCACATTGTCTTGTGACAGGGGACGTGTCCTTGGGTGGATGATACTCCCTCTCCTTCAAGACGATGGACATCGAGACCCATCTCATTTCATTTACGTCAGAAATGTCTTTTTTCGTCTCACTGACAGTGAAATCGGTTAACTTGCTACACTGCTTCACAAAAACCGAAGAACAGAATCAGCACATTTATTTGGAAATCACTCATCAGCCTCTGTATTACTGGGAAGGCTTGGAGATTCCCTAAAGCTATAATAAACACACGGAGCAAAATCTAAATTGTTTAATGATTTCTAACTAAAACTGAAAACATTTTCTCCATTCTCCTTTATTTCTTGCACCAAAACAGCTATAATTGAATGTTCAGTTTTTTAGCTATAGTACATTTAAGATATTATTTATTATCTCATATTGTATAAAAATGCTTTGCATATGAAACTCTTCACTCAGTCATTCATTAGAGTATTAATGAATATTAATATGTAAACCTAGTAAAGCAAGTGATGAAAAAACACACAAACATGTCCGTATGTATTAAGACAAACCAAAACACCAGCTAAATACAAGTCACAAAGCATAAAGTAGGAAGAAGAAGAAGAAGAGTGAAGAGAGAAGCTCTGTTTGTGGATACCACTTTTTGATATGCAATAAAATCCATGCATTTTTGTGCTGAAGTGATACGTCTGGTTCTCACGCAGCTCCCATTAGTCGATAATGGCCTTCATTGTGTTATAACGGCTGATGTAATGCAAGTTTTTGGACTGGCAGACGGCTCTATTCCAGTCAGGCTGTCGTTTCATTACACACACATTACATTCCCATATACTCAGTGACCACAGAAACAAAGCCATGACTAAAACCAAGATAGGTCTGTGTCTTAGAGTCTTCCTCACCTCTCAAACTCTATCCGGAGCAGTCTCTCCCTCTCCAGGATAGCCACATGCAGACGGCCCCATTCCTTCTCAACGTCAATGGGATGATAACCAGGAGGAACCTTGACCTGACCAGCGTGGACCGCGCTCTGTGAGGAGACAGAGGAAACCAAACTCTAACACTACTCTCACATCTCATGTTTCATGTTTAAATGACCGTAGCACAATATATTCTGATCCTGCGTACGAACCTCGAAGGTCTGGTAGAGGTGTTTGGAGCGGCTCTTGTCCGACTCTTTGGGGGGAAGCTCTGTTTCTTTAAATTTCAGAAACTGACGCCACAGAATCTGAAAAATAAACACGCAAGCAAATGAATAAAACAACCACACAGATGACTAACATGGTGCAAGAGCACCGCAAACACAAATGTGACACATATTTAAAGTTAAATGAACATGAGCTAACAGGAACAAACAATATACAGCTGTGTTTTTATTAACTAACATTAACAAGGATCATAAATACTATGAGAAATGTATTGTTCGCTGCTAGTTAATGCCAGTGTAATGCATTAACTAAGGTTATCTAAGGAAGGTCATTGCAAAACGTTTTCAAAAATGACACAAACGCAACAAAATTACTAAAGCAGAATATATTTAAAAAAGAATACAAACTCCAATGGTATATCAATGACTGTAAAATAACGTTAAGGGGAGCAGCGTGGTTATGACTGGAATATTAAGCGTGCAAATCGTGACCCTCGATGACCTGAAGCAGGTAGATCTGGAGGTTCAGTGAGTATTTGTCAAAAGCGCCTGCTCTTTGTTATTCCTCTAGCATGTGGCATGATTGAGGATAAGCTTCACAAAGCTGGTAATAGAAGTAGCTGCTCTCAGATCAAAATAATACGCCACACCCTGATGAGACGAACTCAGACAAAAGCCGCTCAGAGCCATGATGCGGTGTCATGTGACATGAAGATTTCCTCCAGTAACACGCCCTCGGATGAAGAGGATAGAGTTCTCTCTCTGTTACTGGCAGAGCTGGGATTGACTTTTACATTGTTTGCCAAGCTAAACCAACATTTAAACCATTTTAAGGGAGCAATGTATTATTTTTACTGCTTTTAATAGATCTAGATGGCTTTATTTTTTCAATCAGTGCTTCATTTTATCTCACACAAAACAATAAGGATCTTATGAAGATTTAATTTGAACACAATTAATTAAACTAGACGCAGCCTCATTTACATATCTTTGGCAAAAACAGCAATGCACTGCTGCAGGAAATACTTGTATTAAAATAAAATAAAACGTACCTCCAAATGTAATTAAATTAAAAATGCTAATATAATAGTTTGAACCATGAGATGTCACATCAAATATAAGACTATTAAATAATTAAATCAAAAGAAGATGAATTATAAATATAATACGTTTGTAATAACACTAAATGCAATAACACAATTCTATGCGAGTTATAATAGTTAATGCTCATTTTGTCTAATTGTTCAATCAGCATCACCATGTTGCTAACCAGCAAAATCTATTTGTTAAAACTGGTTGACCAGCATGTATTTTGCTGGTTAAACTAGTTCGAATTCAAGCACTCTATGCAGTCTCCAAATCACAGCATATTCTGGTGTCTAACTTTACCATTCCTTTAAAGGACAGTGACCCAGCTTATTCAACACAAAACCCCTAACTCACAGACAGCACAACAGGTCATGAAGACTGCAATTCATCCAATAACTGAACACAAACAGAGTAACTAGTAGCAACCCAGACTCACCTCGACCTCCTCATAGCTGCTGGGAAACTTCCTCTCCTCGAAGATGAGAACGTGATGTCTGATCCACTGGAGAAGAACGGTGACCAGCTCGTAATACTCCTGCCAGCGCAGCTCCAGCTCCTGCAGACCGAACAAAAACTACTCAGAGAGGAACAGGAACGCTGTGCTAAGTCACTTACCACATTCCCTCAATTAGCTGTCAACAGTAGCCTTGTGTGATAACAGCACATGAAGGGAGGGACCAATCAAAGCACAGAAATAGCTGATACAGGTTTATTGATAGTTTGCCACAGATCATCTAATTCTCTTAGCTGATGGCGTGAAGGAGGAATGAAATGAACGGCCCCTGACAGCAGCTGGAGGCTGTTATATAAGGGCAGATGGCAGAGTTCCAGATCACACAACATCTATTACCTCTTCAACTTTATATTCCTGAACCTTTTATCCTCATTAAAGGTGTAAACAAGGACTGGAAGAGAAGCCTTCTGTCATTTTGTAACCGCAATAAGGGTCAAGAAGGGTTATGGTTCGCTATATTTGAATATATGCAAATTAATTTGTAAAGGGCAATTATTCCTCATTTAATTTTTCGCCCTTTCTTAACAAAGCTTTTCCTGAACGATTCCTTCCGGGAGCCAATACTGCTTCATCACAAAAAAAAAAAGATATAAATATACAGTATATATATAAAAAGTATATAGCTTTACACATCTTGGAATGTAGTTATGTACAATTTTAGGATCTCAATAGCTTTAAACTGTAACAATAGTGAAAACTGTGCTAAATTGTACATGCTAAAATGATCTATTGTCTACTGTTAATAAAGCGTCTACTGTCTACTGTTAATAGAACCTGAGTGGAGAACTTTTCATCTTCACACAGAACTCCAGACTGTTTGGACTGAATTTTGATCATCAAATTTTGCAGAGCAAACACACCTTTAGTCCCATTCACTGTAACTGTACTGAAAAGAGCAGCATGAGACTTCTCTTTTTGTGTTCCACAAATGAAATAAACTCGTGTAATGCTTTTCTGAGTACATGACGATCATCCTGTCATTGTCAGAGTGGCTGGACACTGATGCTATTCAGCAGAAGTGTGGGAACTTTCACTGACAGGAAACCTTACAAACCTCATTCATAAAAATGCTTCATTAGCTTTATTAGATTTGGTTCGACAGCATATTAACTGGGCTATGTGCTGACTGTCTAAGTCTGGAACTGGGCGATTTAGTGGAAATTACGTCATTTTGAAATGATGGGACAAATACTCACATTGGATTTGGCACCATCCTGGACATCTGGGATGCGGGGCATGGCGTCGTAAAGGGAGGACACATAGGTGATGATGGACTTCTCATCAGGATGAGACACATCCACATCTGCAATGGAAAGAATGCTAGATTTAAGCTTCATTCAGTGTGTTCAAAAAAGACATGAACACGTGTGATGGTTTATGTGCCATTTGTTTAAGCAGACTGCGTGTGTCTACTGCAGCTTTATGGAAGAACAGATCGATTTTCAATCAAACATCGTGATTCATATCCAAATGTAGTATCTCCCTGAATTGGGTAAAAAAAGATTTTGCCCACCAGGAATTGATTGGTTTAGTTAGATTGTTTTTGTTTGCTAATCTCTGTAAACTTGCACTGGTGGTTAATGTTTTTAATTAGGGAGTAAAAATAGTGATGTGCATGGATAAATCGTTTATAATAAACACTGTTCAGAGGGGGGGGTCACATACTTTCGACACTTTTTCAATTGCAATCCTAAACTCAAATGAAAGATCAACCCACAGTGTTGTGGGACTGTACTAATACATTTAATCAGCATTTAACTCCAGTACTGGGTGTTAATATCTAATCATCTCATCTAAATCAGCTTATAGCGGTTTAACATTACCCTCTGGGTCAAGCAGTCGTGTGACCCCAAGGTCTCGCTCTGCCACTGAAAAGGCCTGTTCCAGGTTCTCCATGTTGGATTGGCGGTACACCTTCCCCATGTCAATAAGCCTGGGCCTGGTGAAATGAACAGAAACAAAACCATCAGCCTCAGGGAGAGTGTGATAAATGCAGCACACAAAGTTTAAATTACTGGATCGCTGAAAAAAAAAACTATACTTTACAATACGATGACATTAGCTAAGATTATTAAATTCCTTCCATAAGTAAAAATACCAATATATTTGTTACAGTTCGTGTTCTCCGGTTCATCAAAAACATTATGAAATGCTGAACTAAGATTAATAAACGCTTCTGAAGTATACTTCAGTGAATGTTAACAAATTGAACCTTATGGAAAGCGTTACTCAAACAAAATGCATAATGAAATCAGAATAATAATATTTTGGTTATTTGGAGTAAGTGGATTTGAATACCGCACAAAATGTAATAAGTATAATTGTTGCTTAATACTAGGTGACATAACAAGTTCAGAGACGCAGTTATACAGTAGTGACCACCTGCTCCATAAATCCAAATAACATCTGTCTCCTGAGGGATGGAGCCATAACTCGCATGCCATGAATACCCAGAGATAGGAGCGGCTCCAAACAACAGAGAGCGAACAAACTACACGCATTTACACAGAATGATTCAAAACATCAAAACGATTAGATTCTGAAGCACAGAAAAAGTGTTAGAAATGAAGCAAGCACCCAGTCATCTCTGTGAAATGTATGCTGGAAGGCATGGTGTAAAATTCTCCAGCGTGGTATTGAGTGTCTGCCGTCATGCTCAGATCATCCGCCCTGAAGCCTCCATGGATCTGCATCACGTCTCTCTCTGGTAAAAAGCCCACAGAGCTCCAGTCTGGGCCGTATCCTGTCTGGGAGTCTCCGCTGGAGCGGGCCCCTGGACTATGGGAGCCCCGGCCGGAGTCCAGGGAGCTCTCGGAGGGAATATCCTCGCACAGCATCACCACACGGTCCTCCAAGTCACTCGCAGAAGCCATGGTGCTGCTGGAGCCGGTCCGACGCTTCTTGAAGGACAGGCGCCTCTTCATGTTGAGCATCATCGTGGCCCGAAATGTGCTTCCACGCAATGCAATTCCAATTCTATCTTGAAATTCCAAGGATCAATTTCTCCTCTGCATTACTCTTCAGTTTCTTAAAACGTGTTTCCAGAGAGCTCCAAAACAGAAAGCATACTGTGCTGTTTTCTGTCACGCAGCTGGTGCCTGTAAAAGCCTCTTCCTCATTTCTGAAAGGAGGCAGATCTGACAAATCCTATGGGTGTTCCTGGCTGACAAAAGCATCAAATCCTCTCTCTTCATGTCAGGGTCAGTTGGGCGTTCCCAAGCTTTGCAGGTACATGTTAAAGTTTGAGAAAAGCTGCCCCGCGGGGAGGCCTGTCTCCACTCCAACAGGCACCACACCTCGCCGTATTTATCTTTTCAGCCTTCATTGTACATTTCTTATAAAACTATTTTAACTCATTCATTCTCCTTCTTTTGTCCTTGCGTCTGCATACAGAACACACCCTCATTACAGAAAAACTGCTTTCATTTGACCTGGATCTGTGTGGCATGTGTAGATGGCTGTTTCCCGCTTACAAAAAACTAAATCATTCATTTAATTGACGCTCATATCGCTCCAAACCCAACACTAACCATCTACATGCAAGCTATAAAAACTAAAATGACATTCTTCATTTATATGCATGCTGTAATGCATTTATTTTTTTCATAATTAATTGCAACCAAAGTTAGAATGCACTATAATACTGGAAGGTTTGTTTCTTACAAGCTTTAATGCAAGGTGAAACAATGAACACATAATTATTTTAAGGTATTATAGCTGAGATTCCATTATTCATGAGATCATCCAATTCACTGTAAAGTGCAAAATGCATGCATTAACACTTCTACAATCCATTATATGTATATACTGTATAAGTAAAGTGTTTCCAAAAGACCTTTAAAATACTGAAACTTCAAAGGTTAATTCAACCGTAGAAGAGTGCACAGCACTGATTTGACACATCTGCGCTCAGGGCATTTATCTCCACAAAAATATGTGCTGAATTCAGACCAGAATATTTCACTTCATGGCATAAAGGACAAGTCTGATCAAGAGTGAAGCTCAAACTTGAGTCAAGTAATGGATTTATGTTTTAACATTGCTAGAGTAACTAATGATAAACATTTCAGCAAACATCAGAAAAGTATGAATTCTGTGGAAATTCACTGGTGACTGCTACTACTTTCACAAACCAAACCCCAGCGTTGAGATGTAGTACAGAGGCACTTACTCGTGTTTGTGTATAACAGCGTTGAAGAGCTTTCCGTCCCTCCAGCTGCTGGTGAAGTTATCGCAGCGGATCCCAGGATAACCCTCCACCATACGCTGAGACCAGAGGAGCAGCTTCTCCTTCGCTGACATATCATCTGACTGACCGTTCACCTGGATATCTGAAATCTACCAGCCCACAAAAATGAGTTTGATGTATTTAATAACATGTGGCAGCAGTAGCCAAATGCAAATCAATTAATAATCAAATAGATAGATTTTTCTCACAAATTTCAGTCATGCACTACAAACAAACTCAGCCCCACTGAATACCATTGACCTCCTAAATCCTCTCTGAGACCCGTCTTTAAACTTAACCCATGAACCAGTTCAGCAAAAACAACAGAAAAACCCAAGCTTGGAAATTGGTTGGGTCAGTTATATATCTAAACAGTACAGTAACTTGCCAAGCTATAAGCTATGAGGTTTGAAGCTTTTAAACAACAGCATCTGCCACGGTTTCAACGACGACAACATAAATAAACGTACAGCAACTGCGCATACGTGCTTGTGTGGCCCTAACTTAACTTCCGGTATACATCGAAATAGAATCAATAACAAGAACTAAGTCCTTTCTACAGTGCATTATTTTTTTGATAATATGCCAAATATGAACATAATACAAACGAACCCAGAGCGGAAGTTAACTTAGGTCCAGGCCTGATGAAACCATCTATAAGGATCTCAAATAGAAAACGCCCATTTTTAGACTATAGATAAAAAGTCGCGGGGCAGTCGTGGCCTAATGGATAGGGAGTTGGGCTTGTAACCTAAAAGTCGTGGGTTCGAGTCCCAGGTCCGGCAGGGATTGTGGGTGGGGTCAGTGAATAACAAGCACTCCCTCCACCTTCAATACCACGACTGAGGTGAGACCCTTGAGCAAGGCACCGTTCCCCCAACTGCTCTCTTGGCGCTGCAGCAATGGCGTGTTCACGGTGTGTGTGTGCACGTTGGATGGGTTAAATGCAGAGCACAAATTCCAAGTATGGGTCACCATACCTGGCCACAAGTCACTTCACTTCAAAAAACAAGCACTAAACTAGATACTCTATTTGACTATACTTCTGTCAACATTGACACGGATCCTGAAAATCTGGCTTCAATGAATCAGTTACAAAACAAACACGATGAAAGTCAGACTTCCAGACAATAAAGCCAGTTTTTGAATATTGCTCTTCAGTATTTGTAATTGTTCATGTACAATACAACATGCCACTGAAAACAGAACATCTTTTCTCCCTACAATACTACATGTTAGAATAACTGCTTCTTTTTTAAAAGCTAAGCTACTTTAATTATGCTTTTCCAGTGAGTGATGTAGTATTGTTGTCTTTAGTTACTGTACTCACAAACACTGTTTTAAGTTATGGTGACTAAATGTTCCAGATCACCCAGGACAGAGTTACGTGTTACCCAACATTTCTTAAAAAATAATGGCAATGTTTAATTGATTCTGTTTAGAATTTGGGTAAACTCTACAAAACACAATAAAGAGGATGAAGAAAAGGGTTGTAACACTGTAGACTTAAACTACGATGTTTTAGAAATAGAGCTTTTCTATCCTTATTTAACCAATCATTGAATCAAGCACATGGGAGGCTTCACAACCTCACTAAATTTCAAGGAGAAGTCCAAAAGCCTGGTCATGAGACCAGTCTACCGGTCAGTATACCTTTATAAAGAGAAAGCTCTTTTATTACTCGAGGAGGTGGGCAGAAGTCCATATCCCAAATCTTTACATCTATATCTCTATATCTAAGAAGTCTTGATCAACGTAGCTCATCAATCCAAAGAAATTCAAATCCTTCTAACACTTGAAGGACATATTCTAACATTACAATGTGTGCCAGGCTCCTGCCAGCTGTAATGTGACTGGGTTTAATTATGTAAGGTGGAATAAATCAGGGTGTGGTTGTAATTGAACACCTTGAAGAACAGATTCACATAATTTAGAGCTACCAAACAGCCTGGATATTAGATTATGAAATTAGATTAGATGCCTAACGGCGCGTGAGACACTGAACAGATTTGTGTAGAGAATCCAACAAACTACTTCCTTTTTACATTTTACAACTGTTGTGGTTGATCTTAATGGATATTCCTGATTAAAGGAGATTATTTTTAAAAAAAGCATTATTTTGCATGAGGCAGATACTGATTTGAAGCAAAAATTATTGACCCCGTTGATGTCTGATTGGAAAGCATAAAATCGATATATGACCCAAGACACCCAAAGAATTAAATAAACCAGTGATCTACCCAGACCAAAGTGACTGATCAGACCGATCCCAGGAGGAGGAGGTAAATGGTATGGGAACTCAACACTGACAGAATAGGAGACCTGGAAGTGCAGGATGATGGTCCATATGAGACCCAGCGTCAGCTTTGGGTTTCCGTCTGCAATGTCATCGTTCCTGATGTTCACCAGCTTGACCTGTGATTCACAGAGAAGAACAGCATAGCAAAGTTTCATTCGAGAGACTGCTTCAATAACTTTCTCAAGGAGGCACTTAAAGCAACACTAAGATGCACAAAATGTCTACATAGATGTCTTTTTGTAATGCTTTGATGGTCAGCTTTGCTGTGACCAGACAGCGATTTCAATTAACTTTAGCTTCATGTAAGAGAGCAGCTTGGACATTCTGCTAAACGTCTCCTTTGATAATCCATGGATGAAAAAAATAAAAAATACACAGGTTTGGAAACCAACAAGACTGTTCTCATAAGTTGTTCTCATACCTGCCGGTGTCTGAGGAAATCCAGCGCTATCTGCACATTCTGCAGCTTGTGGAATCGCATGCGTCCTCTCTCACGAGGCTGTGGAGACAGACAAGACACATAACACTGTTTAAAGAAGAGACGAGACTGAGATGTGTCCTTGAGAGCCCAGATAAACTTCTTTGGTAGGTCTAAATGAAGAAAGAATGAGGAACAATGAGGACCTTTTGTAGTGAGTCTACAGTACAATATTTATGAACACTAATAATGCAAAGAAAAGACGTTAAAGACCCCATGAAATCAACACGTTTAGCCTATGTATGCTAACTTTCAGGACATCTGTGAAAAACTAACTCTAAATTTAAAATATACATATTTCATATTCATGTTATGATCAGGAGCATTTCTGTCCAATAAGCTCCACGCAAAACTGAGAACGTTCCCTACGTGAATAGTGCCTGCTTTGATAGGCCACGCCCCAACTTCCTGTTTCAATTACTTAACACAAATAAACAAACAAATAAAATGCATGTCGAGTCGCTTCATGGGGTCTTTAAGCCTTTTTGGCAGAAGGGATGGTGTTGTGGCTTTAGGGATGTACCGTGGTATAATACTGAAAAAAAACGTTCTGCATTATTGGAAACGCTCTGAAACATTTGATTCCCCAAAACACACTGTAAGAGTTCACAGACATCATTTTGTGACCCGTACAACTTGAACTTAAAAAAACACAACGCTAGGATCAGTTGTAAATTACTTAATAAATAAATGTGGATTTGCTTAGATTTCATTCATTCGCTATATATCGGTCACACACCCAAACTGTGACGAGGTTCAGATAGATGATGTCATAAAGAGAAACAGCATCAGTCATGCGCAAGCGGAAGCACAGGCTTCTACAATGCTATTGATGACAGTCAAATTCCATAATAAAAGTCCCTCAGATTAGAAGCAAAAACATGCTTTACTAAGACAGCTGTGTTGTTTTTTATCTTAAATCCTTATTTTTTGTAAGCTTCTCAAAAGAAAGAGTCAACTCTGAATCATTAGAACAAGTCGTTTTGAGTTTGTTTGTTTTTTTTAGGTCAACATGTAAAACATTAGCATATTTCTTGCCCACTTGCTGGTCTTTTCACATTGGTCTGAATGAAAATGCAGATTTATTCTTCACCACTAGGTGCCGCTATTGAAATGGTTAAATAGTGATTTCTCCGGTAACGCTGTACACAAAGCTCACAAACACAGCTTTATCAGCTGTCACAGGCGTGATGAGATGATAATGAGACCAATCACCAGATTAGCTTCACGCAAAGGAGGGGTTTGGAAAAACGAATTGTTCAGCGAATCGTTTGGGAGTCGTTGAGCAAGATAGGTAAAAATAAATGCATATTTTAAGACAACGAAAGAGTTTTTGACCTTGCATGAATGATAACCTAGTGTTGGGGACTCCCAAAACCAAAATATGAACCTTTCAATAGCCATAATAAGGGTAGCTGAAATACCTAGCTTGAGACATACAGTACCATAACAAATAAAAACAAGACTACAGCACATCTGGCGGACGTGACATCATGCGCAGGCCAGCCACAGAGAGTGACCCATGCCAATGAAGCATCTGCATCACTCACCAACCGCACGCTCCGCACAACGTCCCGCTCCCTCGGCTTGACCAGCAAGAGAAGTGCAAAGAGAGCAGACAGAAGTCAGCAAAGAGATGGTGGGTCAGGGTCAAAGCAAGGTGGGATGAAAGGCAGAGAAAGAGTCAAAAGGGAGCCACACAGATTCAAAAGAAAAGTCGAAGAGTGACGTTAATGTCTGAGCTACAGCCAAGAAACAAAGCTGTTTGATGGGAAGATGTCACAAGTTTGCCTGGAATATCTGAACCCAGTGTTTTGGGTGTGATTCAACAAAACCTGTTTCGGATTTAGAGACGTATCCCAAGACATCACCTATTGATATGTCTTCGTTGGATGAAGATTTGTATTTGTGTGAAGGTTAGAGCTGTTTTAGTGGAGGAAGAAGCTCGGTTACACTCACCAGTGTCTCTCCAGAGAGGACCTCCAGAAGAGAGATCAGGTTGTGTCCATCTCGGAGGTCTTCATACAGGTCATTCACATGACGCTGAGTCTGAGGATGGAGAAAAAGCAAAGATCAGTTCATGAGAGTCACACTCGAAAAACATCCCTGCAGAAAGAAAAGCCAGCTCTGCAGTCAGGTGTGAAGATCAGTCACAACACCGACTGATTGAAACAAACACATTTACCATCCCCCAAGCTGTAGCACATCCTCATTGCCGTTTGATATGATCCCATTCACACAGGATTTTTCTGGATGTTAAACTTTTTTTGGCAGGTTAAATCAAGCACAATACATTTCTACTGAAGAGTTAAGATGCAAAAGCCTCTAAAAGCCATCTTGGTCAAAAATGAGTGAATGTTCTCCACACGTTCAGAAAGTACTTTCACTTCATATGCGCTAAATGCCAGCCACTGAGAAGTACCAGGACTAACATCGAAAGCTATAAAACGTACCAGAAAGATATGCTAATTTTAAAGAAAAATAACATTCTTAACAGATTTTGCATTCACATTCCAGGAAAGTCCTATATTGTACTCTAACTTATCCTTTGGAAATATTTTTATGTTCTTTGTAGAGCTTGACAGTATAGATCTAGATCCAGTGTTATTAACAGAAACTTATTGTGCCGCCAAACATCTAATTTTGACCAAACTATCATTTCCAGGTAACTGAAATAGTAAAAACTGGGCAGCTCGAGCAGGGGCTGTAAACACAAGCATGTATGTCTCTTGTTAAGAGAGAGAAAACGACTGAATTCAAAGTGATTTATTTGCGTGTTTTTGCTCGGCGAGTACAGGACAGGGCAATGCATGGCTGCAGGCAGAAGAGCGGCTCACCTGCCTCACGTCAAACAATGATTTACTGAGTGACAGAGTTTAAATTACATTCTGAAGGTATCTCCTTTTCTAAATCAGTCACTGTACAGTTGAGTCAGATCTCCGCTTTAATAATAAAACCAGATTCTCTGAAGGACAGACAGGGCTTCCTCAGGTGCAGTGTTTATCATGCAGCTCTATCAACATGCACTGCTCTCTGCAGCTCGCTTCCAAATCCTTAAAGGTACAGTGCACAAAAAAGTGATAGTTCTGTGATCATTTATTCACCCTCAACACACTCAAATCAGTGTTATTTTAGTATCATTGATCAATATTGCAGGATTTACATTTTTATTAATTATTTTTGGTTTTCAATTTTTTTGTATCTTTTTTTTTTATATCTGTTAAGTTTAATGTTTATTTGTTGGTTTACATTGAGTACTAAATTAAAATGAGATATGAAATAAAACAAGATTTTTTATTTATTTCTACTATAATGACAATCAAATCTGTCAAGTTCCAGGAGGGACAAAATAAATACATAAATAAAACAGCTGATGGGTTTGGAAGAACATGACAGGTGAGTGAATGATGACATGATCAAATATCACAGCAAATCTTTCCACAATTTATGCCTTTAGCGACACTGCTTCCAATAATACGACAAAGCTGTCACTGTACATACAGTATGTGAGTGATCAGATGGTGTTTTTTATGCGCAGGACATTTTGCTGCAGTGCATGAGACTACAACTAATGCGCCATTTCAAGCTCAAGCTGTGAGCATGTTTCTACATTCCTCCTGACGGCAGAAGAGCTGAGCATGCGTGTGAGAGAGCAGAGCCTGCTGGGACACGCTGACTGATGGACCTACCTCCGCTCTCTGGTGCTGGACGAGAGGAGATGAATGGAGTTACATCGGTTAGAAATGGAAGATAAAAGTCAAAGTTGAGTGATGAGGGACAACATTAAGCCTAGTGAAACTCAAAATCTGATGATGAAATCAGCTACATCACTTATTTTACTATGCTCTGCTTTTATCCTGTTCAAAACCTGCGATTTATCTCTTTCCAAAGTCAAAAAATAATGCATAGCAGAAAGTCCAGGCTGTAAATCCTTCCCGTTACAAGAGCACTTCATGTGAACCACTGATGGTAGTTTTTGTTTGTGGCTTGCACCTGATTTGTTTGGAAAAAGCAGCCTGGATGTTCTCCCAAAGAACTCAAAGCTGAGTAAATGAATAATTTTTGCATCCTAGAAACGTAACATCTTACTTGGTTAAGTGTTGTCTTATCTTGAGGATCACTGATATCAGCTAATAAATATTCAGAAACGCCCTTTCTGAAGTGTAATATAAATGTAATTATTTTTCATGCATTTTAAAAGTATTAACATAAAGCTGGATAAATGACTTTTATTCAACTGCCGTATGAAGCGGAAGACAAGGAAAGGACAACAGACAGAAGCTACAGAAGATGAGCCAGATCGGCAATACTTCTGAAGCAAATCAAATGAATAAAACCTCCAGCCTCTTTTCTTTAACAGAAACGTCTATTCATCTAACTGAAACTGATATGCCAGACAGAGCTCACATTGAGCCACTAGAGGTCTCTGTTGATTCATCAGATTTATGATTGCAATGAAGTTCATCACACTCAATGACTGTTATATGAGTCTGTGTTCCAGTCCTGCACCAATCCAGACCTACGGGTGTATTATAGTGTAATACGGCTCGTTTGTACATCTATCTCCATGTATTAGACCATTAGCCCATGTTTTCCTCATTCACACATACTCTGCTCAATCAGCAGAAAGTAATAGCAGCGTTTAATAAGTGCTAGATAACAGCTGATGACAGGGACAAACCACAGAGCAAACTGTTTTCGTGATCTCTAATTGTTTGTCAAGGTCAAACTCAAACATTCAGTCAGCAAATATAGATGTGCCAGCAAGATTATTATCAAATAAGGGCACGCATAAAGACTGAAGAAATATTCAGTGTTTGTACATTTGCTGCCGAGTAAAAAAAAAAAAGAGTTATATATGAGATAAATGCATACATCTTTGCATATAATTAATATAACATACCGTATATATATGAAAATAATAATTACACTCTCAACTTCTTGTATGCGTGGATTTATTGTGAAATAAAAGGTCAAAATAAATGAGAACATAATCTACAGTGACTATCCAGATGAGATTACGTAACGGCAGAATTAAAACAGCTGTTTGTTTGATCTGTAATTTTGGCGAAAAAAAGTTGTTTAATAACAGATAAGGGGCTTTGAACCAGAGCTGCTGAAGGGTTAAACCCAGTCAAACATCTGCAGCACATGTGCTACTGTTGGCTGAACTGACAAGTGTTTATACCCTGAATATGATATGCATGTTGCAAAACGAATCCAGATGTTCTTGACATGCAGGTTTGTCTTATATCAACCCTTTTGTTCTGAAGGGGTCTGGTGTTTTGCCTCCTCTGGGGTAAATGAACAGGTTTGATTGATTTGTACGTGTGCTAATAACTTCCAGTCTTGTCTGGCGCTACATTTTCATTATCTTTTGTTTGGATTTTCAACACACCCCATTTCTGCCTAATACTGGACACTTTAGACTAGATGATGAAAAACGAGCTGTGAGTAGATTTATAACACGTGTGGACAGGATATGATCTGCTTCTCTACAAATGATCTGTCCTGAACCAAAAGAATCCCAAACAGAAATCATGTTCAGCCCAGCAGCTGTTGTGTCTGCCCTAATGGAAGGAGCTTTAAACTAGTGTACACTAGTTTCTAAACTGGGTGTTGTGACATAGAGGGTTAAACTTGCACTGCTAACTAATAGCAGTGGTATGTGTGAGCAATACACTGGGAGATATGATAAACTGGTAGAAATTTAATAACCAGTATTATCTGTCCATCATGGTTAGGCTCACATGACTTTGAAGCGCTGTAATAAAAAATCACGTGTTTAAGCCTTTCCTAAAGTCACTTCAATTTCATTATTAAAGCGCAAAACAATAATTTTTTTTACTTAAAATAGTTGAATTTTTTAGCTTTGCCACCATCAACTTCATTTACTAAAGTAACTAAAACTGAAATAAAATTGTACAATTATAGACATATTTAGGGGGGAAAAAATCACTATACTTTTTAAACATTAAAATTAAAATGGAAAATAAAAACTTTTCAAATAGCAATAAAAAAAAACACTGTATAACTGTATCTCACCTATTAAATCAAACAGTTAAACAGTTTTTGTAATGTCTTAAATATGCGTGAAAATGTTTTAGATTTGTTTGCTAAAATGATAATCAAATAATTAAATAGCATTACAATCACAATTTATTGAATGGATGACAACCCTGAAAACTGCAATGAATGATAATGAACATAAAGGTACCTTTATTAAGTGTTTGTTCACCCATTTTGTGAAAGTCTTCTTCTGCACTCTGTCCCGTTCATCTGCGAAAACACAGAAAAAGAAAATTCAACACACATTTCACTGGAAAGTGCAGTACTGTCTCTGTGATGCTTTTCTATCATTGATCTGTTGATTGAATTGTTATAATCAGCCCAAAACAACACTGATGCAACCACTAGTGTGTGTGTTCCCAAGCAGACTGTTTAATAAAGAAACTGCCAAACTGCTATTGGATGAGAGAAGCGAAACGCATAAATAAAACATATCAGCTCTTTTTGCACACCCCCGACCAAACTATTATAACTCAGCACCCCCGAGACACACCCATGTGAGAAACCAGGTAAAGCCGGAGAGTAATGACCGCAGGAGATGTCTAGACAGCTCCATTGTCAAGAAAAGACTGAGGGCAGGTTCGGAGGGAAGACAACGCCATGCATCGCAAGGCCTCAGGCTGGGAAAATTCAGCAGAGCTTTAATCCTAAGTGTGTGTATCACTCATGACTAAGCAAACACCGCAGACACACCCACAGCCTGCAGAATCATGTTCCTCCAGCAGCGACAAACACAACCTGCACTTCATCTGTCATCATTACTGGAGCACTTGCCAAGCGCTGCAGCGTGAAGCAGCGTGCTCACATTTATGAGTAAATCTGAATAATCTTTCCACTGATTGATGGTTTGTTAGAGTACAACATTTAAAGATCTAATACATATATACTGTATAATAGTGAGCAAATCACCTGTAAAGATGTACAAACGAAGTTCTTAGCAATGCATATTACTAATCAGAAATGAATCTATAATTTTGACCCACACAATGTATTTTTTGCTATAAATACACCTGTGCAAAACAAGACTTGGATTTAGCTACACTACTGTGCACTTAACCACTTGATACATGCATGTTGGTGCATTGTAATTACACTTAAAGTACTTGAACTAAATTAACGTGTTAGCTTTATTCCTCTCTGTACTGGAACTCAACCCTTCCCACAAAACCTTACTCCCAAACCTAACCGTACCCAAGCTCATTAGCAGAAAATGTGGGACAACACGTAGTTACACAGCAAACTGATTATCTGGCAGGTATTTAATGCTAGTTTATAGTAGTTAAGGTCACCTTATGTATTGTAAAGTGCAAGAATAAAAGTGCTATAAACTCTAATCAAATCTCAGACAGATCACAATACCGAATTGCATGAGCAGCACAGGACATCCAATGATGCCATTTTGCAGCAATGACTGAAAAGCGTTGAGAGTTTAGCAATTCGAGGAAATGCATGATCTAATGCCCAACTTGAGTGGATTGTCCGGTCAAATCCCAACACTTTATTCCAATGAATTCTGCGGAATCAAATGTTCTCCATTAAATGCAATTTTGTCAAGTACTTCAAAGCATAAAACAATCTACCATTGAAACTGTTTGCCGTGCAACATTAAGAGTGCTTTGAAACGCCCAGCGATTGTTGAGCGTGGAGGGAACAGCTGATTCAGACCCGCAGGACTTCTGCTTCTGAAGGGTGGAGTATGACGAGTCCATTGTGAAATATCACTTGCTATGGTGACTATCATGGGTGGAGGCAGTAAACCTTGACCTGTCATGAATTTAAGACTTCCCTTTAGTGTTTGAAGAGTCCTGCTGCGGCTGATGATGGGGGTAATCGTGAGCAGCTTTACGGGGGTCGTCAGCTGACCTTCGTCCTTTGACCACCGTTCACTGCTCTCTATCCTCTCACATGTGTACAGTTACAGCGCTAATGTTTAAACCAACGCCCTTGTGATTCAGCGCACAGCCCCTGCCCTCCGGGGTGTGTGAGGCATGCAAGAACATACAAGAATTACATTTCATCCAGTGTTATTGTACTGTTCGCTAATGACGCTGAACGAGCCAATCAGGTGCAGGACTGTGATGAACAGTGAATGTCGTCTCACTCAACTCATTATACACTGGTAAATATATGTCATATTAAATATTGGTCAGGTGAGACAGCTTCTGTGTGAAGCGTGATTTAAAAGTAGTTTGCTGCTTTACTAAATAACTTTGGTAACACTTTAGAATAGGTAACACATCTCTCATATTTTCATGTTTGCTGCTTATTAATAGTTGGTGCGGTAGTGGATAGGATCAGGGATGTAGAATAAGGCATTAAAATGTGCTCAGTTAGCACTAATAAAGGGCAAATATACTAGTAAATAAGCAACTAGTTAAGAGACCCTAAAATGAAGTATTACCAAACACTAAACGTAAAGTAAGACTTAGTCCCAGATTTCCTAGACCCTGGACTGACATGGAAGAAGAAACCTAAGCCATGTACACTGCAATACTAATACTAATACTTAATACTACTTAAAAATATTACTACTACTAATAATAAACGATAATCATTGTTTTCCCGTAAAATAAGATACACTGATCCATGTAATAACTGCATGTTCTTTTTCTTTTTCTCAGACAATATATAACAAAATAAACTGAATTAATACCTGAATTTTCTATTCATGCTTTAATCTTAATCTTGATCTTGTTTTATGAATGTGTTACACTTTAGAAATTCTGCTCCCCACATGTCAGCTAACTCTGTTAAGTTGCCATGCTGCTATAAAGTTATTTATAGTAAGTAATCTATATAAAAATGCTTCCGAAACCAGAACACTGCTCAAAATCAAAGATGTGTTTCAATGTAAGCCAGTGAAGTTCATACGCTAACAATAACCAGTGATCTGAAGCAATATCTCTTCTTCACGAGCAGGTGCATCAGACAGCTCTCCTAAGTACCTTTCCTGCCTTCCAAGGCTTTCAGCATTCCCTGATAGTGTAAGTCATCTGAAGGGATCCTCTCCCTCTCCAGGCTGTCGGTGGAGTATTCCCTCCGTCTCTGCTGACTGTTCATCTCCTCTACGTCACGCTAACACAGAGTCACAAATCTTATCTTCACTTGAAATGTTGCTGCGATGTTCCTGTTCTGCTTTCTTTCTGCTCAGCTCCTGCCGTCCATATCCTAGCTCCTCTAAATGATGCCGCGAGATACAGGTTGTGGGCCTGCGCTTGTTCTGACAGAACAGAGACATGGAGGTTGGAGGGCATTACGGGATACGCTTAGCTCCGCCTCGGTACTAAATTGCCATGTTGGTGAAGCGGAGGCAGGAAGACGAAGAAGGAGGAGTGAAATCAGGGAAAGTGAGTGGGAAGGTGTGTCCGCCAGCATGCCTCATCTAGAATCCCACACCCTCTCCAAACACTCTAAATCATCACTCTCTCTGAAGAATAACGCAACAGGAAGAGCGTTAAAAGAGTGGTGTAAGTTCATGCTAAACGAGTGCACAGAGCTGCACACAAGAGCCATTACAGGAAGAGCATGACACAATCATGCTCTATAACTGCTCATGCCAATAAACGCACACACATATACTGCATACGCCTCTCTAATGATTAACCACTGAGGCATACCTGAGCGGTTGGGCAAGTATGACTAACTGAGAGGCAGTGCTGTGCCAGCGAGGCAGGGTGAGGCTCTGGGATGGGCCGCTCAGGTCTACACACGCAGTCCAAAGCAACCCCAGGAAAATACATAACCAGAGGCTGCACATTCAACAGCCATACAACAAAGAATATGGAGTCCAAACTTCAGTAGTCTAAGGGAATCATTTGCCTTGTGACATCTTTTCAGGGAAGGGGGTTGTCTGTAATCCAAGTTATACCTAGATATTTTCTTCCTGGCAGCAAATAGACGGCTGTTGAGTTTGTTGACCGGGAGACCAGACTTCAAAACCGAATGTGTTACTTGCAAATCTACTGTAAAAACTACAGTAAAACACTGACAACAACACTGCATGTCTTTTAGAACAGGAAGAGAAAGACTTAGAGATACAATAAGCTCTGCTCATTTCAAAAAGACATAAACCTAGAGCAGAAGATGAGGATGGGGCCTTCATCACAAGCTCATCATCTGAACAGACCTGCACCATAAGCTCTGAGAAGCTGCTCACTTGATAACCTGTTCAGGCTCGCAGGTAACTTGAATGTGTTTGCAGTGTTTTACGATATCCCTTTAGCGGATATGGAAGCTGACACCTTTGCTTTATGGACGTCTGTTGATACAAGAGAGGAATGAAGGTGTGGCACACAAAAACTACTGTACCAACACCTATTTCATGATTTACATTTTTTCTGTCTATGATTTCAAATATTTCCTACTCACTGTGATTTCAAGTTTTGTAACCTTAAATAAGTTGAAATGGTGTATGTATTTATGTGTGAACATTTTTTTAATGCATCAAGGTTGCATTAAATTAATCAAAAGTGACCTTCCTGAAAAAAAAAATGCATCACAATTTCCACAAACATATTGAAGCAGCACGAGCAGCAAATGTCTGAAGGATCACGTGGCACTGAAGACTGGAGTAATGGTGCTGAAAATTCAGCTCTGATCACAGAAATAAATTACATTTTACGCTATATTCACATTTATTAAATTGTAATAATTTTTCACAATATTACCTTATAATATTGACAGACTACTTTTATATTTACTCAAGTATGTAACCTCATATTAGCTTTGATCATCCTTGTTTAATTACAGTGTACAGTGTAATAACTAATAACTTAATCATTTATTGAAGATGTAGTTGCTCATTCATGTATATCATTGTTATACACATTTAAAAATTGGTTAATTATATAACCATGTTGAAAATATCTCATTTAAACCACAAAGCTGATTGCAAGGACACATATATGTGATGTGATGCTCTTTTATTGTGTTTTTAGCCCACTGGATCACCAGAAGTTTCCATACGGCATAACATCAATCACAGAGCAGCTGATACTTAATCCTCACAAAATGACAAGAGCTGCTGAGATCTGATTGGCTGGATTAACAATGAGCCAAACCATAAGACGCGAGCTCATAACATGCATGGCGTTATACAAATACAGCCTTTGATGATATTCAGGAGCTTTGTTTGAGACGCACGTGATATCCAAAACGTGATATCCTTGAGCACACCCTTATATTTAGATGAACTTGCCCTTAAATGACATAAAAAAAGAGTGTGCTTTGTTCTCAGCCAGAGCTGTGATATGGACCAGGCTTCACTCCAACAGTCAAGTCTGCACAAGACCAATCATTCATGATCCTTCACACGCGCAGAGTGAAGCATGATGGACCTTTTGAATCAATATCAAGAATTCATCATTCGACCTCTTGAACATGCACACACCCCAGATCTCTCTATGAACGCTCAATGACTTTTCTAAAAAACCGACGTCAAGAGTAAGTGTGTTCATCAGTGATAATCTGACAGCAGGGAGAGATGTGATGCATGAGATGAAGGTGGATGCTAGCACCTTTTACTTGCTAAAAAAGAAGTGTTTAAGTTTCAGAGGCTTTAGAAATGTGACACACTGACTAAGCTTTGTGGGGTCTAAGCCACCGAATTCTCCTCCAGCACAGGCAGAGATGAGAGTGTAGAAAGGATCTGGAACATCACAGATCAGACTGAAGCTCGTCTTTCAAGATAATGTGGTTGATGTTTTAAGAACAGTAACTCCTCACATTCCCGGGTTAGGTGTAACCAATCCGCATTAGCGGTAAAAGTGCCTCCCAATCCCGACTTTCCCTCTGCGTGTGAGAGCGTGTGCAGGGACGTCTGTCTGAGAAGAATGTGTGTACGTCTCCTTTGATCCACCTGAATCAGACACTCCCCGTCCTTCCAATCCCAACCTCAACATCACCACACCTGAGCTCTTCCTCTCCCTCGCATGACTTTTACTGAGAGACGCGATTATGTGACTTCCCAAGAGCTGGGAGCATTAATATTTGCATCTGTGCTCATCTATATGTTGTCCTGTGATGGTCAGCGCCGGACCGGTCAGTTCATCAACAGCAGCAGCTGAGGTCTAAAATAACCCATCAGAGCTCCTGCAATCATCTCCTTCGGCTCAGAAAACAGACGGAGCTGCCAAGCACTTCTGCAAACTGCAAAATTTACTTACACACATGCTCTGCTGAACCATTTATCAAACCAAGTTGTTTCAATCATTTTTCTTTGTGATCTTGTAAAAACTTGCTCTAAAACAACTTCATTCTTCCACTGAAGTCAGCCTGATTGATAAAGTCAAACACGTTTCGGTCTGTCTGCTGCGAAGTCTGTGGGTCACGCCAAACATGTGCATAAAACACAAGGTGTTCAATAAAACTGAGAACTAACCTGGTCATGACCTTGAATTTTTGCACTGCAAAACATTTGACTAATTAAAGGAGGTCACACTTTTAGGAAAAAATCTTACTTTCAACTAAATATTAATAAATAATAAAAAAAAAAAGAAAGAAATAATGTAAAAGAAAAAAAATATTAATATTATATTATTAAATACCAATTTAAAATAGTCTACACTTAATACAGAATTAATACAAAAAAAATATTAAATATCTCTATTATGCAACCCTTATTTTCAAATTTTACGCATCCAGTTCTGTGCACAATTCCTTGGTGAATTATGAAGTTTGCTCACAGATCCTTCAAATTCAAATTTTTAATGTAAAGTACTTTGTGCATGAAATGTGCTATATAAATAAACTTGCCCTGCCTTCCACATACTTGATTTTAGCTATTGATAATCCGCTGCATGCAGCAATCATTCACAATATGAAAAATAAAACATACTTTGGTCAGGGTTTCAATTTGTCTCCCTCTTCTGGCCAATAATTAGGACATAATCATAAAACCTGACAGGTAATTTCACAATGGTTGAGGTGTCTGAACAGCTGAAGGAAGCATCATCTATTAAAGACGAACATGACGCACAGACCGTGAAGGGATCAGCAGGGAACTATGACAGCACTTCTGCTTTGAGTGCATTGCCTTAGTGACATAATAACTGCCTCCATCTGAGATGCTGACGGCGCAGATACAACAGATATCTGAGAAGAGTTGTCCAAACACACAGTAGCCATGGCAGTAGATGAGAGGAACACACTCTTACTCATCTCTGTATTTACAGTCTGAAAACAAGTCATTCAAAGGAAGGGCTGAGTGCACTGGGACGATTCGTCACTTATTTTAAAATGACTTCATTAATCTAAGAAAAGATCAGTGGTAGATCAGCCTCCAATCACATCCGCAGCTTACACCAAATAAAAACTGCTCATGAGTAATACAGAAACACGTAAGCATGGGCCTTTCCAGCGCCCAGAATATTCTGTGTAAATCCCCGGCTTTCTGACCTTGCCTATATTATTAAATTGCGATGCCTATAGTATAAAAAGCATTTAAGGATGAGGAGAGAATAATGCCAGGTGATCATTTCAGTTAAACTGAAGGAATACATTGTTTGTCTTGTTTCATGCCATCTTCAGTGAAAGTTATAGAAATGAGTATTAAACTGAGACCATTTTAACACTAGATGGCGGCAAAACACAGTACTGACAAGAGAAAAATGCATACGTTGTGTATTCGCCATACATTTTTCTTTGAGAAATGCCACGCATTATATCCTTCCTGAGAGATCTAACTGAAAAAGATGTGATTGTGACATTTAGTGGAAACGAACAGCCATGTTTTCACTAGAAACTGCTTGTGAATCAATCATTTTGCAGGCATCAGATTGGCTGCTGTCTCTTTAAAGGGCGGGGTTATGGATCCTTTAGTGTGTGGATGGGCGTGGCTAATTCAGACAGAAAAGTGGCTTTTTTTCTAATTAATGTACTATACAACGTCACATGACCTCAACATATTGCTTGTGAATGGTGTAGAAATAAATTAGCTAGCATTTTAAGCACAGCTTAGTAAAGCTATTCTGAACGTAACATTCATTCAATAAAGTGCCAGTTGCCAAACAAATAAATGAATTATTATTATGAATTAGCCCATAAAAATGTAGGACAACTATGCAAGAATTCAAATAAAACGAGTTAACTAGTTGTAAGTATAAATGCACATTATTCAGCACTGCAGTAAAGTCATGTGAAGTGAAAGCACATATCACATTGCATAACAAACTGGCACCAGTCTGCCAAGGTAAAGTGATTTAAGTGATTTATACCGACATTTCAGCGGCAGGATTGAGATGATTAGAGCAGCCAGACATTACATAACAGTCGTTGATGTGAATAAAAGTTTCTAACAGTGGTGTGATTAAGAGAAAGTCTGGGAGCTGCTCTGTATCTGTAGACTTACCAGCACAACACATCTGATCGCACAGCAGCTCCAGTCTCTCTCCATAAATATTTCCATCACTGCGACTGTTACAGCGCAAAACATCCTGAGACATGGCTAGCGTCTCCTGCAGTCATTCTTAAAGACGGCTAATGATTTCCCACGCCTCTTCTGACCTTTAGTCACGGGCCATAAACAAACTATATGGCCTCCATTATCCAATAGCAAAGCGGCCTGGGTCATCTGTTTTCTGATGAATTTGCATTTAAATAATACTTACAGACTAACAGATAAGTCATGCAAAGTTTTCCAACAAGCTACAAGGCTATATATACAGTGTGTGTGTGTTTTTAAATAACCCAGGACATGACACACAGAGAAGTTGTGACTATAATACATCTTTTACTGTACAAAGTTGATTATGATTATCTGATCCTGATAATCACCAATGATTTTTTAATAGACCAGATCGCCAACCTGATTAACACTGATGCCACAGAGCTTTCCATAATTCCTTCAAGGACCACCATTTACATTTTCCCCCAGCAATTATCAAGTTTATATCTCATAACTCAGACTTTTGTTTCCGAATGTCAAACTATCAACACAGAACAATGAGATGTAAACTCAGAATAGCAAAAAAAATTCTGAAATAAAAAGCAATTCAGTTACATTTTGATTCTATGGCAGAAGCTGTGAACTCCACTGGATGTGCATATAGAGGAACATTATTAACAAAAACCAACGCGTCAAGTTTAGAAGAACAGAACTACAATTAAACGCAAGTAATTGGTTGAGGCCCAGTTAAGATGTACTACAGTATGTTATGAAACCTCATTTATAAGCGAATGGCTAAAACTAACAGCCAAGCTCAAGCAGAAGAATCCCTTTGGACAATAAAAGCCCATAAATCACGTCCAAAGAGCAGCGGCAGCCCCTTTATGGCTCCTGGAGGCCAGTCGCTGCACACATCTTCTACATGCCCTTCTGCTCCCTGAAGAAAACACACTCACTCAAACATCAGGAGCACAGCCCTGCTGCACGTGTGCTGTTTACATCAGCCTCTGGAACTTTCCATTATAGTGGTGTCAAGATACTACAGTATATACAGTACGTGCTGATGGCAGGATCCTATAGGATCATGAGTTTGATTTGGGAATTCCGAACTGTTTCTGGTGTACTTCAGCTCAGAAGCACTTTTTACTCAATGCACACATGGAAAAACTGAGGATGTCCATTTGCTATTCAAAGTGTTGATGTCATTTGCCATTCAAAGTTGTGAATTACTGTGATACTCCAAGTCTGTGTTCACACGTGAGAACAATATCAGAACAATACAGGCTTTATCGTGTACTTTATAGTGAACCAGCATCTTACTACACCGCAGTGTCAACAGCTCACTGTTATTATCGTTAGATGAGTAGACTACAGATTTAATACTACAGTCAGGTTCAAGAGACACAGACAAACCTAATCAGCACTGATAAGCTAAAGCTGTCATAAATGCAGAATGTAGCCTACCAAAACTTAAAATCCTAATATTTATAATATTAATGATCCTAAAACTCATTCATATTTTATGTATTATTAAGCATGTATTATTTTATGTATTGTTTATGCGACCATTTATTTTCTATGGACAACTGTATTATTAGTGCACAGAACAAGAATAATATATTATTAAAATGAATTAATAAATGAATATTTTGCATAGACACCTGCATTATAAGTGTGTCTTATTAAAATAAATGAACACACGAACGAATGACTGAATGAACGAATTAATAAATGTTTTTGACACCTGAATAATTATGCCATCTTTTTAGGCTTATTCATATAAATAAACAAATAAATAAACATTTGTAATGACACCTACATAATCACTGAAAAATTAGTAGTACTAAAATTAGTAATAATAATATTAGTACTTATACTAGTACTAATATAAGTAATCACTGTAAAATAAATAAAACAGCGATACAAAATAAAAGTAAAAGATAAAAGATTTCATGTAATAAAGAAATAACAATTTTCATTCTGTCACTCTGTTTTATTTATTATGGATATTTGTCCTCTACTGTATATAGCAGATCTGGTTGCTAACATTTCTTTTGTTTTTAACCATACATGCACAAAGGGTTGAGATGCACCTGGTAGATGCACAAAGGGTTAAGCTTGGAAAGGGTGGAAAGAGGTCTGATCTTCTCATACGTGTAGAATGAGCCAGAGTCATACAACACCATCATTCTCCTCTTACAAAACCCACAGCCCACAGGAGGAAGAGATTCATCAGCCGTCTCGGACCTATTTATTACACAGCAATAAAGTAATCATCTGTAATCAGATCTGTCCTGACCTGGATAAGAGGTGTATGATCAAACAAACAATGATGGAAGAGGACGAGAGGAAGAGCTATGATCAGAGACAGACAGCTCCTGCCAAGCGCTAGCAGGGGTCACCACAGACCCTTCTGGAAAACAGCTCTTTACGGACAGAGCATTTCTCCTCTGAGCCTCCTCAATCCTTGCTGAGAAGACTGAAAGAAGAGGCCAACACTACTTCGCATCTCACAAGCCAGTTGCTAAAATATCTAAAGATTCCTCAATTAAGATACATTTACTCTAAGCAAAACAACATCAGTAATTTTGTCATGTTTCTAGGGGAGAAATAAATAAGTTGAGTGCACTTTGTTTAAAACAAGTAAATTTTTTGCCAGTGCAGTAAGTCAAATATTCTTAAAGAGGTCATATGATGCGATTTCAAGTTTTTTGTCATAAGCTGCATAGATAAGATCCCTGAAGTTGCAAAGACTAAAGTTTCAAAACCAAAGAGATATTCTTTATAAAAGTTATAACTTGTCCACACCTCCTAAAACGACTCCTTTAAACACGCCTCCACTTTTCTGCATCAAACAGTGGGTTTATTTTCAAACACCAACCAAATATTTACGCAAAGAAAGAAGGCGGAGCTATTATTCTGTCTGTAGTGTTGCTGCGGGCGCCATGTTCTGTGTGTCGTTGTGAAAGCCAAACTACTTCCAAAAGAGACACGACTGGAAATCAGTGTTAAGTTGTGTTTCCAACACTGTTCCAGAACAGCTGAACACAAATATTGGAGTGTGTTCAGCACATTTACGGAGGACTGATTCCTGAAGCTGACAGAGCAGTCTAAAAAGACAAAAAAATTATCAAGATGAGTTTGTTCTGACACAGTGTAACTATTCTAGTCATATTTTATATAACTATAGCGAATAAACTGATAATGTTAGAAATGTTGAAGGTGTCTGAATACGTTTTGGTTTGACTCATGTCTAAAAAAGCCTTTTGAAATCAAGATTTCATTGGAATCACCAAACATTATTGACTATATGAAAAGCTGCATGCAACTTTCCAAAGCAAAATGAATCCCATATACACTCCCCTTTCTCATCTGATACTCTCTGTTACTGGAATTAAGGGTTAACTTCCTGCCCATAGTGTCACGGCGGGGCAAGAGAAGGAGAGATCAGCTTCTACAAGATGAAACAAGCTAAGAACATGAGAACAACAAGAACTTCTAACTGGCTGCCGCTGTGAAACCTCTGACCTTCACCTCAGTGTTTCTTCAAACACCAGACCGAGACCAGCGGGACAACATGCCCCAGCAGCAGGCAAGTGAACAGGTGGAGCGGATGGGTGACACCTGTGCATCTCTCAGCCAAATGTGGAGATCTACATACAGAAACGTCCTCCTGATTCTGAAGAGTTACTTCATTATGTTAAGTCTATATTCCTTCCATCTGCTCTCACAGCCCTTCTCACACACTCAAAACACACTGTGCTTTCAGTCACTCTCTGCTGTCTCAATATAATTGATTTGTGCTCTCAAAGTGTGAACATGTTTCAGTACAGAGTTGAGTAAAGCGTGTTTGGACATTTAACACCACTCCAGGGTTTGCAGAACCCGTTGAGTACGAATCAGAAGACACACCTAGTCTCTTTTAGGACAAACTAGTTATTTCATCAATACAAAGGTAATGATACACCCAAAGGCAATGGAGAAAGTAAGTAATCATTAGCCCTTAAAAACAACCAAATGCATATCAAATTCAGGTTCAGTGTAAGTATTAGCAGACTGCTTAATATCTGCTCAAATTTTACATACATGTAATCTAATTCTAAAACTCTAATCAGAGTTAGTTGATATGTAGTTGACAAGTACTTATAGTCATATGAACTATCGAAATAAGGTGTAACCATCAATGTGTTAATTCAATTTACTTTGTCTCTGAAACATTTTGTTGTCATCGTCGATCATTAATTTTCAACCCCTCACCCTTTGGCTCCAGTGTGGTATGAAGTGCCCACTTGGGTTGTAAATGATGTTGACTTTCAGGTCTATTGATAGCATCTGTTGTGTGTCTGTTGTTATTGTTAAATAAAACTGAAATAAAATACATCTTAAATATAAAAATCAGATGTAAAATGTGAAATAATTAAATGGAAAATATAAATGTTGACTTGGCAGTTAATACATATTTTAAGTATAAGCACTAAAACTGATATAAAAATAAATTCAAGCTGAATAAAAATGTTAAGCGACATAAAAGGGCAAATAAAATAACAGAAAATAAACGAAAAATGTGAAAATACATGAATTAAAAATATGAATACATATTTGATTAGCATGTAAATGAAGTTACACATGCAGTTGATTATTTTTTAAAAAGCTGCCATGCAAAGTCCACACATTTAGTCTAGCTTTTACAAACAAGTCATCAGATATTGACCACAAAGACTGAATATAGACTGAATAACCAATAATAAGCATTATGTTTTGAAATCAAAGCAACTTTGTAGCTACAGTACGTTAAATTTCCCGGCGCTCTATTATTACAGCGTGAGAGAAGCCTGCTTCAAGCCCGAAACAGGTGGAAGTGTTTTTACAGCTCTCAAAAATAGCTCAGATACGGGACATATCACATTCCCATGCAGACACAGAGAATTTCCTTCTGAAATACAACTCTCGCCCAGTTTTTCTACCCGCCCACCGCGCTTTACCACGTTAAAAAACATCCGTCAGACCTGGTGAGCACGTAACTCCTCCAGGTAGAGCTTGCGCCGACATCCACTGCGGAGCGGCACAATAATAACAAACTTAAGCTAAAACAAGTAACTCATGTGTGAACGGGTTCAATTATGGAATAGAGTTAAGTCTGAAAGAGAAGCACTTTGGATGTCAACACTGAGACTTCCCCTCCCACCGCCACATACAAAGAAACATATAATAAAAGTCAAACTCTTGACTATCTGACCTACCAGGTATGATCTTCATGAAGTTTGAGGAACAGCAAAGACGGACAAGCAGAGCGAGAGCGTGCCAAATAAAGAGAGTCTGGGTTTGTTTGGTGGCCACTGTCCCCTTCTTATTTTTGACGGCCCATGCCTGCTGTTTGGATATGTCAGAGCTGCTCCCGGTGGCTTTGCAATTAGGTGGGCGGAGGCTGAGGGTCGGGACGGGACGGGGCGAGTGAGGAAGGGGAAAACAGCGCACTGTGGATATAAATATCAGCACACTGGCACAGATAGAAACTGATGAAACCCGCGCTGGCCTCTTTGAAGAGAGGTCAGTTTGTTCCTGGATGATGATTGAGTTATTCTGTGATATTGCATCACAGTCTCTCCACTTTACTCTTCCTCAGCGTTTGCTTCAGTTCTGCTGTCAGTCACTAAGAGACAGATTTACCAGTTTAGATTTACTAAAGAAGCACAGCGAAGAATTAGCACTGAAAATTTTTAGAGGTTTCCCATTCAGACACAAAAGTTATGGGCAGGGAGTATTAAAATGAATCACGCAACGTGATTTACTAATGTTTGTGCTTGTCGGACTACTGATATTCGAACCATTATTTAACACCAAAAAAAGCACATCTTATTTTTCACTTTGTTGCTGCAGAGAACACAAAGTGCTTGGTAGAAGGGAACGATAATTGGCATGAAATGGCAAAATACAATGAACTTGTTGAAAAGAGTAATCTTAAAAGTGTAATTTGAAAAAACTGTACTAGCTGATAATAACTTAAGGGACTTAAAGAGAGACACGTTCATGGCTATTCCTTAACATCACTTTAAAAAGTACACTTTGCAATATTATCAGATTTAAAGCTTTTAAATAACTGTATGTAAAAATAATTATGCTTGAAATATGTAAATTTATTTAAATGTGTTGACTTACATACTAAAGCACATTACAAGTTTCAATAGAAATTAAATCAAAATATATTTTGGTTTAACTAACTCCATTTAATATACATTTAAATGAACTTTTTGTTTATTATTTCAATTGCAAATAATGTACTTTTAATTGTCCGTAAACACTATATTCAGCTTGCACTTCAGTATATTTTCAGAACATCCTTAATAAATACATTTAATAAAAAAAAAAAAGTATGCTATAGTAAATTGTACTCTTTTTTTTTTTTACACTTGGGGAAGCGCATGAGTGCCAGGGTGGATGTTTTTTCATTTATATATGGAATGGGATTCCTGGCATGACTGGAAATCTCTTGTGCCATATCACAGGCCTGTAGTGGCCACCCATGGAGCCGGACAGAAACTAAATATAGTAGAGTTTTACACTGCAATCCACTGAAATTAGCATATGGCATTGTGAATTACGGTGTTGACAGAGTGTCAATTTCATTTTCCCCACATGTTTACAGCGCTTATGACTGTGATTAAATGAAGTATTTGTAGGCGTCTAATTTGCAGGACTTGGCATGTGAACTATTTGGAAAATGAGATGAGCCCTGACTGATCAAAACTAGTAATCAGGCCCAGTCTGACTCCACTGAGGCAGCTCACTATAAACAGGTCTGGGTCAGCTTTCCTGTTTAATTAATGTACACTGAAATAAATCATCATGACAGACTAATAAAATATGCTTTTAGAAGTTTTAAATCTACTTTATTTTGACTAATCACATGAACAATCTAATATAACTTCATCCACACCAGCAGGTGTCAGTAGTATAAAGTCAGAGACCCCTTTTGTACACTGAAAAAAGAGCTGTAGGATTTATTTTAAAACAATTTTAACTCAAAAATTGCTAGTAAATTTAATGAATAAGTCCAAAGAAATGGCAAGTAACACATTGAATTTAAAAAAACTTAAATTATTACGTAGAAAGACTGAAATAGCATTTACTTGTAAAATATACTCCATTAATCTTTGTTTTACTTACAATTTCAAACAATCATTTTATGAGTCAGTCAACCAAAAAAACAAAATTGCAGCATAGAGGAAAGCCATAATGTAAGTGCTTGCGTGTCATTATACACTCACCTGGGGCTTTCTGAATCATGTTGACAGAAAAGACTCTGTGGCATCCAAACAACTGTTATTTCAAAGGAATGTTTCATAAATCTTTCACATATTTCTGTCAGTAAAAGCACTGATGCTTTACTGAGGTATATGGCTAGATCTGGAACCATGGCATTTTTTCATGAAAAGCAGGCTATTTATCACATGTCCTAATTCAGAAAGTTGACGTATTAATATAGTTGAATGGGTTTATTATCTCTGTCTGAGCCAGTGCCTAATCTCTTGATTTAGGTAAGACAATAAAGCACCATAAAGCCAGAGCATGCATGCATGTCAACTTAAACTGATAGCTATAAGGCCATAATCCTACCAGGTGTTAGAGTAGACCATCCATTGACACCTCATAAAGATTAAACAAGAAAGCAGATGGGCTAGTCGTCACATGAAGAAACTATACACAGTATAATAATAACTATAATATTGAGAGTCCAATTGCACAACTGGAAAAATTTGCTATTTCTATTATAATTTTACATTAACAGTTACATATTTTTACATTATTATACATTCATAATTAATATTTATAAATGTAAATGTATCCAGCAAAGTTTTATTTGAACTTTAAGCACTATGCGTACAAAAAAATTCAATATCTTTCTTACAGTGGGTAGGTAACAACTGAACAATGAAATTGTAAACTTTTAAGATTGAGTGCCTAAACTGACTTTCTAATATAACCCTACTGGAGTCAAAAGTACAGTATGACAACTAGACTGAATTTCATCTGTACCAAGAATATAGACCCATCTCTACAAGAGGCGAAGGGCCAGTTATAGGAGTCACAGCACCAGACACTGCTAGAATGTGTCCGATAAGACTTCTTAAAGGTCAGATTAATTCAGCTCCTCTGAAATGACTGCATGACTCATGGACTGCACCACAATCATGTGGCATTGAGAACATCAGAGAGCGCCTGTCGCAACATTACAAACATGCAGGAATTTATGGTGGGAGGCGGACAGAAATACTTGCACAACACGCAGAGAACAGTGCAAATGGAGGTCTCAAGCTTCTGCTCATACAAGTCCAATGTATTGCTCAAGGATTACTAATGAATAAAGCATTGCTTCTAAGCCATTACCGAAGAGCAAAAAGGTACTAGGTACAGAAAATAACTTTCGTCCTAGCTGCAGGCTGAAATTTCACTTTATCGCACATGACTGAGCTTCTATTGAATAGATCAGATAGAGAGACAGATCTGTAGACATACAGTAGGGGGCAGCAGAAAATTACACAGATGAGACCTCAAGCACATCTGACTCCAGTTAGTTAGTCTGAGTGTAATATTGTATAATTTTTTTTTTCTCTTCAAATCCAATTATATTGGAATATGGGAATTGTGGCTTCTTAAAAGACTCAACATAATGAAGTGACTCACAAAAACCTTCAAACAAAAGGCTAATTGTTTTTGGATCGTTCCTCTGTGATACACCTACTGAACACACCCATGAGACTGAGCAAAACTCTTTAACTACTTGCTGTCATTTCTTAATGCACATGCCCAGATACACAAACTCTACAAACAATAGATTGTTCCAGTAGTTTCTTTAAATGTCCTTGTATTTATACCAGAAGTACACAGCTATGGAAACAACAAAAGCAACTGCAATCGAACACATTCCAGAGATCTCTGTTGCACCAGGGAAGGAAGACAATGGTGGAATTTGGGATGGACAGCTGTATCTGTGGTATGTCCCATTACATAATAACCGAAGTGACAAAGCAGAAGTCTCCAGCTCATAGCTGACCACTGGAAACCAGATACGAGGGGTAGCAAAACCACAGGAAATAACCAAACACACGTGCTTCCTGCAGAAGTGGCACACAGGGTCCTCTAAATGCAGCACTGATTTTAGAGGAGCTTTCGGTTTTTTTCTATTCAGAGAACTGAAAATCTATAGCTGTGGTTTGTATTTGGCAGCAGGGAGTGGAGAACTGACTCCAAACATTGTTGTATTGTCAGAAACACAGTGCTGCTTAACTGCACATTACCGGCAGTCTGGTATTCCCCCTGAAAAGAATGAAAACTCGCAACAGAATCACTAGCCAGTCCCAATATGCTACAGAGCAAAAAGGTGGTTGCGAAACATTGCACGCATAATTTGATGTTTTGGGTGTGGATGCGAATCACAGCAAGATACAGAAACAGATTTGTGCTTGTGGAAAGCAGCAGTGACACAAAATGCACATTGTCGCACTGTCGTTAGGAAAAAAAGCTCCATAGTTTTTGATACAAGTTGCTAGCACTGCAGTATAAGCTTCTCTGCAAAACCTACCTAATTCACTTAACATAACTCTCAGTCAACATGCATATAAAGTTACACGCCTCTCAAGCAAAGCATGCTCAACCGTCTAATAACAGCACAACTATTCCAACACCACACCAGTCACCTTGAACCTCCCACACAGCAAATACGGATTGAAACCGGAGAAGTGCAACCAACATCAAAGTAAGACTCATACCTTCTATGAAGTTGGGGAAGGTTTTCTCCTCTGGCTCTTGGAGTGAATGATCCCAGCAAGCCTCTTCAGCGGGACCCTGCAGGATGCCACGCTCTATGGCCAGTTCTTCTAAGACATCGTAGTCCAGATCATCTCCTGTGATCTCTGTCACAGGGGGTGAAACAGGTTGGTCTGCAACAGGACTTGCAATCTGCTGCACTTCAATCACTTCCTCCACCACAACTATCTTCTTCCGCATGGCGTCGTCTAGGGACTGCTCTTGCGCGTCGCAGGTATTCTCGTTGCCAGTGATGACAGGCTGCGCAGGGGCCTTGCTATTCGAGAGCCTGCTCTGCTTCTCTGAGCTCTGCTGTGTGTCAGGAGCAGGCGTGTGTTGTGCAAGGCTGGGAGGTTCCCCCTGCTCGGGGAGGGGGGTGAGCTGGGCCGAGGCTGAGGCTGCCGGTGCTTCCCACTGTCTCTGCGAGGAGGATGTTTTTCCTTTCAGAACCTCCCGTTTTTCAGGCAAGGGCTGCGCAGGCTCCACCTCCCCTTTGTGAGCCGGGGCCTCAGTCTGTACAGCTGTTGGCTGCACGCTCTCCACAGCGCGCTTTCCCTCAGGGGATGTCTTTGCAGAATCATTTGTTGGGCCCTCGACCTTAAGAAGGTTAACCTGATCGGTATTCTCGGTCTTCAGCTCTTTCACCTTTGTCTCGGCTATCGGCAGTGGGACTTGTTTTGGAGCTGAAGCTTTATTTGCAGATTTCTGCTTCTTCTTCTTTCCTTTCGATGCCTTTGAGGTGTCCTCTGTATCTTTTGCAGCTGTAGAGGCTACAGGTTCCTCAGTCAGTTTTGCTGGTGATGGCTTTGGTTGAGCAGAATCTGTATGAGATTCCGATTTCTTAGGTGTTTGCAAGAGGACTTCTGAGGCCTTGCTGGGGTCAGCTGTGATAGTCTTTTCTTCAGCAGCTATAGATGTGGGCTGAGATTCAGGGCTGAGTTTGGGCTTGTGACCTTTAACCTCTGCCTTGACCTCAGCTGTAGAAACGGCATGAGGAATCTCCACCTTTTCGTGAACTTTCGAAGGACGAGTGTTGTCATCTTTAGGTGCTTCTTGGACATCATTTGTTTTCTGTTGTTTGTCAGTCATTTGAACAGTGCTGGATGTTGTTTTCTCCAGAGAGAGCTGCAGCGGCAGATGAATCTCTGATTTCATTTCAGCAATGTGTTTTGACAAATCTTCTTTCTTAGGCAGAGGTGGCGCTGCTGATTCTAGAGATTTGAAAGGCACCTGAGTGCTAATGGACTTTGTGTCATCTGCAGGAACAGCAGGCACATCATGTGGTGCAACGGAGGTCCGATTTGTAACGTCCATGTTGATTGGTTGTTCTTGCACATTTTTGGTCAGCAAGGTTTTCTGTGCTTTCTCCACTTTTGGTTTTGATGGAGAAGGATGAGGAGCATCTTTATGCATTTTGCTATCACTTGTGGATGTAGTTTCTACAGAGACTTTAATGCCTTCTTTGGGCTTTTCTTTGACTGCTTCAGTAGAGACAGAAACTACAGAGGATTGCACTGTCGTTACCTCCACTGTTGACAAAACGGTTGACACATCCTCCAAATTTTTGGTCTTTGTGGTTTTCTGTTTTTTCTCCACTTTAGTTTTTGATGCAGTATGATGAGAAGCATCCTTAACCTCTTTGCCATCATCTTTGAATGCAGATTCTTGAGAGACACTGACACAGACTTCTTCTTTGGGCTTTTCTTTGAATGCTTCAGTAGAGACAGAGGATTTCACTGCAGTTGTCTCTACTACTGAAGAAGCAGCTGCCAGATCCTGCATATTTGTAGTTTTCTGTGTTTTCTCCACCTTTGATAGAGAAGGATGAGCAACATCTTTAGCCATTTTACTATCATCAGTTACTATGAAAAGAGTTTCCTGGGAGACTTTATCAAAGACTGTTGGCTCCACTGTTGACAAAACATTTGGTATGTCCTGCACATTTTTGGTCTTTGTGGTTTTCTGTGTTTTCTCCGCTTTTGTTTTTGATTTAGTAAGATAAGAAGCATCCTTATCTATTTTGCCATCACCTGTGGGTGTGTTTTCCTGGGAGACACTGACACACATTTCTTCTTTGGGCTTTTCTTTGACTGCTTTAGCAGAGACAGATGATTTCACTTCACTTGTCTCTACTGCTGATAAAACATACTGCACATTTTTGCACGCAGGGGCTTGCTCTGTTGTCACCACATTCGATTTTGACAGAGCATGATGAATAGCATGCTTATCTATTTTGCTATCACCTTTGGGTGTGATTTCCACATTTTCCTTGCTTTTTTCTTCAGCTGCTTCAGCAGTGACAGGAACTATAATGGACTGCACAGCTGTTGCCTCCACGGTTGGTATATCCTGCACCTTTTTGGTCTTTTGGTCTTTTTTCTCAACTTTTGGTTTCAGTGGAATAGAATGAGAAGCACCCTTATCTGTTTTGGAAATGATTTGAGAGACCTTGATAGACACTTCTCCCTTGGGCTGTTCTTTGACTCCTTCAGTAATGACCGAAATTACAGAGGTTTCCACTGCTGATAAAACAGCAGGCACATCCTGCACATTTTTCATCACGCGGGTTTTTTGTGTTTTCTCCACCTTCGGATTTGAGGGAGGAGGAAGACGAGCATCCTTAGCCGTTTTGCCATCTCCAGCTGCTGTGGATGTTGTTTCACATGAGACCTTGATAGACACTTCTTCTTTGGGCTTTTCTTTAACTGCTTCAGTAGAGACAGTGGTTGTTTCCACTGCTGATAAAACAGCTGGCACATTTTTTGTCTCCAATGTTTGCTCCACCTTCGGTTCTGAGGTAGTAGGTCCAGGAGCCATTTTGCTATTATCTGCAACTGTGGATGTGGTTTTCTTAGAGATCTGAACGAACACCTCTTCCTTCGGCTTTTCTTTTGCTGCTTGAACTGACAGAGAGGATTCGCCTGATGTGGCCTCAACTGTTGATGAAGCCACCTGCACATTTTTGGCCACAGTAGTTTTCTGTGTTTTCTCCACCTTCAGTTTTGAGGCAGTGGGTTGAGAAGCATCTTTAGCTGTTCCAGTGGATGTGGCTTGCTGAAAGACCTTGACAAATACCTCTTCCTTAGGCTTTGCTTTAGTATGGTCTGAAAATACAGAGGTTTCCACGGCTGATGAAGCAGCAGGCACATTTTTCACCCCAGGAGTTTTCTCTACTTTCGGTTTTGAGGAAGTAGGAAGACGAGCATCCTTAGGCCATTTGTTTTCACCAGCTGCAGTGGATGTTGTTTCACGTGAGATCTTGACAGACACTTTTTCTGTGGGATTTTCCTTGACTGCTTCAGTATGGACAGAAAACAAAGATTCTGCTGCTGTCGCACCTACATTTGAAGAAATGGCTGGCTCATCTAGGCTCACATGAACGTTTCGTGTTTTCTGAACGAATGCCGTCTTGGTGCATTCCTTGAGCTCAAGCATCTTTTCTTGTTCAACTGGCTTGGCATGGTACATTTCAATAGGAGGCGTATAGGCAACCTTCCTCCTAACACTTGGTTCCATCTCTTTGCTGTTATCGCGGGTCTCAGAAAGCATGTGCTGCTCTCTGGATTCCCTGATTCTGGTCTGAGCGCCAGCCATTGGACGACCTCTAAATCTTGGTGTTCTCTCATTGGATTCAGTCATTTCAGCCTCGTCCTTGCTCGAAATTTTGCGACGATACTCCTGGCGATCCAGCAAAGCCTCTTGCTTTTCTGCACCCATCCTGCCAGGTTTGGGAACATAAGATGTTGGACCCTGAACCGCTTGAACATGTTCTGCCCTGCGGGCGATGGCCAAAGTTGCAGCTGGTCGTTTTACTCTCTGCAGCGGCGTGGGAACGATCTCCGGAGGCAAATGCAGGTAATCACGCAAGTAGACAATCCCTTCGTTAGTAAGGTACCAGTAGTAATGCCTCCATGCAAAGGTCTCCCTCACATACCCCCTGGACTTCAGCGAGCCCATGGCTCTTATCACATGCAGGTTATCCACGCCGGGAATCTCAGGGTGCTTGGTCTGAGGCCGCTTGTCTTTCTTGGCCACCATGACGCCATCCCGAAACAGATGCTCATAGATGGCCTTCAGGTTGTCCAGGGGCATTACCATTCCAGCAACCATTGTGCTTCCTTAGTCGTGCGGCGTCTGAATAAATAGGAACAGCTTTCCCAAAGAAGAACAAAACACTGAATGACCTCAGTCCTGTGGCAGAGCCTGCTGCCACGTGCTAGCAATTCAATCAAAAAAGATGCTAAAAATAAATACAACCTGCCACTCTGCGTTCGTCTGCTGTTGTATAGCTAACTTCCTTCCTAATAAAAAGGGTTTCTTCTTTCTTCTCAAACGTTCTCAGAGGCAAAGGAAAAACTTAGAAAAGGAAAAACTGTGCTCTCCTTTACTCAGCCTTCCTTGGAAGTGAGCATAGTCCGGACTGGCAGAGCTGCAATGAGAGGGGGTGTGTGTAAAGAGAGAAAGAGGGAGAGTACTATGATCCCATCGGTCCCTCCCACCTCACTCAAGCAAGGAAGAAACTGTTAGAATCAAACTGCCCGGTCGGCAAACGCTCAACAGTTGTGAAGCAAACACTTGCAAAGATAATCAGCAAAAGTGCAGAGAGCACAAATAGAACTCTAAGAATAGAGGAAAAAACTGCTTCTGTTTAGCACACCTATGTCTCACTGAGGCATGTGCACAGAAAGGGCTATGAGGAACCACCCACAGTGGTGCTCAGCACACGTTACACACCTCCGGGTGTATTGGACAATCTCGCGAAAGAGAGAGAGAGAGTAGATTGGTCAAAGAGAAGCTAGGTGAGAGAAAAGGAGACACCTTTCATGTATGTCATCCAATAGGTGAAAGATATGATTATTAACACCCACTCCAGGCTAGCAAGGTTTACACACTTCATATCATGTGACGGGACACTCCTTTTGCCCTGCAGACACTTGAATTCCTCAAAACATTCCTTAAAGCAAGTCCTTTGGATACCAGATAAAAAAGTTGACACAGAACATTTGAATAGGCATAACTGACTTAACTGATGAATCACAGCACGGATACTGCACGGGAAGAGAGCATGAGAAATCAATGGGGAGAAAAAAGCATGTCCTTTATTAATGTTATTATAAGTGCAAACACAAAACATATGCTATGGTTTAGCTTATTTTAAACTAATGAGCAGCTGGTTAACGTTGTGCATAATGACACACTTGTATATACCCATACATCTTTGATTACAGTGTTTAAAGGACTGCTCACACACACAGTATTGCACTAAGCACGTTTTCACAAGTACTGCTGACAGGACAGTGACATGACGCAACGCACTGAAAGAACGGTCAAAGAATTCATCTCCAGCTCTATATATCTCAATCTCAATATAGCGGCTGAATTTGAGTTTCCTATGAGAGAGTGCACTAAATAAAGCTCTGTGCTTTACTGCTAACCTTTCGAAGGAACCAGGAACGCGGTGTGTGTGATTTGAGAGCGAGAGTAAGGCAGGGATAGACACAGACAGATGCAGATACATGAAGCAGAAAGTGAGAGGGGTAGAGTTGCACTGATTGTCTGTAATGCCTCCTGGAAAAACTGAACAGATACACTTAATAGCAGCAGCAATTACCAATTTTCTGAGTGTACTGTATCTGGTAGGAATAAGTGGTAGGGATATGCCATACGCAGCACTTCATACCTCAAACGGACAAATGTTTTTTGTTTTAATCACCATGGAAACAGACAGTGTGTCAGTTCCGGGAAACTCAAATATCCTCTTTCACGTCGCTCCAGTGCCATGAAAATAACTTCTGGGCAGCTGTGTGGGACATCTCAACCAGGAGCAACCTATCTGACATAATCAGCACAGATGAATGTTGGCAGTGCGTATGGGACCAGAAAAAAAAATATTTGTTTGCCCTGATTAAAGACACTGGATATTAGGCTACTACTTTTTCTGTAGAATTTAGTTTAATGTCTTTCATTATAATTTATAATTATTCCTATTTATTTTGATGAATATTATAATTGTACAACTTTTCAAAGGTTTTGGGTAAGTAATATATATATTTTATTTTTATTTTTTTGGTGCACAAGAATGCATCGAAAGAGACAGTAAAGAAATAATGTTACAAAAGATTCCTATTTCAAATGTTCTTTTGAACTTTCTATTCAACAAAGAGATCTAAAAAAGGTTCCACAAAAACAAACATTTTCAATAAGAGACTTCTTACAAACACTAAAATATCTAACTTTGAGCTTGTATCATCTAAGATATGTTTAGCTGCACTGAATGTCTTGAATGTTAATTTTAATAACAATTTCTTGACCTAGAAAACCTAGAAAGAGCGATGTCGCTCTCCCACTCTCTATTTTTGGCTTGGCTGTTTGTCAAAAGCTACTAAAAGAGCCCCTTTTGACTCTGTCGGGTTCAGACCATGCTCAGCCAGAACGATTTGAGCGGTTTTACAAACAACTGAGGCTGTAAAACAAAGGATGTACTCCATTCTATAACAGTTTACATTTGAAGACTTGTTCCCAGGTGAACAGAAAAACTTTGTTTGAAAGGTTTCACTAGCTGCAGACTGTTTCAAATCCATCTTCAGATAATCAGTCAGAGTTAGCAACTACACATATACACAATAGACATAACCTCTGCTGATGAAAAAAAAAAATCCTCCAGAAGTGAAATAGAATTTAGTAAAAAATCCGACTCTCCATTTGGATCGTTTCAGCTCTTTGTATGTGTGCCCAGTTTGCCCAGAATAGACATGATCTGGCAGTCTTCCCACTGTAAAGTGTTCACTAGTGCTCAGATACACGTGCCTTCCTCCTTCAGCATGCTGACAAAGGTCAACATGCCCCAGAGGTCAGATTTGCATGTGTTCCTGGCAACAGATAAACAAGCCAGCTGAAATATAATTAAAGAAATTCTTCCTCTTTTAACATACTTGAATGAGATTTCATTTTAGCTTTCGCATGACTGTTTCCAAGCCACTTTCAGTCCTAGAAAAGATTCAGATTGTGACTCATATCTCAGTGTAATCAGATATGACTGGAAGATGCAAGAAACACATGTGTGCCACGTGAGAATTTGTCACTTTATCAGCGTCGTATGGAAATGAAAACAAAGTGTGGCGGAGTTTGTGGTTGATTTATATTCAGCTTATCTTCTGTAGAATCTAAACTGAATACTCTTCAGATCTGTTGGATGAACAGGGTTAAATATGATTTGCAATAATGGTGGGGAATGCAAATCAGCCTGAGCACACAGAACACACCCCTGCTATTAACAGCCTCTCTAAAGTACACACTACACAATATAGGTTTCATGGCCTATATTTGCCTACACTGAAAAGTCAACAGATAAGTTTTTCCATTTAGGGTCAGTTTTACTATCAGCTTGCGCTGATGCGAACCATTTTTGGCGCTAAAATCTTATTGTCAGGGTTTACTAAAGATGCGCAATGAAGACTTTTCTGAATATGCATTTCTAGGAGTTTCCTTTCAGACACACAATTTATGGGAGGACATTATTCACATGAATCACGCAACGTGAATTTTTCCTGTTTGTTTAACACCCAAAAATGCATTTCTTAAACTATTTTGCACTGAAAAATGCCAGACGCACAAGTAATTTATTTGAAATGCAAGAAGAACATGAAAATATAATTTGCCAAGCCATGTCATTTTTTATTTGTCATGCAATACCAGCTCTATCAAGATGTCTTGCAAATTCTTGCATTTTTGGCCTTCAGTTCTTTTCAATGTACTATGGCTACTACGTATTATTATTTGTACTATAATTATTTGTGACTAAGCTAATTTGTGCTGCACTTGGTATGTTGCATTGGGTGCTTATTTCCCCCGTCTCTAAAAAATAAAAAAATAGAGAATTCAAAGGGGTAAATTATCCTTTACTTAAATTAATATAAGAATTAGGAAGCAGTCCATTTTAACAATCAGACGTATAAAGTTTAGGCTGTAAGTGCTGTAAAGTTTGGAGACGGGGCTTCAGCTGTCGGTACGTCAGAAGGACACAGTGTCACCTCTAACCTCCAGCACCTGTTCACAAACAGAGGAAACCCAACCTCACTCGGTTCTCAGCTGATCAGGAACCTTTTATGGATGGATTCAAGGAGTACTGATACCCCAAATATGAACTAAATTCAATAAATACCAGAACCTTCTCATCTAGATATGCATCTTATCACATGATCGTAAGGAAGTAAACATCATTGGCAACTTTTAGAAACAAGTACCCCAAGTGTGTTTATGTTGAACCAACTCCAACTAATTCTTCTTATCATGATGTCTATCATTTCCTGTTGTACTCATACTCCCACTTACAACACTCAAAACAACCAATTTCACGGTCATTTGGTGCTAAATGAGGCAAACAGCGACAGTGATAGCGATTCTTGCCCCACTAAGCGTCACTAAATACACCATGCTCATCTGCTTGAAGCATCTCAGTGTGAACAAATATGGCTAATCAACACTTTTTTATGCTTTGAATCTCAAGCAGTCATGCGATGATGCAGAAAAATTCAACCATGATGGACAAGATTCCTCTATAGGCATTAGCACAAACCTACAGACATAGAAGAAGGTGGGCAAAAACATAAGAAAGTTAGAACAAGGAAAATTTAATAAGAGAAATAAAAGCTCTTTACATTTTTTTTCTGAAACCAAATTATTTGTATATTGGCATTATATTGACAAAACAAGCAAAAAACACTTTATTATCTCGAAGACTATGAGCAGGAGTAAGAACCAGTAAATGTTAATGATGAGTTTTCCTGCCAGACCTGGTCTAAGCCAAAGAGTTGTTTCCAAAATGAAGCTCATAAATATTTGGGAAATGCTGGCTAATTTTATCATCAACGTTTTCAGTTGCACATTAGCACAAAAGGTTTCTGATCCATGCATTTATTCTCCAAACCGCCTATACCCTGTCAGATTACAAAGGAAGTGCTAATGTTAACAACAACTACATTCATAGTTAATCTAACAAAACTAGCCAAAACTAAGCCACAAACTCTATTTACTTAGATTTTACAGATTTCATTAATTTAATAGATTGGTATAGTATCAGGCACGAATTATGGGTTGTGTGGGCCCCTGGGCAAATGGTTTGAGTGGGCCCCTGTACAACACATTCACACACGCAACGTCTTCCGACAGTGCATCCCTCTGCGCAACACCTTCAGACAACGTTGACTTGACAAAATGTTAGCGCGTCCCCCTGGGCGACACCTTGAGACAACGTTCGGACAACACAACCAATTCAGATTTTTTTTTTTTTTACAGTGTACAGGTTTGTTTGAATTCTCCAAAAAATTTCCCTCAAGCTCTCAAACAGAGCCGCATTGTTTTAAGAAGGACTCATGAACCTCCAGCCCTACTGTTTGTGGGTATTTCTGTAAAATCTCTTCACGTTTAAGTGAGGCACACAGCTCTGACGTCCGAAGCAGTGCAAGCTCCTTCTCTCACGGGCCACACATGTCTATGGAAAAGTAGTAAAATTATGTAACATGGCAAAAATGACAAGTCTCCCTTGTGTTCTCCGCAGCATGAGTCATGGATCGCTCCAGCTTGTCCATTTCCTAAGTGGAAAGAAACACAAAGTCTCCGATTATCCCTCTCTGAGCACCGTCAACCGTCTGGCCAACACCCAGAGCCTCAGCGTCCAGGACCTTCAGCTCTCCAAAACAATACTGATATCAAAAAGTGTTCATTCACTGTTATTATGGTCCACGTTTTCAGCTATTTAATCTAATCTTCTGTTACATTTCGACTAATGAAACCCAGGTTTGGAGTTGGAACATGATAGCATGGAAGTAAAACGCAAGAATGCTTTGTGAGCAGTAAACAGCTCCAGAGCAAAAACTCCCAATTGAGGTTGATGGGAATTTGAAACAGGCCTGATTTCCCAGCTGCCCCTGGGAGCGCAGTGGGAGACTCAGATCAGTGTGGCAGAGGAAAAGATCCAGATCCATTAAAAAAAGACCAGACAGACAGCTCAAGACCAACTTGAACTGTGGATTTAATGGTCATCATTATTACCACATGGCATTACCAAAATAAAGACCAAAGCTGGTAAGTTAGCATCACACATTCTGACCCCAACAAACTAGCAGCAAGACATACAGTAGTCAACAAGCATCATGAGAAAGATTGTGTTGGTTAAGCAACTCCTTCATAAACTAAACTAAACTAAACCGGCATGGGAATTCAGAGTAGTCTAAACTGGTCTTTTCAACAAACTGAAGAATGCCTGCCTGTGCAAACGTCATAGTTTCAAATCAGCTTCACAGCTTTAAACAGAAAATAACTGAATTAAAATGCAAACTTCAAGAAGAGGGATAAATTAAAATACAGCTCTTTATATCAGCTGATGCAAAATTGATAGCAAAATTTGATGCAGGTATATCGCAGCCTGACTATTTCACTGTCAAATACACACTGGAACTTAAAGATCTTCATTACAAAGTGTCAAAATAAAAGTCTGGTTTAACATGAAGAAATTATGACAGAAATATATTACTATGTTTTACTATATATATACTATGGGTCCTATAGATAATTTTCTGCCACCAGTAGGTTTTAGTAAAGTATCTATTGAATCATTCGAATCAAACGATTCGTTCAAAATGGCTGATTCGATTAGAAATGAAACATGCGTCCATACTATCCATCTTAAATTCTATGTGATATGTTTTGAATACTATTTAGGGAAGATAGGGTGGATAGTATAAAGGTATACATTGGGTCAAAGGAAGTTTGTCCATCTGAAAAACAGATTCATTCAAGGAACAGAACACCATTTTGCTCTGCACTATTGTACAAATTAGCTCTAGCACACATGTGTAGCCTACATTGTCTGTGCAATGAATATAAAACAAAAACCCATATGTGGATTTTTTTTTTGTTTTATTGCTGGAATTATTCTAACTGCACTCGTCACACAGTGAATGCTTTTGAACTCTTAAGACGTGTTTTATTTCAATAATATAGGCTATATTCTTTGCAATTTTTTGATATGTCGCTGTGGAGTTTGTGCGCGCTTTTTACAGAACCAATCTCTGAAATGATAAGTTGTACGTAACACACAAAATTAATAAACTTAAGGGGATGGTGGTTTTACAGAGGGAATGCTTTTTGTCATTTTTTGCCATCCCCCCTCAATTTGAGCCCTGTATATTATTATATATTGTATATTACTATCTTTTTTACTTATATTACTGTTTACTTCTCAAATCAACATTAGTTGTAGCATACTTGTGAACTTGAGAATGAACGTAACTTGTTTGTTTACAAACATGTAAGAAGAAACCAATATTATGATAAATTGTGATATTATTACTATTTTAGCCATATTTCCCAGCCCAAGGTGTGAGGGTGTTTTGAATAGTTGCCACAGTGTTGCTATACACAACTCTGTGTGGTTGCTAGGTGGTTTCACGCTGGCCCGAGTCAAACACCCTGTCTCTGAAATGAGTCAGCTTCCTTTAATGTTCGGTAAACACTATGTATACATACACTTATGCAATCACGTGCTCACCTGAAGGCAAACTGAATTTTGTGCTATTTTTACACTAAATTAAATTCTTATGCTAAACAAAGTAAAATTATTTTGTATGTCAGTCTATCAGAAAGCACTCGTGCCTCATTCATACCTTTTTTGCTGCTGCGCCAGAATCGATCTCCCAGAATATCACCAACGTCCAAACTCATCTGATAATGCATGTCTGAACAGGTCTAACCGCACCACCACGTCTTCCCCATGTGGACAACACCACCCCATCCAAAACCCGTTCCCCGAAACGCAGGGGGGAATGCAGTGGAGAAACAAGAGCCTCTTTTCATGTTCTGCCCACAAACACATAAAGTCATGGAGTCCATAAATCTGTCCCGTCCTATTCTCACAGAGTCCCATACATCTGGCCCGCTCCAGAAATACTTACTTCCAAACAAACACGGGCCTGTTCTGCCACACCAACTGATTTAGCCTGCAATCAATGGGACGAGGTTTACTGATGTGCTGTGAAAGACAGAGCGGGCTCTTGGTTTGGAGTTACGGAGCCTTTTCTGGCAGCACAACCAAATGAACCTCTCTTTAAGAGAAGGAATTGATCTCCACCATTAACTAAAATCAGTCAGTTTGGAGGATAAAACTAATAACCAGGTGTCGGCTTGTGCATTGTTTGGGATAACATGGTGGAGAAGAGCATTTTGGGCTGTTGATGTGCATTGTTAAAGAGAAGGCCTTACAGCACGAGCGTCATTCCCATAGCAACTCCACATCCAGACGCCTGATTTACTGCCGCCTCAAGCTTTTGTGTCACTTTAAGTGGTTTGCTTTGTCTTCAGTAAGAGAATGAATGGTAGATGTTCCTGTTCAACTGAATCTTGAGAAGCAAAGTACTGTCTTTGGGCTTCTTTATTCACATCGCTGTTTATAAAGCTGTTTATAGCATTTCTGCAAAGCTTTTTATTTTAAAAGCTGTTCATGGCAGAGATTCTCAACTGCTCTTGACTTCAGGACCCCAACACAGTACCAAAATCATTTTTCATATACAACAAAAATTCATAAATATGGAAAATTTATGGCTGCTAAATATGAATAACAATTATGATTTTATATATATATACATAAGTAATAGATTTTTAATATAAACATATATAAACTACACAAGATTAGTAGGATCACTGTTGCAAAATAGTTTTATTTTGATTTTGATGTTAGCTATAATTATTGGAAGCCAAACTGTACCATCATATACTAATTGAAAATAGAATTGCATTGCATTAATTGCAGTGACCTACAAAACATTTGGTAACACTTTATTTTATGGTTACATCTATTAGTTGCTTAATTGCATGCATATTGCTAGAAAAGTAGCTATTCGTGTTAATTAAGCACATATTAAAGGCTTATTCTACATCCCTAATCCTACCCCATACCTAAACCTACTGTAACTATTAATAAGCAGCAAATTAAGAATGTATTGAGGGAAAAGTCATAGTTAACAGTGAATAGAGCAAGTGTTAACTATTGTAACGTGTAACCGATACTATATTTTTTTTTTTACAGAACAGAACTGAAACAGAACTGCTGTTTTACTGTTATACTACATCATAAGGTTATCACTGCCGAGAATGTGTTCAGGATAAACAAATATCCTGTGAGTCTACAGTGTACATAAAACTACAGATAGGCCAGCGAGATAAGCTAAGCACAGAGAACACATTAGATTTGAAGCTGCTCAGTAAATGATTGTATTGCAGTAACGTGAGGTGCGGTTCATCTTCACCAGTAAAAACACATCTGTGAGTCTTTCACCACAACACATCGCAAATGCTTCAGATTCCTGCCTACACATGTTACTCATTTTTCAGTGACATTCATTGTGAAATCAAAAATACTTTTGCAAATCTTCTGTACATGAAGGTTTGTAGGAAATTGTATGGCTTTAGTCAAACCTGTACTTGCAAATATATGCATTTAGAATATATTGTGTGCTTTAACCTGTGAATACCTGAGTCTTACAAATAAACAGTTAAACTACAGTTTACTCTCTTTTACATTTTTTCTAATAAAGTTTTTGCACACATTTTTAGATTAAAATTTAAGTATGGAATTAAGTCAAATCTGCTAAACTAAATTATGTCAAATTAGCAACAGAAATAAGCGAGTCTCACATGGCTAGTTAGAGTTCGATGAATAATTTCTACTTAATTATGTTATGTTAACTCCACAAAACTGCAATAAAGTACATTCCCTTTCAGTCAGAATTTGACTGATGTCATGGGGATCCCGCCTGGGAGACCAATCGACTCGGATCTTTGGAGAAAAAGCCAATGAGAATTGGCCAGTGGTTTTTGCATACCTAGCCACTCCCCTGTACATACAGGTATATAAAATGGCAGCGTGCAAACCACCATTAGCTTTCTGGTTCGAGCCAATCTCTCGCGAAGTTGGAGAAGAAAATTATTACCCGCTGTTCGAGATCCTCGGCAGGAGCGTTCCTGCATTCCAGTGGAGAGACTGCACTGGGTGCACAATTTTGTGTGTGCGGTCCTCCCCCTGGCAGTCCCGGCCTAAAAGAGCAAATTTCTTACAGATACACGGTGGTGAAGCATGTCCTCCGGGATGTCTTTTCGACCGTGAGCTTCTGGATGCGGAAGTTTTCTCACCTCTGACGACGGCCATGATCGCTGTCTCAACTGTCTGGGCCTCAGTGACGCTGAGACAGCTTTCGCGGATAGTTCATGCCCTCATTGCCAGTGCATGTCCATGGCTTAACTCAGGTAACAGCTTTCTTTCATTAGAAGGCTAGCTTCGTCAGCTACTCCTTCCGGTTCTGGGGCCCGTAAAGGCCCATTGGTTAGTAGCTTGGCAGACCTCTGGCTGACAATCAGGAACAATCCTCTGGGCAAGTCACCACAGACTCCTAATCTCCCGATGCGATGTCCCGTGGAGCTTCCGAAAGATGGTTAGACCTCTATGGCCTTCTCCAGGCGGTGGTGGATACCATCACTCAGGTGGATATCATCCCTTCCTTCAGGAGAAGTTGAAACGGAGGTTGTCCCCTTCCACTCTGAAAGTCTAAGTCGCTGCTATCGCGGCCTGTTATGAGACACCATCTGATTGTCAGGTTCTTAGAGGTGTGAGAAGGTTAAACCCAACCCAGACCACACCTAATCCCTTCTTGGGACCTCTCCGTCATCCTGGCTGGACTGTGAAGAGCTCCTTTTGAGCTGGTTGATGCAGAGACCTACTCTCACGTTATCCTGAGACCCAGACCTGGTTATGTGCCCAAAGTTCCCACTACCCCCTTTCGGGATCAAGTGGTGAATTTGCAAGTGCTGCCCTCGGAGGAGGCAGACCCGACCCTCGAGTTGCTGTGTCCCATACGCGCACAGCGCTTTTACGTGGAACGCACAGTTGAAAGGGGATGCTGTCTCCAAACAGAGGTTGGCCCATTGGGTGGTTGATGCCATCACCTTGGCGTATCAGGCCCCTAGGGGTGAGAGCCCACTCCACCCTCCTGGCAGACATTTGCAGAGCTGCGCGTTGGGTGACACCCAATACCTTTGCTAGATTCTACAATCTTCACATGGATCCTGTGTCCTCCCGTGTTTTGGGTAACATCAGGTAATTCCGGGAGGCTGGGCGGGTGTCGGCTTGCAGCACCATTCCATTGGATCAGAGCTCTTTCTTTCAATGCTTCTGAACGGTTACATCTGGTTCCTCACAGTTCTTGCTAGCGGAGTAGCTTGAACTGTGCCCGATAGAGGGCTTCCTTGACCCTCTTCGGATCAGCGTCTTATCCCATAGTTTTATAAGGAACTTTCACATGGCCAGTTAATACTTGATGAGTCCTTTCTGCTTAATTATTTTAAGTTTACCCTGAAATACTCATGTACTTTTTACTCAGCCACGGTTCGTAAACGTTACTCAAACAGCACAAGCGCCAGTAAAGCGTACGGTTCACTTACAGTCAAGTATGTAAGCAAGGCAGCTCGTTATTCTTTTGAAGATAATAGGTTTACTCAATGCAGTTATGAACTGAATGAACACAAAGACCTGAATACTTGGCACATGACACACAGTCAGTGAATAGTATTTGATAGTGAACGGGTCATTTATGAGTCAAAAATTAACTCCAGATTTAAGGTACTAAACTAAACAACAAAAGCAACCTAAAAAGAGTGCTTACTTAAACAACTTACTTAAACAATCTTTGTAAAAAAAAAAAAAAGTTCAAACTGTAAATTCTACATTGACTGACATTGAGTACTACTGTTGAATTGACTGCTTTTTAAATTCTGACCTGAACTAAATGATTTACCCCCAGTTTCACAGACAAGGCTTAAGCTAGTCCAAGACTAAATTGCATGTTTGAGGTGTCTCAGAATTAAAATATCTTGCTCTGACATATCTTAAAACATGTCAGCGTCATTGTTCTGTGTTAAGATGCACACCTGTAATATTTTCCTATGAGACATTTTTGTAAAAGTTGCTTAAATATCTTAATTAAACTAATGCCTAGTCCTGGCTTAAGCTAAGCCCTGGTTGTGAAACCGGGTCTTAATGTAGAAATTATATTTGCATTTCTGTATTTGCTTCACTACAAAATGATTTTACCAGAGTAGGTAGTGTTAGTGAATGCAGTAGAAAGCGTGTTTGGGGCGTGAGTCAGCAGGACACATCAGGGTGTGGTCAGCCGCCCCGCGGTTGCCACGGCAATATGAGTCACAGACAGGCCGTCTGCTGTAAACACATCGTCTGTGCTGGACTTAGGTCAGGGTTGCCCGGCAACAGCATAGCAAAACTCACACGGGCAGAGACTCCTGTGCATTTGCATTCAACTGAACGGCATAAACCGACACCAACTTAAACACAGGCACATGCATAAACACTTAATAAAACGGTAGTATGCATATCTGTACAGCATGCATTAAAGTGATTGATGAAACTTCCTGTGCTCATTAAAGGCTCGGTTTCACTGGAGAACCAGTGCAGTTCTTTCCAGAAGAAATCATGTTTTATTCATCTGAGAAAGATATAATTTTACTGTCAGATATTATCAGCATCTTCACAGATGTCTGTTAGTAACACTAGCATTTCTGCCCCGCAGGACGACCCGGTTTCACCAGGCATGTGAACTATTACTGTAGATTTGCAATAGTTTTAGTTTGGTTTATTCGCCCTGGGGAAATGAAACCCAGCGCATCCCTTTATGAATCTGGACCAGCTTCTTTCTCTTAACTGGTTTAAACTAGTCTCAGACTAGCTAAACTAGTGTTTTACAGGTTTAACTGGTCAGCCAGGCGTGAACTGTCAAAATAAGTTTATTTTTTCTTTTAGCGATGTGTATGCTAACCATGCATAAACACAGTCATTTTATACGTATAATGTCCATGTTAAATGATCTGATGTTATTTTCTGAATGGAAAAAAAAGCTTTAATTCATCAAGTATGCATTAACCTGATCGAAAGTGGCAGTAGAGGCATTCATACTCTTACAAAAGACTTCAAATAAATGCTGTTCATTTAAGTTTTTTCATCTGTGAATCCTAAAAAAAGGTAAATGTATCAGTTTTCTCAGAAATATGAATCGCCACATCTGTTTTCCACACTGATAGTAATCAGAAATTTTTCTTGAGCAGTAAATCAGTATATTAATATGATTTCTGAAGATCATGTGACGCTGAGGACTGGAGTAATGATGCTGAAAATACAGAAAAAAGCTATTAGCATTTTTATCAAATTTTTTGATGCGCACCAAAGACTTCAAAAAACATAAAAAAATATGACTAGCCCCAAACCTTTGAATAGTGCAGTAAAGTATATGTGGATCTAACTGCAATACTACTAACAACAACTATGTGCAAGAAAAACGTACAAATTATTTTTATTTTGAAATAATTTTGTTTCCTGTTTGAAATAAGTGTCACACCACTAGACGTTTAGTTTTGTTTGTTTTCATTCCTCCTGTGCCATGTCTGACCTAGTTTCTGTCTGTGGTTGATTGTATTATTATGTTCAGGTGTGTCTCGTCATTATACCCTCATAAGGTACCCTTTATAAGTTGTATTTTGTTCAGTGTTTGTCGTCCAGTATTGTTTGTTTGTGTGTGTGTGTGTGTGTGTGTGTGTGTGAGTGTGTGCACCTGGTATTTATCACCTTATGGGGACCAATTGTCCCCACAAAGATAGGAATACCAGTAAATTTTGACC
>JAUMHQ010000076.1:3837915-3856026 GCA_032361165.1 Enteromius paludinosus | reverse complement strand
CTATAGCACATACAGTCTGTACAGTAGAAACACCATTACACCTATGGAGAGACCCCAGAACACATGTAAACCCAACATGTGTGTGTGTGTGTGTGTGTGTGAAGTCTTTTTATCTCTGTGGATTATTATAATACTGTTTATTGTGAATCCTTATCTTTATGTGTTATCTACTGCACCAGACCGTGACAATAAGATTATTTTACTCACCCCGTTGGCAGTTTTTTTGTTTCTAAGCAAAGGCTCAGTTAATTTTGACTAGTTTTTTTTTTCTGAAAACAAGACAATAATTTTAAGTTGTCTAGAAAATCCTTCTTAATTAAAGAATTTTTAGATATTTTGGTTGGAAACAAGACAGAAAATCTAATCTTGAAAAGCATCTTTTGTTTATAAATGAATGGACATTATTATTTGTATAATTATTTCTCCTGATAAACCTGTTAATTTAATTTCATAAAACAGGAAATGTGCTATGCATTTGATTGCGCATCCCTAATGAAAGAAAACACGTTCTGATATCCGAGCTGCTTCACATGATCAACAGCTGTTTTCAGTTATCAGACCAGACTGTGTGTCAATCATCCCTATGAAGCGCTCAAGAACATATCATTTAATAGATAAGAAAGTGACTGATAGTGACAGCTCTTTTATGTCGGTTCCTGTGAGATTGCATTTATCTAAGTCTAAGAGAAATTCCTCCTGTGAATCAATCCAAAACCTTGCCCAGTCAAAGAGCGTGGAGTACTTTATGATCTCCCCTGTAACTCATAAACTCATAAAGCTCGCTGTGTCAGTTGTGTTTTGGTCTCATCCTGCAGTGAAAGGTTTTCCTCACACAGCCATTTGAATGCCGGATCTGTGCAGCTGGACGCCAAAGCCTTTGATTCCCACACAACACACCTCGTCCTATCAAACACAAAGGCTGATATCTCGTATCAGCAGCTCTGTGATCATTTCTGCCTCAGTCCATTGTTACGCATTAAACAGCCCTCGCTAGCGCTGGGAGAATCTCCAGTAAGCTGTCCAAACGTGCCTGCATGCACCTCATATACAATAGGGCCTGTTCACATTTTGGCTAAAGCTGAATCCAGAATAACTATTTCTGCAGAGCAGTGCAATAGTATGCTACTCGAAACTATATATGTGTGTGTGTGTGTGTGTGTGTGCATGCATATTGTATGCATATTTACTAAATACTAAATATGTTGTTACTATAATCAACAACTTTAAATAAATAGTTTTATATTTCTTCACTGGTTTTAATGTAAAAAAAAAATATATATATATATATATATATAAACTGAGCTACATATTGATAGATATAAATGCACAACTTAAACAAAAAGTGAAACAAACCCGTGAACCAAGACATAAAACATGATTGTTTCTTCTACATGCTGGTAATGGCATAACCCAAACCTGACGTTATGGGTATAGATGTGTGTGTGTGTGTGTGTGTGTGTGTGTGTGTTCTGCTTTCTCAGGTTACAGTACAGAGGGTGTAAAGAAGGTTTGATTTCTTCAGAGAACAATGAAAATAAACTCCACCCTAGAAAGTGAAAGGCAGATAATCTGACAGAATAATAATCTACACACTGCAGGAAGAGATGTTTATGACCTGGTTTTCAAATACAGCTGTGAGACCAAAGGCCTTGAACCTGTATGGGCTGAAGAACAATGTCCAGCTCTACAAAAGAGCCCAACCCCACCCTCCCTCAACAGTCAACTCGCTCACACCCAGAACTCCACAGATTACATTCAACTGTAGCCCAACTGCTATAGAGAAGAGTGTTTTCTGAGCTCAGTGGAGTGTCAAACAGAGCTAGGACTGTCGAGAGTCGTGGTGTGTGATAACACTCTCCAGCTCTGCTACATGTGGTTCCAGCTCACCAGAACAGCAAAATGGAGGGAAAAGTTCTGCAACTCACCTGGAAAAGACAAACACACAAAGAAAAATGACATTAGTGCACAGCCTGTGGATAGACGGCATCTAATTACAATAAACTCAACAGTGAGTCTGACACAGACCTCAGGGAAAATTCCTATCACTGTCACAGACAGAGAGATTTAGAAGTATTGCACATGTGTTTTCAAACACTGCCACCTGCTGAGTGTTGAGTGTCACTGAGACTCTCACATATCTAGTACTTTTTATCAAACATGTATGATACTGTATGTGTCTCTAATGTTTCTGATGTCTCTTCTGCTCATAGTCTGCATTTATTTGATTAAAAATACAAAAAAACAGCAATATTGTAAAATACCAGTGTGAATGTATGTTAAAATGTAATTTATTGCTGTGATCGCAGCTGAATTCATATAATGATTTGCTGCTCAAGAAACATTTTTCATTATGATCAGTGCTGGAAACATTAACAGCATGTATTGGAAACAGAAAACATTTGATCAATGTAATGCATCATTGCTGAACAAACTGTTTAACCAAAAACAATTTATTTTAGCTATTAAACAAATTTAGTTGAAAGTTAGTCAGCTGAATTTATTTAAATTGTTTAAATTCCTCTTTTTTTAGTGCACAGATAAACTGTATCATTTACTGTCATTAAACAAATCATATGTAGCTGTGCTAGTTATGTCTCTTGTACCATTTAATGCTTCATTCTCATATAAGATAATCATAGATCAATATTTCATGTCTATTTATTTACTTCTTTTTGTTAGGCATGTAGTTGAGGCTTATTTTGAGATAACATCCGACTGATCGTATATTATCCTGCATGCTTTCCTTAATGGCAATCCTTCTGTCCCCAATGACAGCCGGACAGAAGACAACTCTTGTTCTGGTCAGACTAACAGACAGGTCTCTGAATGGTGAGCTGGCATTAGACCTTTCCTCTGAATATTTCCATAAGCTCACCGAGCTCGACACGACAGCGAGTGAATGCCAGAGAGCTCTGGGCTCAGAGTGAGATGTCAGAGAACAACAGAGAGCTTCAGTCAGAAGCAGACTTTTTTGATGGACCATTCATTTCTGAAATGCCACACAACCACAGAACAGAGAGTTCAGCTGCAATCATGCTGCTCATCTTCTTATGAAAGGCAGATGTTGCTTGTGAGAGTGTGTGTGCTCATGCAGTATGTGTGTGTGGGTTTGCACGCACTTCTTCGTTTGGTTAAATAGATCAGCGGCGGTCTGATATAACACAACTACGAGTGTCGTGTAGTGATCCATATGATCTTATGTTTACAGCTCTGCCCAGTCTAGACATTCATCATCCAGCGGTTACTTAACTGTTATTAAATGTCACTTAAACAATAGAGCAACACCAAGGTCATGGAAGGTCAGGCGTATTGCATGTGCTCCTGTGCAACGCAAGTCACTTCGGATAAAAGTGTCTGCTGAATGCTTAAATATTAACACAGTTGAAGGAAGAGCATGCATGATGAGCATGTGAGGATGATTACTAATTATCACTAATTAAAATGCTACTGAATGTAAAACCAGACTTTTTGCCAAACCAATCTTTTGTTTCACAAGCATCTGACCGGAAATGTGTGCACACAAATATTTAAGCCTTATTACATGTCCTTACAAACTTAGAAGCTTAATGTGATGCATATTTGTCAGTCATCCATAAATCATAAATCACTACATTATTATTATTAACTATTCGCAACTGATTGATTTAATTTGAACAATCATATTTCCAAAAAGCATTTATATGTATGCATAAATCTGACTGACAAATATGAGTTTATTAGTTTGTTTATACTCAAACTGAGTTATGGATCCATGTGGATTATATCTGTTTTTTATTTTAGGAGGTACTTCAAACATGGCCTGAATAAAAAAACCAAATTGATTAAATTATCTCAGATAAATTATTTAAAGACAAAATGTTCTAAACATTACACAAGAGCAAGTTTGTGTCATCCGACTTAAACACATGATTTTGTTGAGATTTAGAGTTGAGCTGAAATTTACTATAAAAATCTATAAAAAAGTAGCCTCAGCATCCATCCGCTCACAGCCTTGCGCATCTCATCATGCTCTGTTCGGGCTTCTTATCTACAGTAATTACATATTTAAATGCCATTAATTTGTTTGGTTATAGTTCTCATTTTTCTAAACCTCACACAGTACAGATATGAATTTCCTCTTGGTGTCGTGGTGTTGGTGAATAACGCTGGATTAAGTTGTTGTACTCTAGCTAGTCTACTGCGTTGTCTGTGCTTCACTATCTAGTGAGCTCTTAACACCTGCTGTCTACGCTTCCCCCCTGAGACCCAACACAGCCGTCTCCTACCTTTACTGGAGCAGTACAGATCCATCCTCCAGTGCTAGGATTTCTCGTGTCTGTTCGCTCTAGTTAAACGCTGTTTTCCTCGGTCACGGCTCTGTCTCTATCGCGTGTTGTTTTCCAGAGCTCCAGGTGAAAGCGTTTCTCCTCCCACCAGATATTCCCACACTACCACTGGCTTAGAGCCTCTTTGTAGAAAAGAGGGTGTATCAGTAAAACAGCAATAAACCTGCACTCCAGATCTGCATTGTTTGTTGAAATGTAACTCTGGACTAAAGCGGTGCGTATCCCATCACACACACACACACACACAATGACTGCACAGAGCAATTACATTCAGTCAAAGGTCAGATGTGTGCCATTTCTGCATCGCAGTACATTATTACATTATAATGAGTGTTTAATGAATGTTTCCTATTCTACAACCACTGCTTTAAGACAGAGCAAGTGATCTGACACTCAAAGAGACTGTAAAGACATATTTTAATATGATAATGAATATAGACTCTAATATGATTCATTATTTGTCTTTACAGAGCCAGTGACAAGACTAATTCACTTCCAGTGTTAATCACTGATGCTTTCTGTCCAGTCCAGACTGCTTACGGTCAGAAACAGATCTCAACAAATCAATCACTCAGTCGTGTCTGGATGAACAATGCTCGCTGAAAATTAACTGCTGGCAAACTCATACATCCAAAAAATAAAGTCTTGCTGGAAACCTCGTAGTTCAGGCCTGTCTCTGGTTCATTCACTCTCAGCCTGCACCACTGGAGCAGCGCCAGACACCCTAACGGGTACGAGATCCGTCCCGTCCGTTACACACCCGCAAACAATGAGAACGAGGTGAAACCAGAACCTACTCCTGCTTAAACAGCTCAGACTCACTCTTTTATTACAACGAGAGCGGCTCGCTTCACAAAGCTCTCAGTGAAGCTGCTGCTGTAATTATGATGTAGCGTTATCATCTAAGCACTACATTACTCAGGAATGTGTCATTTACTGTGGATTACAATCTCAGTAAAGACGAATGACTCCTGATCACAGTAAATGTTTTGTTGTGTCTGTATACAGTGAGGTCACATTAACAATGGATGATATTCCAGACTGGCATATCCTGCATAACAGTGAGTCTTTATTTCCGTTTGTTTGTTACTACAAATCAAAAAGAAAAACAGTAGTTTAGGCTTCACCTGCGACAAGATCCACTATAACAGAAGCACCAAACAGCCAATAAACTCCCAAAGACAGCAAACATAACAGTGGGCCTTTCTTCTCGAAAGAACAGTAAACACATCTGTAAATCTTCACATGCACCCCGTGCTGTCTTCCTGCCTTTGTCCTCCGCGAGCTCAGAGGCAACGCACACACACTCGTACACACGTATGAAGGAGTCCTCTCAAACTCACACGCATGCATGTGAACAGAACTGAGTTTTACCATGGTATTTAGTGTTTTACTCTGTTATCTGATGTGAATGTGAGCTGTTTGAGCAGAAGAGGGCGACGTTTTCCCAAAACAGAATAGATTCTGACCCTTTATTACTGACTGATTAAACTGCATGCACACAAACCACATAAAAGTTCAAAAAGTGTGTTTGGAGACACCCAGAGCAATGTGGGAAAAACCTGATCAGCTAACAAAACATCTGGCTGTTTACTGTTGTGTTTGTAGCTGGTTAGGACAAATACAAGAAATTAAATAATTTTTATAAACATGCCTTAGATAAAAAAGCAAAGAAAAAAAAATATATTTTTTTTTATTTATTTTTTTTTTTTTAAGGAACGTGTATTGCAGAATTAAGCAGAAATAAAAATAAATATTAGTAATAAAGGGTCTTAAAAAATGTAAAAATACAACTGAAAGACATTTCAGATTTAGTTTTTATTTTCAACCAGCTGCCAAGGCAATATTTACTTTTTTTCTAATATTTCTATATTATTTTAGCATTATTTCAATTAACAAATATTCTTTTTAAATAGTTTTAGTTATCAGTAATAACCCTGCTAATTTGTAATTCAATTCTCGTTTGTATGAATTTCATGGACAATTTAAAATCCGTCCCAATCTGGAGAAGTTCTTTCTTGTGGAGGAACTGTTAGGGTCTACAGCAGAGGAACAGCAGCTGAGGAAACTCAGACTAAACTAGGCCACTGGACAAGAGAACAAATGAAGACAGACGAGACTGATGTCAGTTTGAAGCTGGCACGACCAGCTGAATACTAACCACACACACACAGCGTCTGTCCAACAAAGCCTGCATAACATCACTACTTGTTTACCAAGAACACCGACTCAATTACATCCTGTGCTTCGGCTCCAAGACCACCAGAGTGACTGCTATCTAGAAAAGACCTGTGAGCCTCTAATGATGAAAGCAACTATTATTCTGACACAAAAGCTTTTGAGAGTCATTCAAATGAAACAAGCATGTTATGGACTTCTACAGACACTAAAGCACCAGAAGTCATTCATTTCCATCAGAGAGTTTCTATCAAATGAGCTGATTTAAATGCCTTGATATATTTGTTTTTTTGCAGCTACATCATATACGATCTTCAGACTGAATAAAAGATATGAGTGCATGCTGAGAATGATCAGCATTTGTCCTCAAAACTGTTTTTACTCAACAGTTCAGTAAAATGGATGGTCACTAGTCAGAAGATTTGTATTTTTTTGGAACCGAGAACAGTATTTCGTAGTTTGTTTTTCTTTCAGATGTTTTGGAAGTTGTTTGTTTTGTGTGCAATTATAGATACATATGAATTTATTTGTGAATAGGCAGAATGTAACACGAATGTTGTAACACATCATTCAGCAACCAATCCGTGTCAGTTTCCTGTGTTTCCAGAGAGATTTGGGTAATTTCCCCAAAAAGTTAATATGTGGAACTGAGCAACAATGAGCAACGAGCCGAACCCAGAATGAATAAGTCAAGCCATTCAGCTGCCACTGAACCGTAAACAGACAGCATTTTCCAGGATTATACAAAGAGGATTATGGTTAGGATTTAAAAAAAAAATAAAATAGCCATCTTCAGATGGAATATAGGGCATTGCTAAAAAAATAGGTTGGGCCTAATTCATCTTCTGGTGTAACACATTCACCCGTGCAGTCATCTGTGGGCTTCATCAGAGAGCATGACGTCTGTGGAAACCAGGCTGGGCACAGCCAATGACATGAGCAGCTCAGGGAGGAGCCAACAGGAAGTCGAAGAATGTAGATTTCCCAATGCAAACTTACAGGAAAGCCCTGGGATTCCCTCCCGCTCTGAGAGAAACGCTATGTCTGGCAGTGTGACTCAGTGCTAATGACGAGATGTGTGTGTGTGTGTGTGTGTGAGGGGCACCAAATAGCAACACCCTATGACAAAATTACATCTTCAGCTAAATATCCATAAGAATATTCCTCTTGTATAATCATTTTTGCATAATGCACAAGTCTTCAGTGTCACATGATCCTTCAGAAATCATTGCTGATTTGATGCAACATTTGAAGAAACATTTCACAGAAGGTTGAGGAGGCAGTGAGAAAAGGCCCATGGTTGACTACTAAGCATGAGGAATGTGCTGTCATGGTTAATTTTAGCACTGTGACGTGACTTCATTTACAAGGAGACATTCACAGTGAGGGTCGAGATTCACAGCCGCTCGATAATGAATGTCTGCTGAGAAAAAGCTGAACTTTCCTCTAACTCTGAGCTTTTACACAGATTCCGGCCGTGCTCTGAGATGCCCTCATGTGAGCTAAAAGGACAGGAATAACCCAAGTGGATGATAAATATTTCACGTAAACCTGTGGGATGAGGAAAGCAGCATAAAACATTCCTCACACGCTCCACGAAGAAGTGAGGTCCAGCATTTGTGATGCTTTCGATCAAACCGGCTCATCCTGAGCATGCATGGGCATGTACAGTGTGAAATACAACAGTATACGGCTACTACTGACCACCAAAAAAAACTAATTTGTAAGGAATATCTCAGCTCCTTTAAGCATCTGTATGAATGATAAATCTTTGTTCATCATGGATGCTAAAGACACAAGCTGCTGTGCATCTCTGCATTAGCTTGACACTGATAATGATGGGGATATATAATTAAAATAGTAGCACATACACACACAAGATGAGCCTCCCACTATTTGTGACCCTGGACCACAAAAGCTTAAGTCTTAAAGTCTTAAGTCGGTGGGGTATATTTTTAGCTAAAGCCAGAAATACATTGTTTGGGTCAAAATTATTGATTTTTCTTTTTTGCCAAAAATCCTTAGGAGAGTAAGTAAATGTATTTAGTCAATTTCTTACTGAAAATATATTAAAACTTAATTTTTGGTTAGTTGTATGCATTAAGATCTTAATTTGGATAACTTTAAAGGTGATTTTCTCAGCATTTAGATTTTTCTCTACCCTCAGATTCCAGATTTTCATATAGTTATATCTCGGTCAGATATTGCCCTATCCATCCACATCATACATCAACGAGAAGCTTGTTTATTCAGCTTTCAGATCATGTATAAATCTCAATTTCAGAAAATTAACACCTACAACTGGTTTTGCTCTTCAGGGTCACATTTCGTTGAAGAAAGTTGAGTGACTTGAACAGGACTTTACTGAAGGATAACTTTTTGACCTATGGAACCTAATTGTAGTGATTTTTTCCGCCCGTTATTTTGTCATTTATGCTGCTTTTGCGATTGTAAAAAAAAAAGGTGGTCACAGAAACGTTGCGTTCTAATGCAAAACTACTGCATTTTCACTTTGCACTTTCCTCTACAACACAAAAGATTTGCAAACCATCCCAAAACTGTATATTTTATTAGGTTTACTTTTTGACCAAATAAACTTTTAATTTTGTCTATCATTTTGTCATTTATTGCGTAAAAAGTTTATATGTCAAAACACTGACATTTCAAATAAGTGCAACAAGCTCTGTTCTCTCACAAAACGACTGCATTCTCCCATATTGCATTCATCTCTGGGGACAAATGTATCCCCAAAATACAGCTTAAAGTTTAGCCTCACACACACACACATATATAGAAAGACAATCTGTCTGAACTTCCGGTCGCTCTGAAATAATGCAACGTCCGGACACTCCTCCCTGTCCACTCAAAACAATCACAGCATTACTCTCGCTTATCTCTCACACAGCATTAACATGGAAATATTTAGTAACGTATCCAATAATGCATCTGACATTGCATGTAATGTAACAATGAAATAATCCATCACCTGACTTTCATTATTCTCCTAGAAGGGACTCAATCTAATCTGACTAGAGCTGTACCTTTCAGAATGGTGATCTCATGCTGAATGGATCTGGAAGTCATGACTGATTGGTGAATATCTTCAGGAAGCTCTTGTCCTCCAGCACCTGCTGTCAGATAACAGTTCTCTGTCTCTCCGTGTCTTTTCTTCAGTGTCTTGGCTTGTGGTCAAGCGGTCAGCCTGCAGTCTTATTGTTCCTCTTTCTTACTTACAAACGGTCTCCCTGTGCTGGAGTCTGTCCGTGTGCCGCCCATCCTGCCTGAGCCAAACCCTCATTCATATTCATGACGGCCGGCCAATTCCTGCACTGCTGCACGCATACATCAGTGATCAAAGCTATGAGCAACAGGCTCTACTACTCATTAGAGTAAATAAAATCTCTCAGTTTCCACAAAAACATTGGGCAGCACAACTGTTTTCAACATTGCTAATAATCAGAAATATTTCTTGAGCAGCAATTCATGTGAGAAATGAGGCTGAAAATTCAGATTTGATCACGGAAATAAATTCTATTATACAGCATACTCACAAAGAAAACAGCTATTTTAAATGGTAATAATATTTGACAGTAGTACTGTTTTTACTGTGTTTTTATCAAATAAATGCAGCTTTGGTGAGCAGAAGTGCCTTCTTAAAAATAAATAAAATAAATAATATTACTTTCAAAGATCAAAGGTTTAAATCTGTAACGTGATGAATAGTAATGTTTAGCAGTATCCTGGTGCAGTCTTCTGTTGAAGTATTGTTTCCAGCTGACTAGAGAAGAAAGGCAGATGGCAGAAGCAGAGCTCATCTCCCCTGGACTTTACAGAAATAAGCATCCCACAGGAACAAGCACATTCCCAGCATACTTCACTTCAAACCCAATAAAACACAGTTGCTGGCCAATAACAAAATATTTCTGACATTATCAGAATATCACATATAAAGTTGTTTCATGTCAACTATTGATTGCAGGAAAAAGTCACCACATCCTCTCCTGGAAATGGTGCTTTATACCATTTTGGTTGCATTTCGATTTATATACAACACAAATTCCAGAAACGCTTTTAAGATTTGAATAAAACGTAAACTAAAATATCACTTGAGCCAATATTTCATTCAACAACAGCACATAACAAATGTTTAAACAGAGAAATGTTATACTTTTATCCACTAAAGGAGATCATTTCAAATTCGATACCTGCCACAAGCAGGGCCGGATTAACACGGCCAGGGGCCCCTGGGCTACAGGTTGCTGTAGGCCCCCCTTTGCAGGTGGGATTTCAGCAGGTTTAAAAAAAACCTGTTACTTTCGGGATGTTATTCAAGAGAACTTTGTCTCGATGGGCTTTTTCGCGTTGCGCCTTGAGCTTTTGAGCACCGCTGTCATATTTTCGGTCACACATTGTATATGCCTATATCATTCGTCTCTGTTAATATCGTTGTTCAACTGTGGCGTGCGTGACGTGCGTGTGACGTTTATATACTGAAGGCGGATTTGCCTCACCCAATCAGCGTCCGCTTATTTAAATGTTTATTTTAATCCAATGGATATTACGTTTTTTCTTTCTTTTGACCAACCTAGGCTGAAGCCATATAAAGCCTGTGCATTGATCCGGCCGTGGCCACAAGTCTCAAAAATGTTGGCACGAGGACAACAAAGGGCTGAAAAAGCAAGACATTTTGAAAAGATTCAGCTGGGAGATCTAGACACTAATTACAGTAGGTTAATTGACATCAGGTCTGTAACATGATTAGCTATAAGAGAGATGTCTCAGAGAGGATCTTCAATCTGTGAAAGAGTTTGGAAAAAGATTGCAGGATACTTTAAAAAACAATGTTTCTCAGGCCATGTCCACACTAATACGTTTTCGTTTGAAAACGCATCTTTTACTCTCTCCGTTTTGGCCTTGCGTCCACACCGAGACCACGTTTTTGGTCAAGGAAAACTGAGCTTTTTGAAAATGCTCTCCAAAGTGGATAAATTTGAAAACGCCGTTTTCCTGTTGCAGTGTGGACTGTGAAAACGGAGGCTTTCGAAAACGATGACGTATTTTAGTCATATGATGCAGTCATGTGACCAGTTCAACAGCCCAATTAAGGATTAATATCAGTTTGTACATGCTCCAGCTCATTGTCAGTCCATTTTAAAAACTCAGCGCTTTTCCTCAACATTTTGACGCAACGTTTCAAAGAGCCAGAATGTAAATAAACGGCAGACGGAAATTGCGCAGATTGAATCGTCTTACGTTTCACGCATGCGCAGTACAGGAACATAAGCGCTTTCAGTTGTTTCAGTGTGCATGATCACACAAATTTATGCGGATTAGTGTAGACGTAGCCTCAATGTCAATTTGCTTTTGTGCTTTGCACATCTCTTCATGTACAGTGTATGACATAATCAAAAGATTCAGAGAAGCTGGAGAAATCTCTGTGTGTGTAAGATGCCCCTGATCTTTGGGCCTCAGATGACACCCATCCCTCATCACATGATTCTGTCATTGACATTACTAAAAGGGCTCAGGAATACTTCCAGAAACCACTGTCAGTAAACACAATCCTCTGAGACATCTGCAGATGACAACTAAACTCTATCATGATAAAAGGAATCCATATGTGAACATGATCCAGAAACTCATCATAAGCTTGCTGCAGAGACGTCTTCAAACTGCTTTAAAAAGAAGAGGATGTGCCACACCATGATCAACATCAGATTTTGTACAATTTCTCAGTTTAAACATATGCTATCTATGTTCTGTTGTGAATAACATATTGGCTCTTATGATTTGAAAACATACTGCAGGTTTCAAAAAAAAAAAAAACAACATTTCTGTAATTCTGATTTTATTATGGCAACGATGCATAATAATTTAAGACATACATATTAATATTGTAACTTGTAGTGTAAATGAAAAAAAAAAGTTACACTTCCATCTGGAGCCACATGTCCTGCAGAACTACAAATACCAGCGTCTCGTTAAACTGTATATAACCACAATCCCAGCAGACACAACTGAATTCTGCTGTAGGGGGTCTCAGTAAAATATGCTCATTAATAATTCATTATTCAAGAAAACCACCTCTCCATTTTTTTTTTTTTTTTAGAAGTCATTGCTTACAGATCACAATCACCTACCCTGTTGATTGGCTGAGACAGATATGGCACATGCATGAACTCTCAGGAGTGGGGTTATGCACAGTAAGCATGAGGAAATCTGATCTACGGTATTACATGTGTTCTCACTGCGTAATAAACACCACCCTAAAGAGACGGCAACCCAACTGATTACAGGAAGCACAAACGCTGTGAATAATAGCAGCACTCCCAGACCATTCACTGCTGCTCTACCTGCAGATTACTGACACGAAGACACTTACACAGCACAGGTACGCCTTCACATACCTGTTAAACAAAGTCTCAATCTGACACCTGCTAACAGTGCATGCTTGAACTTATAATAATAGTAATAATATTAATACTATTAATTACTATTTATTTAAAAAAGACTAACTTTTGCATTTTAATTAAGCCTTTATTTTGTCAGAGTATCACTGGCATTATTTACTGACAAAATCTGCAGTGATGGTTTTCTGCGGTAGCAATTTTGCCACATTAAAATATTCACTAGACGACCTGAATAACCTTATTTAGAAATAATGGATAATTCTAGAATTACTGGGGTAACTTTGTTAGGCACTGATTCTACAACAAAAATAATATTTTAAAAAGTGATTTATGAATAGCATGCAATAAATGGATGTAAAAATCCTCTGTGGATGAGAGGAGCTGTATGGACTGTCAGCCGAGCCTGTTTCACTCAGTTTAAAGAGAGTGGCATGAAAAAAAAAAAAAAAGCTGGATGTCCTGAAAACATTCCAGTCCTCTTGGGTCATGCAATCCCACAAACACCTCTAACACTCTGCTGATCTGCTTATTTGTGCTCTGGACTCTTTCGAGAGCCTACGTCTATCTATGGCCCATGAATGTTCCAAAGAAATTACAGACAGATAAAGGGACAGAATTCTTTAACAAACAATTTCAAAAAAATTTTAACAAACATCTTCATCAAAACCTGTATGGTTTAAATATAAAGTAGGGGATGTGGTCAGAATTTCTAAAGTGAGAGGCCCGTTCAGCAAGGGTTATGAGCAGAATTTTTCACTATGTCCTCGTGCATCCTTCACAATCTGCCTGTATACAGACTGTCTGATTACGACAATTACACATTAAGATAGAAATACCAGTAAATGTTGACCTGTGGGACATTTGTTAGGTCTCCATGAGGAAACAGGCTTATAAATCACACAGAATTAAGTGTTTTGAGAATATAAAAGTGTGTTGTGTTTCCTGTAAGGGGTAGGCTTAGGTGTAGGGTCAGTGTAGGACAATACCACATACAGTCTGTACAGTAGAAACATCATTACACCTATGGAGAGACCCCAGAAATCACAAAAACCAACGTGTGTGTGTGTGTGTGTGTGTGTGTGTACACACGTTTTTATATTCTGGTGGGGACTTAAACCTGAATACACACAGACTCATGGGGATTTGTGTCATGGTGGGGACCTAAATTGAGGTCCCCATGGGCAAAGAAGCTAATAAATCACACAGAATGAAGTTTTTTGAAAATCTAATAATGCAGGAAGTTTCCTGAAAGGGGTAGGTTTAGGTGTAGGGCAATAGAATATTCGGTCTGTACAGTATAAAAACCATTACACCTATGGAGAGACCCCATTAGGATAGCTGACCAGACATGTGTGTGTGTGTGTGTGTGTGAAAACACTGGGATGTTTTGGCTCAGGACCTCCTCTAATCACTTGTCATTGTTTTGGCCCATTGTTACTGTTCCAAATTCATTCACAAACACCTGACAGGATATCCATGTGTTTTGTCTTCGAATGCTACATTTTTGTTTTTGTTTCCATTTAAAATTCACATCAGCATTTTTCTTTAACATTGGCATCGGTTTTCCAAATGGTCAATATTTTCAAGATATTGGCCAAGAGTTATCTATCATCACACCAGGCTCCGCCGACTGGTGTTCAGTTGCTTAATGACTTTTCAAAAGCAAATCCAACCTATTATTATCACAGATACTGTCTTCAAACTTCACAGGATACAGTATACAGATACGCATTCAGTTTCTGATGTAACGCTTGAGTCTACTGACGACAGGACAATTGGAACAGTAAAGGAAACTTGTCTTTGGCAGGAACAAGTGGACGCTGGTTAATTGTTAAAGGAATAGTTCACCCAAGAATGAAAATTACCCCACAATTTACTCACCCCCAAGACATCCTAGGTGTATATGACTTTCTTCTTTCAGGTGAACATAGTTGCTTTTTTTAAAAACTCAAATCACTGATTCCTGACAATTTAATAACAAATTAAAGTAAAAAATGAGAAGTTAAAACAAAAAAGGAAAGAAGAATTCAATATAAGAATGAATGTGTCATACGTCAAGTCAGAGGTCGGCCTAAGAAGGCAAACTGTACAGTCGTTTGTGATCAAGTCAGTGATTTGAGTTTAAAAATAGAAATACCCAAAAAACCATTGATCTGCTTCAGAAGAAAGCCATATACACCTAGAATGGCTTGAGGGTCAGTAAATTGTGGGGTCATTTCAATGTTTGGTTGAAGTATTCCTTATGGGGCCCAGGGTCATGTCAGAGGATTGCATGTTTGTTTGGAGCATTTTACTTAGCAAGCAAGGCACAGTGTAATTAAAAATTGCTTATGTCGGATATATTTGTTCTATTTGCGCAAGAAATGCATTAACATTTATCCGATCAACAGCCAAGGCACAGAACCAAGTACCACCATCACATTTTGTACTAGAATGCACATCACAAAACAAATAGCTATGCTTCTCTATTTCTTGATGGTTCATTGTACTATAAAAACATAATGTAAGTTTCAAAACTCAAAACTTCCTCTTCACTGATATCAAGCTGTAAAAATTCTCTACGTTCTCTAAGTCCAGCTGGTGTCTAAGCGTTCAAAGCGCTTGAATCAGGTAAAATAATGCAGTACGAATGTCGATGGCAGACTGACACTGCTGGGGAAACCCAGGCCCTGGCAGATGATTCCTTCCTGTTGAGGAATGCTGGGAATGGAGGAAAGAGGAAGTTGTTAGACACTCACAGGTTTCCTTTGTTTGGCGTCTCACGTCAGCACCTCAGCACACAAACACAGAGAGTCAGAGACAAGGTCGAGGCCAAGTGCCACACACCGAGAGCAGGGGCTTCATTAGTTCAGACAGTGACGCACACAGACATCTGGAAACCTGTACGCTTTACTACACTTCACGAGAACATTTCTGGTTGGAAGGGTGAAAAGATTCCTCTGCTGTTATGGAGGAAACAGTCCACTAGAGGCTGTGCGCACACAGTCAAATGACATTGAGTTAGTCATCTTCCAGTCTGGACATGGCAAATCCAAACTAATCTAGCGATAGAGACAAACAGAAGTAACAACAGATGATGTCAAAGTCATTACTGATATCTGTCTTTGCGTATATCTAAATAAAGCGCTGAGTGAAAGTTCATGAAATCCGGCCAACCATAAGACAACAGAAACGGCTGCTTATCTCACTTTTACAACAGTTCTTCTGGAGCCGATCCAGGCCAGACACAATGAAACCATCCACCAAAATACAGCTCAAGGTCTCCATCTCCGGGGATTCATGGTTTGACATCACAAAACCATCTACTCATACAGTAAACTACCATACAAACATCTGAAATCATGATTCAATTACAGTATGTGAGAAATGCAATACTTTTACTCCGCAAGGATGCGTTTTCGTCAATTTAAAGATATAATGATGAAAAAGACATATTTTATGTATGCTGTCCATTTGAACTCTCTGCTTCTAGGTTTTTAGAGAGGCTGATGAGTACATTAGAATGATTTTTGAAGGATCACTGGAGTAACAACGCTAAATATTCAGCTGCGCAACACAGAAATAAATTACATTTCACACTGTATTCACATAGAAAGCAGCTGTTTTAAATTGCACAAATATTTCAGGATATTACTGTATTTACTGTATTTTTAAATAAATATAGCCTTGATGATTTAGAGATTTAGTTAAAGAATGCTGTGAAATGAATTCATTCAGCTCTGCAAACCAAAACTGTTCACCACCTCAGGTATAATCTGGTTTGAAGGAGGGGAGTATTAATCATGCAGTCCACTCACAGTCATACTCATTTTTACAGAACAGAGCACATTTCTGCATACTTCTATGGGTGCTGTTGACTCAGCATGTCAAACAGCAAACAAGACAAAACGCATTTCTCTGAAGGCTCAAGACTTGCCAAAGTCATGTTTTTTACAGACCGACCCATGATATATTGGGTGACTCAAAAGCACTGCGGAACTGACACAAACTGCAGGCTGGACATGAGCGATGACCAGACCAGAAACCTTTCAGATGAAAACAGGTCAGTGGTTAACAAACACAGCTATACATTACTAAAACATATTCGATTCATATTTAGGTTTTTCTGAAGACACCGCGAGGAGCTCACAATCACTACGACCGGGTGTTGTTTACTAAAGTTGGACTGGCCACATCCAACAGGAAGTGTCCACAATTCAGAGAAATTCATCAGGTAATGGCATTCTGGGAAACACTTGATCATAAAAGTAAAGTATATACAGTATAAACGAAGAATAAATGTCTGTGCAGTAGGTGAAATTTCAATCAGGTCTCTTTCTGTGTGTGAGGGCCTACTAAACCTTCTGACCTCTGAAAAGTCTTTAAACCATCAGGAAAAGTTATAATTCAAAATTGGCCTTTGTGACAAACCTTCCACTTCTACACTTAAAATAATAATTTTTGGACGTTGTAAATTACGAATATATGTTTTAGAAGGAAATATTACTTTAGTGTTTTAATCTACTTTAAATGTCACGTTTAAATCTGTCGCTTGCCTTTTCTTCGTAATGACTTGTACATTTACAAGCAATTTCTGATTTTACAACCAATTATTTTTCAGTGTACATACAACACTTGTTACGATCCTCAGACTTTCTTTGAATTTCAGTTCCTATTAATTCAACTTTAAGTAAAGCAAGACACTACCGAGGAATAGGGTAATCAGTTTAACTCCCCATACTTTCGTCAGTTAATTACAGCACATTTGGAAATAAATTGTTTTTTCAGTTTTCAGTAATGTTATGTTAAAAAAACTAAAATGAATTAAATATGCTATTAAATATATTCACAGAACATAAATCTGAATATTGGATAAAGCTGAACTCAAAGTTTTTGAGATTTTAAAGCCTTTTACAGAGGGATTTTATTATTTCTCTTTTTAGCACTCCATTAATATCAGAAAAGATATTAGAAGAACATTTTATATAAATTAATTGAATGATATACAAAGAAGACTCACAATAAAATACTTCTGAATATAGATTGGAATAAAGTCTGGTGTATGTAAGTGAATGGAGAAAAAACGGTCCTTAAAAGATATGGATCTTAACTGGTACAGAGATGCAAATAGATACAAATATATTTTAAAGGTGCCATAGAATGGAAAACTGAATTGACCTTGGCATGGTTGAATAATAACAGTTCAGTACATGAACATA
>JAUMHQ010000076.1:3813034-3830168 GCA_032361165.1 Enteromius paludinosus | reverse complement strand
GTTTGCATGCGTTTTTTTTCTGTTTGCATGCGTTTTCTTCTGTTTGCATGCGTTTTTTTTCTGTTTGCATGCGTTTTTTTTCTGTTTGCATGCGTTTTCTTCTGTTTGCATGCGTTTTCTTCTTTTTGCATGCGTTTTCTTCTGTTTGCATGCGTTTTTTTTGTTTGCATGCATTTTCTTCTGTTTGCGTGTTTTTTTTTCTGTTTGCATGCGTTTTGTGTTGAGCTCTCTCGGTCACCGTACTAAATGGACTGGTCTAAACAGTCTGAACAGTACATAAAGCTTTTTCTTTATCTGCAGAGGAGGAGTTTCTGCGGTCTCAAGCCACGTTATTGGAGCAGGTGCACAATCTGCAGCCTCTTCTGGACAGCAACCACGTAAAAGGTGAAACGTTGACATAAGCTGAATATTTGTTAGAGATGTAAATGAGCCTTTTCTTTAAGTGTGACTATGGTTATTGTATTTATAACACAGCGGTTCCAGAGCTGACCACTAAAGTGCAGCGGTTGTCACAAATTCACATTCAACAGCAGGTAAGTAAAAATAATCTGTTTTAGCATGCTCTCACTTAATGGGCTGTTTAACCTCCTATATAAACTTTTATTAATCCTGATTGACTTCCACAGGACCAGAATGAAGAATTATCTGCTGAAGTGAAGAAGCTGTTTGAAGAATACAACAAAATGGTATCCTTTACTTGCAGTGAAAGACTTGTGTGTGGTACTCCCTGCAGCTGAAAGCAGCACACAATAAGCTCATTCGTGAACAGCTGAATTTATTCACAGGAATGCCTTACTGTCCTTAACTTCTTCCACAGATGATTCTTTTATCAAAACAGTTTTCTCAGTGGGATGAAACTCTTCGGAAGCTGGAAGGACCCATGCAAGGCCAGCAGATAGACTAGGACGCTAAAGCTTAGATTGGTGGTTCATTATAAAATGTTGTTCCTCGAAGATGTGATCAATAAAACAGCATTGTCATTCCTAAATATAACTTGTTTATAAGTAGTGTTGTTTAAGCTCTTCGATCTTCGTTATGTACCAATATGGCCATCTTACTGCATTATAAGCAATTATATGCTCATTACATTTGTGTTTACAAAAACATTTCTCTGCTTGGACTGTATTCCAGTCATTCTCCTCGAAGTAAACTCACTTTTTAATTTATTTATTCTGTAAGGTATGCTGTGTGTATGAGGCTGGCTTTTCACCGCCTTTAGAAAAGTTTCACTACTAATCAAAAATAAAAGAAAGTGCCGCTGTATGTTGTATTTGTCTTTTATGTTATTTATTTATTTACACATTCATCCAGTTTTTACATTTTTTACGAGTGACTGCTAAACATAACCACCATTTTTTTGTTGTTTTTTACAATATTACTGGAGACGTCTTTCAAGTTGTTTAAAACAAAAAAAGCAAATGGACAATGGTGTAATATGTTGAACTTTACACACTAGATTTAGAGAAACTGAATCGTCAAATTGCTTTTCCCACAAAAGATAGCGGAGCGGGCGGTGTTTTAAATAACTTGCATAAACTGTAATTCGCACTGAACTGAATGTGTCTTTTTTTAATTTTCATAAAGCATGTTCAACACCAAGAAACATTTGGTTTAATAGGAGTGATATACTCAATCCACTTGGACTAAAGGTCCAAAACACATCTTTTTGTGACTCTGATGCAGAAACATTTGCTAAAGAATACTTTATTATTAGTTTTCATAAGTTTTTATGGTAAACAATAAAATAAGCATTTTTTCAGTGTTAAAAAACTCAACTTAAATGGATTGAATCAAGTTCAAGTTTAATTGTATGTAGACCTCTACATAATAACAATAATAATAATTGTATAAAATATTGTCTACATCTCATTTGAGTTGAAATACTGACTGTCATTCTATCAATTCCACATTGTTCAAGGTCTGTTTATATCCTATTCATTCTTTATATCTTTACACAGGAAGCGCTGAACTACTAACTTCCTAGTTTAAGTTTTACAAGATGAATTCTATTATTTTATAAGACACGTTTTGTTTAGAAATGTTTTCCAAAAGAAGGAATGAAGAATGAAAGTATGAAGCTGCTGGGAAGCCCCGCCCCTCAGATGTCACGTGAAATACAAATGGACCAATAGGAAGGCGCGCATTGATGGAAGTCGCGGATTTTGAAACGGTCGTTCAACAAAACATTCGCCTGATCCTACCGTCAAACTTCTGCTTTCTCCGTCTCACTGTAAGTATACTGCTTTAAAACACTCTATAACATCGTCCACAATGCGATACAGTGCGTCAAGACGTAGACTGGCAATAATTATATCAATAATACACGATTGTCAACGAGGAATTTCCTGTTGTAAAGTGAGTCTAACGTTAGGTTAGCAAGCATCTGTGAGGTAATAACAGCAGCGAGTTAAAAGTCAACGTTAGCTGGATAAAGAACTAACGTTAGCTGACAGGGCGCCAGACAAGGATGACTAACATTATATTTACGTTAGTGTAAGTTAGTATCATCGAAAAAAGCTTTGAACGTTGTCTTGTCCAAGCCTGGGCCTCGCTATTTAGGTTTGAATACTCTACGATCTGTTAAGAAGTTAGGGTTTGGCGAGACTTGTTTAGTATGACATGCATGCAGACGGAAACACTGTGTCGTCTTTCTAAAGATGTGATTGCAGTCGAGTGAGTGTGCTGTGCTGGTGTGTTCAGTGTGTAGTGTGCAGAGATGGATGAAGAAGAGAGCACAGAGCGACAGATGCAGATCGCCATGCTGTGTCAACGCCTGGCCAAGATGAAGAAGCTATACAATGATGGTAATTATTTCCAGATTTGCCCCACGCTTTAAACATGGATAAATCAGGGAGTTCCAGGCCTGGGAATGAATATGAGCTCATTCCTGTACTCCCAATATAAATGTTGATGGTTATGCTAGGCTCTGAAATATTCGTCTTTCAGTAATCATCGATCTCTGAAAGGCTTTTAACCATCCTGATCTACTGACAATTCTTTGGCCGGGTTGTAGTTGAGCAGAGCAGAATATATTTTAGCTTTTCTTCCATACAGATGACACCGATTACATCAACCAGGCCATCAGCTCGAACTCGCCCGACACCTGCCGCACGCTTCTGACCAACCTAGAGAGGAAAGGCAATCCCCAAACGGATCCCAGCCTGCTCACCAAACTCGTCGACTGCTACACGCGAGTCTTTTCCAGCATGCCGTTAGGCAAATACAGTCAGGTCGAGAGCTACGCCAAGATGCTGGTCAGATTTGCAGAGCTAAAAGCGTAAGTCTCCATTTAAAAAAAAAAAAACCACAGTGAAACGATTTAACATCCTGGATATTGTGTACATGAGGATCTGTACAGAATAGTATTTCTTAAATCAGCAACAATTTTCAACTGCCAAATACTTTAATGCATTATTTAATTTCTCTCTTCATCAACAGCATCCAGGATGTGAATGATGCGCAGGCTAGTTTTGACATAGCGAGATCCCACTGTAAGGATTTTGCCTTTGTTCACATTGCTTATGCTCAGTTTGAGCTTTTGCAAGGTAAGGAGACTTCAGAATATAAGGCGTGCAGTGAGCTGTTGCCTCCATCAGAAAGAGTTCGAGATCATTAATTGCTGTTGTTCTCTCCAGGGAACCTTAAGAAATGCACTTTGATTCTTCAGAAGGCTTTTGAAATGAATGCTAAACCCAGACGTGTTCTGGAGGATGCCGTGAGGAATCTAAACGCAGGCAAATGCCAGCTCCTCTCGCACGAAGATAAGGAGAACGTAACCGGTTAGTTTACCTCATGCTGATGACGTGTTACTGTGGTGTTGTACCGGTGCAAAATCTGAATTGGAAACGACATGAGTGTGCATGCATCATAATGAAGATTTGCTGCAATCATATCTAGATCCTGTAATGCATACTTGCTTGAGACATGCCTTGTGAAATGTCTGCAGTGCCTGCACATGACGAAGCACATGAGTCCATGAGAAGCAGCTCCAGAAGATCCGATGGAACGCATGACCTGCAGAGCAGCAGCACGTATCACCACGGGTATAGTTTCTGTTCTTTTGTGGGAAATGCATGGCATATCAAATCAAGCGCTATATCAAATATAATTAAAAGGCTAGTATATGATCAAAAGTAACATTTAGAACGATTTGTAAGTCCTATCAAATAAATGATGTTCTATTAAAATAGAACGCATCATCGTTTCTACAAAATATGAAACCGTTTTCAACACGAATGCTAATCGGGAATGTTTCTTGAGCTGGAAATCAGTGATTAATTTGTTTTATGTGTACATAGAGGTCATTTAAAATTGTCACAATATTACTATTTTTGTTTTCTTTATTACGGGAGAATTGAAACGCTCTGTCTTCCAGGAGCGATCAAAAGTTCAGTCCCCCGGAGAACATGAACATGCCTCTGTGGAGAGCGGGTTCGCAAGGGAGAAGAACAGCCTTGGTAAGATGAGAGAAGGACATCAGCGAAACACACCTGAGAGTGGAAACTCATGTGTTTGCTTGTGCTCCTTCCTGTAGGCAGAAAGAGTTCCCATGGTGCCTCTCTCTATCCCTGAGAACGAGAGCAGTGAGTGTGACCGTGTTCATAAAGCAGAAGCTCCAGCAGCACACGGCAGTGCTTTCTCCAGGTGAGATGTCCATCTGTACAGAGGTGGTGATGTGACCCAAAATAAATAGCAATAATTGCAGTACTGCAAGTACTCATGGGATGCAATTACTCTGTATTCTTATGTAACATTGTTTACTTTTTTAAATAATTAATCTTTATAAATAATAATAAAAGTGGTAAACTCTCATTTTATAGTCCCGTTGTTTTAAATTTCTTTATTAAGCTTTGATGTTTGATTTTCTACAGGCAAACAAGTGGCTCAAATGTCCGCTCCGCGTTCCCCATGTGTTCCTCGAAGAAAGGCACTCCAGACGGGGACTCGTACAGTTTACTAAGCCTGAAGGTATAAGAGTCTTCCAGCCTTTAAATAGACTTAAACTGTGCTGAGAGTTTCGATTCATAGTACCAGCATCCAGAAAGTAGACATGTATTCTGTCCAGCTAACACTGAATAGTGTTGTTGCTTTGTTCAGCCTCCTCTGATTAGTCCAGATCATCTGAGCGAAGACATTGAAGAGGGCGACACCATCACAGCACTTTTACAAAGGGCAGAAAGAAAAGAAACCGCTCGAATGGAAGGTAATTCTTACATGGTATTATATTTGGACCAGAATGCTCTAGTTTTAGTCTGTTTCTCATCTAAAACCATCATAGTTGTTTGGGCAGTGCAGTTTTCAGATATATTTGGTTCTTTCATAGAAACCACTGATATAAACCAGCTCATCAGCACAAACTCTCCTGAAAGCTGTCAGGTCTTCCTGAAGAACCTGGAGAAGAGAGGAGACCCTCGTTCAGACCCGGCGTTTCTCTTCAGACTCCTGGACTGCTACTCTAAAGTCTTCGCCAGGTTTCCTTTGGCAAAGCATTGCAAAACGGAAAGCTATGCTCGAATGCTGGTGCGATATGCCGAGCTGAAAGGGTGAGTCTGTGGTGCATTGCCCTGAGGCTCACGTTAACGGCTGATATCTTGATCAATCTGTTCTTTGCCACCTCTACAGGATTGAAGATCCAGAAGATGCTCCAGATCACTTCAGTATTGCCAGATCGCACAGTAAAGCTTTTGCTTTTGTGCATATTGCACATGCTCAGTTTGAGCTCTCACAAGGTGAGACGTGGCTTTACTAAGAAAGTAATAGTGCGTTAAAAACTCACTATTACGTCTGGGCTTTTTGTCCAGTGTTTAATGTCTGTATAGTAATTACATGTGTCGAAAATCTCTCAGGCAATTCTAGGAAGAGTCATTTGATTCTTCAGAAAGCGCTGAGCTCAAACGCACGGCCCGCTGAACTGCTGCAGACCGCCATCAGAAATCTGAACTCTGGAAAAACTCACCTTCTTCCTGCGGAGCATGAAGAGAACGCTGCAGGTTAGTCTCATCCAAGGAGGTGCACTTTAAAGCTGTCTTTATTTAGATTTTGGACACTGTAATCACTCTTGCTGGACATCTTCCGGTCAGCAGTCGAGTGGTCTGTTTTCTTGCAGTGGACTTTATTGTAGTTCACACAAGATTCATTTGTGAGCCTGGAGCACAAGGCAGTCATACATAGCACAGGTATATTTGTAGCAATAGACAACAATATGAGTCAAAATATTTATTTTATGCCAAAAATCCTTAGGACATATATCAAAGCTTAATTTTGATTAGAAACATGCTTTCTGAGAACTTCTTTGAACACTTTTAAAGGTGATATTTTTCAATATATATTAAATTTTTTTCCTCCGCTTTCCGCTTTGGAGCATCCTCACAGAAGTTATCCATCTAAAAATCAGACAAGGTACATTTATTTTCAAGACCAACAGTTTAACACTAAATATTGGACATAAATGAACACGTTAAAAATGAAAGTATTTTCTGATAACGCTCCGGACCGCGCGTCCCATGACAAGCCCTGTTTTAGACTGATCACTTATTAACTGGATATTGTTTTTATTATTATTATAATGATGATGAAGTAGAAACGATATAGTTTTTAGTTAATGTGCTGAAAACGAAATGCTGGTGACGAAGCTGTTTCATGTTCGTTCATAGCTGTTAAAGAGGTCTCTTTTAGCACTAATCATTTGTAAATAAAGGTTTATCATCCTGCAGTGAAATTTTGTTGTGGGTTTAATTTTCGAGTCCAACAAAGAGGAGGAGCCTCATTAGCATGTATGTGTGGCGCTGAGGTGAAATAGCAGGGCAATTCAATAATGGTAGCCCAATAATAATATGCCGCCTAATAATAATAACAATAATAATAATAGTTTTATACATTAATAGGAGAATGAGCCCAATATCATCTTGAGTGTCGACAAAGACATCTGGTATCCTCGAGGCACAATACTATCGTCTATCGGCACAGCCCTACTGCCGTAATTAATTGAAATCTTACTATATTGTTATATTATGGCCATTGTATTCCCATATTGTCTATATAAGCCATTGGAGCTTGAACAGTTAGTGGCTTTTTTAAGAGTTCATTATTATGATTATTTAAAGATATATATATATATATATATATATATGTATATGTGTGTGTGTGTGTGTGTGTGTATAGTTCTGACCCTGGACCACAAAACCAGTCTTAAATCGCTGGGGTATATTTTTAGCTAAAGCCAGAAATACATTGTTTGGGTCAAAATTATAGATTTTTCTTTTTTGCCAAAAATCCTTAGGAGAGTAAGTAACGATCATGCTCCAGGGAGGCTTTTGATTAGTAATATGCATTGATAAGATCTTAATTTGGACGACTTTAAAGGTTATTTTCTCAGCGTTTCGATTTTTCTCTACCCTCAGATTCCAGATTTTCATATAGTTACGTCTCAGTCAAATATTGCCCTATCCATCCACATCATACATCAATGAGAAGCTTATTTTTGGAAAATTAACACTTAATGTGAAAAAAGAATGATGCTAATGTTTGGTTTTGCAGAAAATTTGGAAGCACTAAGTAACGGAAAGGAAGAAGAAAATCCAGCAAAGGCTCCTGAGGAGCAGCAAAAGCCTCTTGCCAAGGAAACTTCATCAGAATGGAAGATCCCTGCTCTCATAAACAAGCATGTGTCTCCGGAGGTCTGGTTACAGCTCATGCTTTTGTTTTTAATATTTGAGCTCCGAACGATTCGAGTAGGCTCAGCTGGGATTGGTTCATGATCAATCTGTTTTGTGGCTCCATTCAGGATCGTAAAGCTCCCACGGTCCATGTTTCCACTTCATCCTCCCTTCATGTGACGAGAACACCTGCACCTCCTCCCAGGTCTCTTAGCTGTCAGACTCCCAACCACAAAGACCCGAACGCAAACAGGTAAGAAACACAGCAGAGCTCCCGATCAGACGTGGCCTTGATGTCTTAAGCTCATCCGTGCTTTCTGTCTGTTCTTCTGTAGTTTTGTCACTCCTGTGGTGAAACGGCGTCCAGTGGTTGTGTCTGTTCCAACCACGGCTCAGAAGATGGGTCACGCTCAGTTGCCCTGCACCCCTCAGAGCCGGGTGTCCTGCGTCCCGCAGCAGTCACAGGTGAAGAGATCTCATCGGGACATGACACAGACAGAGAAATGCATGATAGAGAGAAACCTAATTCTTTTATTTGGATAGAAAAACGCAAAGCAGATTAGAGATTTAGAGAGTTTTCAGGAGTGATGCGCCGGGAGAGGTAAGTATCAACTATCTGGGAAGAACAAACAGTAGTGGAATATGGAAAACGGTGGCATTTTCCTTTTTAAAAACCAAATCTAACTTGGTCCGTCAATAAGTGATTGGATCATGAGAAGTGACTAGCATTATTAAGAGCTTGATTTCTACCTTTGTGTGAAATGTTAATTAAATGAACAATCTGCTATGTTTCTGTCTCAGACCCCTGCCTCAGCTTTCTCAAACGAATCCATCACAATCAAGGGCAAACAGTTCTTTATTTTCAAGATGATCGGCAGAGGCGGCTCCAGTAAGGTAGGAAAGAAGACCCATTCTCTGTATCGTTTAGCCTTTCCTTTCATCCAGTGTGTGTATAACAGAAATAATTCCGTTTGTGTTCAGGTCTATCAGGTGTTTGACCACAAGAAGCACTTGTACGCTTTGAAGTATGTAAATCTAGAAGAGGCCGACGCTCAGGCCGCGGAAAGCTACAAGAATGAGATCGAGCACTTGAACCATCTTCAGCAGTACAGCGATCAGATCATTAAACTCTATGACTAGTAAGTGTGTGTGTGGTGCTCGGAAGCGGTGTACTAGCTGTTCTCCTGGTCACGTGACTTCCTGTTCGCTCGCAGTGAGATCACCAGCAGCTACATCTACATGCTGATGGAGTGCGGTCACCTGGATCTCAACACCTGGCTGCGTAACCGCAAGACTGTCAACCCTCTGGACAGGAAGTGCTACTGGAGGAACATGCTGGAGGCTGTGCACACCATCCACAGACACGGTGAACCTGCATGCTGACCGTACATCATACGGTTAAAATACTGTTATTGAGCAGTTCGTTTATGTGCGACTCTTTGTATTTCTCTTTTGAAGGTATCATCCACAGTGATTTAAAGCCAGCTAATTTTGTGATTGTGGACGCTTCGCTGAAGCTGATAGACTTTGGAATCGCTAACCGTATTCAGCCTGACGTGACCAGCATCATGAAGGACTCGCAGGTCTGATCTAGTATTACAGAAATGACATTTCTAGTCTGTTCTGCGTTGATTCTAACGTTCTTCTAACAGGTGGGGACTCTAAACTACATGCCACCAGAGGCCATTAAAGACACGTCCTCCAATGGGAAGCCAGGGTCAAAGGTGAGAAGACTTCCTAATCGAGTGCCTCTCAGGAGCCTCTCTCACATAAAACAAGCTGCCATCGTGCTTAACTCTTCCTTCTAGCTGCTTTCAGCAAATGCATGTTTGTTGTCGGTCTTTATCGGATCTCCTATTAATATGGAAGCATCTAATCCCATCATTCTCTGCCCTGCTGTCTCCAGATCAGTGCTAAAGGTGACGTGTGGTCTCTGGGATGTATCCTGTACTGCATGACTTACGGAAAGACTCCGTTCCAGAACATCACCAATCAGATCAGCAAAATCCATGCCATCATAGACCCGTCCCACGAGATCGACTTCCCCGATATTCCAGAGAAAGACCTGCATGATGTGCTGAAGGTGAGCAGGATGTTTGGATAGTAACCCCTACGGTTTCGTATTTAGTGCTCACCGTCCGTCTATCTGTCTGTTTCAGAGGTGTCTAGTTCGCAATCCCAGAGAGAGGATTTCTATAGCAGAGCTCCTCGATCATCCGTACCTGCAGCTGCAGCCTGCACCTGAGCCAGGTACACACAACTGTCACTCTTACTGAAGGCTAAGTGTTTCTAATGCAAGTGTGTGCTCCCTAGATATTTACATTAAGATACTATATAGATGTATGTTTAAAGTCGTACATTAGCTGGAATATTTCACCCAAAAATATAAATTCTGTCCTCATTTCCTCCCCTTCAGCTAGTTCCAAATCTGGATGAATTTCTTTGTTCTGCTGAACACAAAGGAAGATATTTTGGAAGAAGTTTGTAGCCAGGCTGTTTTGGGTCACCACTGACTTCCATAGGATTTTTTTTTCCTTGTATGGAAGTCAATGGTGACCCAAAACAGCCTGGTGTACCTTAAAAGTTTATTGTTCTAAACTTACCCTTTGATTACTTTCATTAAAGGAATAGAAAACATATCTAAAGCAAGTTCTGTGTGTTTTTAATATGATGATAATAGTTCTATCACATCACTTACAGCAGAGCCTAGCGCCGGTGATTTGAAGAGGATCCTCAATGAACTGGCAGCTCTTCAGTCTCCCAACAGCATCGCCAGAGCTGCTAGTGTAAGTGATCATGAATACTCTGACGCAAATCACAAGTATTAGATATAGTGAGGGCTTTGAGTTTACCAGACTGAGGTTTCTGAGCTGATGAAATGCTAATAATTACAAAAAAAATGTGAAATTTAAACAAGTCATTTTAAAATACAAGAATAATCAAATCGAAAGACATACTAAAGCAGATATCTTGCATACAGTTATAAAAATTTGCTTTCATAAGATTAGTTTGAGGATCAAAACAAATATGCATTGCAAAACAAATAAATGTTCCTCATAAGCCTGATGATCAGATTTAAGTCCAAAAAGCTATTACAATCTTTAAAGGATATCAGAAGACAGACATGTGAAACATCAGCGATCGAATATGGAGGACATGAAGTAGATTATATGCAACAGGTGTAACAGCAAAGTTCTGATCATGTTGATCATTTTGCGTGTCAAATATGCTTTTTTATGTTATTACAATGTTTCTCTACCACCACTGCAGAACCTGGCCAAGATGTGCAACAGCGGGAGGAAGTTAGATGTTTCTGAATGTGTGAAAACATCCAGTCAGACACTGTAGAAATGAGGAGGATGGAGATGATGCAGGACTCAAAAGCACTGTTACCAAACGCTCAGGAGCCTCTCTCACATAAAACAAGCTGCCATCGTGCTCGACTCTTCCTTCTAGCTGCTTTCAGCAAATGCATGTTTGTTGTCCATTTCTTTTTTTTGATTTTATTTGGCCACAAGATGCAATCTGAGAAAGTGTACATGACAAATATACATACCTTGTCAGATAGATGTCAAATCTGGTGTTTATTTTCTAACGTATAATGCTGTTTTTATGAAAGTAACTCTAATTTTGCAATATGATAAATGTTTTCACAGCGATCTACTCATTCAGTGCATTTATTGTCTTGATATCATTTGGTCAGAATGCATGACTACTTTTCTGTGATCATCAGTCGATTAAAATACTTTCTACAGTTTGCGTTTATAAGATGTTCTTGAAGGCTCCTCCTGATATATTCAAAGAAATTACCCCTAATAATGTGACTTCCTGTCTGATGATGTCATCATGGAATTGACTGTAAGATTATACTATGGGGAAAACCCTCCACTTATTCCAAACCTTTCTTCAAAATATAGTATTTTGTATTACATGATCAATTGCAGGGTGAGTAAATGAGGACAATATTTTCAGGTGAACTACCCCTTTAAGAGGTTAAAAAGTACTTAACACGAAATAATCGTAAATGTAATTTTAGATGAAGCCAAATGTGGATAAATGTGTCGAATAATTTCGTGTGTGTAGTACAAATTAAGCTCAATAAACCAGTATCTAGCGAGATTTCTAACTAAACAGCATTTCTGTGCTAAACTTTAACATTTAAAAACGGCACGTATGTTAGGTACTTGACGTACGGTGTCAATCAAAACTCCTCCCACGCGCCCAGCCAATCGGAGCAGCGCTGGTCCATGTGAGCGCTGACGTCAGAGCGCCGTTCCAGCTTGGTTTCCAGCGCAATGGCGGCGACGCGGCTCTTCTCGAGAACTTCAGTCGTCAAGTCTTCGTTAACCGGGTTAACCGGTGGCGTGCACGGCAGTTTGGGGTTAACCCTGCTTAAACTGTCCCCTGACTGCACAGCCAAGCCGAAAACCCAGAGGAGACATGCAGCGCACTTCACCTATTACCCTGACCCTGTGACTGCTCAGCACGGTAATGCCCTTGTTTACACTTTACAATGAACACTGAAGAGACACTGGCATATTTTGACATAAGTACTATTAATAATACTTAAGCCTGGCTTGGCTGTGGTGTTTTCAAACAAAATTAAATCTAAAAATACATCGCCTGACATGACATCTGTTTGTTTTTGCTTAAAGATTTGCTCTTAAATACTCTAAGACTGGATTCTGTGATAATGAACATATGAATAATGCAGACACTGTTGTTAGGAATCATTACAATCTCTTTTAATTCAGTTTTTCTGTTTATTTGAAAGGAAAGTGCTACAGCAAAGTCAGCAAATGCATAATAATATATTATGCTATTTAAAAATGGATATTAACTTCAGAGGAAATAAAAAAATCAGCATCTCGGTGTTTGGTAATTGTTAGATTTTTAAAAAAAAGATTATTTATTTAATCTGGTCACAACCTGTCTTTTACATTTCATACGTTTCCTTGAGGCTCACTTGCAATGCTAATATTATTGTAGGATGGAAAGTGTGTGAACTGACAATATCTGTGATACCAATGCATCTAACAACACACAAACACACACACACACACACACAAAACAAAATTCCTCTGATGTTTACCGGCAGCAAAATAAGTCTTTCTAGCTGTTATGAATGGTGAGACACTAGTACATGATTGACTTGAGTGTCTCTGCAGGCCCTACACAGAAGATGAATTTATTCCAGGCTGTGACCAGTGCCATGGACAACACGCTGGCCAGTGATCCCACCGCAGGTATGAGCAGAGCTTGACCTCTCGGTTCATCTGACCGACCTTGAGCGCTTCAGCTGCTGTGATGCTAACACGTCTGTCTCTTGCAGTGATTTTCGGGGAGGATGTGGCGTTTGGTGGGGTGTTTCGATGCACAGTCGGCCTCAGAGACAAATACGGTGAGTTTTCCTGCTCATGGGTCACATGGGGTGAAGTGTGCTCGTCTGTGTGTTGTGTGCGCTCACACTAGATGGCAGCACAGACCTGCTTGCTATTCACTGCGCAGCGCATACTTCACAAACAAACAGTGCACGGTAAACAGCAAGATGCGTGCGTGTGAGTGTTGTCAGATACGCTGCCTTGCTCGAGGGTCTCACCTCAGACCTGGGACTTGAACCCACAGCCTTTGTGTTACAAGTCTGACTCCCTATCCATTAGGACATGTAGAAAAAGGCATTCATATGTGCTTAATTACTGCTAATAAATGGCTAATATTCTAGTAATATACATGCTAATAAGCAACTAGTTAAGAGAGCCTAAAATAAAGTGTTACCCAGTAACACGTGTGCAAAACTTTGAAATCAGTTTGCAAAAAACAACTGAAATACATCCAATAATGAGTCCATAAAAAGAGAAGTGAAAAATGTGCCTGAAATAGGGTTATTTAGTAAATAAAACTACAACACAGTCCACAAACGTCTTCATTACCTGAAGTAAAATAAAGATTAATTGAAATAAAATGCTAAATATATATACATATATAATTCAGCTAGTTGCCAAGGCAACAAGGTCTTTTTGAGTGCACTTCTGTTGTATTCTGCACATTTGGCCGTTTAGTGTCTGTCTGGATGTTAGTTATTGGTTTTGATGTTAATTGTATTAAGAGGTGGTCTAGATTTTAAAGCTGCATAAACCTAGCCTACACTGAGGTCAAATCTTCATTTCGGTTCTGCGTCTAAAGAAAGAAACCAAATGAAACCAATAACACAAAATGATGATCCAAGAGAAAACATCCGCTGGGAGAAGCGTGATTCATGTTCTGTGACTAACTGGAATTATTGAGCACAAATAACTGTGGGTCAGTACAGGACATTGGCTTTGTTTCAGCTCAGTGGTGCTTTCTTCAGGTGTTTCTACTTCCTTTGATTTGAGTCTGACTTGGCCATGAATCAGTACGTTTCTTCTGCTTTAACCGTTCACTTACTCGTGTGTTCAGAGTCTTGCTGCAGGACCCAGGTAAAGATTTATTATGCAGACAACGTGATTAATATTCATAATAGGGATGCTCATTTTAACCGGTTAACCGTTAACCGACCGATTTGAAGTTTAACCGATTAATACAATCAGTTAAACGGTTTAAAAGGTCATTTTATTTATTTATTTATTTCAGTATTTACCTACTCATATAAGATCGCATTCTATTGGCCAATACAGGGAGTTACAACCGCGTTCTGTAACGGAACTCACCTGGAAATGAACCGCTTTCTCGGAGCACACGCGCTGTGTGAACGGAACAGGACTCGTCACACACTGCTGAAGAGAGCCGCTCTGCTGCACGAGCGCGCTTCCACCGGGTGTTTTTATGTGTGTTCTGGGTAACTTCTAGTGATGGAGAAATGCTTTCATCTGAAAGTGTTATTAGATCTCGTCAGTTTTGTGTTCTGTGCTCCGCTCTCGGTCCAAAGCTGCTGTCGGTTAATGAAGGTTTGATGAAAGAACGCGCGCCTCGATCGGACTCCTGTCATGTCAGAAAGTGCTAAGAGTTATTTTTGTGGACGTTGCCATCGTTGATATTAATTGGGTCACTGTTGCAAACTTTTTTCTTTCTTTCTTCTGTTGTCTGCTAGTTTTTGCGCGTGTACAGTGAATCCGCAGAAAACAAATATGACTATTTTTAACGGGAGCTATGCTTTCTAATTGAATTCAATTCTCATTTAAAATAATGTTGTTGGTTAACGGTTAATAATCGGTGAACGAGCGTCAGTTTTCGGTTATGAGAAATGAGCATCCCTAGTTCATAAACCCAGCCGCTCATCAATCCTAGTGTGTTTTATATTGTTATTAGTAGAATTCATAGTATCATAATTTAGTTTAGCGCAATTATTATTATTATTATTTTTGTTTGATAGAAACCAAAATATACATATTTAAATAAATATTCATGGTTATTGTAAGCTTCATCATCTTATAATACTAAATACGCACAATATTATATTATAATGCTAAATACTATGGGATTCTGTTCCCAAGGTGTTTATAGAGAGTTGATCATATATTACAATCGTGTAGATTAGTGTGCAATGTTTTGTAATAATAATGATAATAATAATAATAAAGAGGTATTCCTTTTATCATATTTATATTGGGGAATATCTGAATAGTTACTTTTAAAATGTAAAAAAGAATGTTACAATTTGTGGGATGTAACAATAACTAATTACTTTTTTAAAGAAACGTGCCCAACACTGCTAATTTGAGAATCGGATTAAAAAGTTATTTTGAACAGTAATATTTAAAAGCATTACTGTTTTTGCTGCATCTCAGTCTTTTGAAAATGTCAAAAAAAACTGAAAATGATGTGAGAATCTCAAAAGATGCATATAAAAAAATGAAGAAAGGTCACGATCTTGTTCGGCTTTATTGCTGTGTTCATCAAATGGTTAATGAGGTAATACCCTGTGTCGACTGAATGTTCTAATTAAGCAATAAGGTACGAGAGGCCTCGCTGTATCGTGAATAAATCACGGCTGAAGGGCGTTGTTAGGCACGACGCAAAGCGGATCATCATTTGCCTTTCGCTGTAAAAAGTAGTCCCTAACGGCAACAGAGTGCGTCATTTCATTGAGCTCAAATAAAAACAGGTTAGGAACAGTTCTAAAGGGGCTCAATGATACACAGAACGTTGAGTGAAGCGGTCGTAGCCGTGCTGTATCGTGAATAAAACACAGCTGCTGACCAATCAGAATTGAGGAATGGAACTAACCGTTTTATATTGTAATATAAAGTTGTTGTCTTGAATCTTTGAATCCTGTCTTGTTTTTCAACACCCATTGAAACGGGTCGTTCATCATTCAGCACCTTTTCCAATCTGTTGTCATATGCATTTGACATTCTGTCTATTTGTGTTTTCCCCTAAACATTCATAATAAATTGCTCTGTTAAAGCTCCTCTAAACCTAATCTAAAATGCTCCTTCACTAGAACATCATAATGTTTGAGCTCTTTGTCATTCATTTCGTAGCACTTCATCAATTATGCACGAGTAAGTGAAGTAGATTCAGACCGAACAGAACACCCTTTACAGGTTTCGCAAGCCATAGTTAAATTATGCTGCTGGGAAGAGAAGGAAAACAGACATTATGGTAATGATTAAAAAAAAAAAACACTGCTGTTTGCCTCTTGGTTTGGACAGAAGCGCTATATATAGAGGCACTCTGTGATGTTTTGAAATAAACACATATCCACGACTCCCAATATGTCTTCCACTGCGTGGGTGCCTTTTGTTTGTTATTGACGTCAGAGGTGTCGACCTTTGAGAGGGATCATGATTTTCCGTGCCGTCTCATTAGACGGGAACGGGGTTTTCGTGCCACTCATTTAAGAGAGTCTCTGGCCTGTTTCCCGCGCGGTGCTGATAAACGCGCTCAGGTCAGCGCTGGGAGAGACTGACGCACACGCAGCTGTAATGCAGTGCCACCGCTGACCGTCTGAACACACGCTCCTCCTGTCTGCTTTAAATTGCTTTCTGTGAAGTGGATTACGAACTGCGGCCAGTAAACACTGTATTATCTCTGAAATGCCCATCAGCAGCCTTATTCAACAAAGACGCTTTTTCATTTCAAGGGCAGTGAATGATTTCGGAGTCGACTGAAACTTTTTGATACAAGCCGCAAATCTCTCTTCTTTTGCATTTTTTTCCTTAAAGGAGTCATACAAAGCCAAATTTTCCACAAGCTAATATGATTATTTAGGGTCTTAATGGAAAGTTTGTAATATAGTTTGTTTTAACATTTTTCAAAGATAGTTTTAAAAACGCTCATTTAACAAAAACAGCTCTTTAGAGACCACTCTGTTCTGTGTACTTCCCCTTTAAATCTTCACGAGCTCCGCTGACTCCGCCCCTCTTTTCCGAGGCACTCTCGGAGGATCTTTAGTCATATTCATAGTGAAACTTGCTAATTAGCACATTATTAGGAAAGGTTCATTAAAAGACATTATACTCACTGCTTCTGTAGGTGAGGCTGGATCATGAATGATT
>JAUMHQ010000076.1:3798786-3809754 GCA_032361165.1 Enteromius paludinosus | reverse complement strand
TTTTTTCCCAATGTATTCAGAGGGCAGACAGCAAGACGATCAAGGGGTGATGCGTACGGTTTGAGATAAAAATGAAAAATCCTGCAACATCGCATAGAGCACCTTTAAACATGTATTAAAGCCTTATTCTACATCCCTAATCCTACCCACTACCTAAACTTCACAACTACCGCACTAACTATTAGTAAGCTGCAAATTGGGAATTTATCGAGGGAAAAGTCAAAGTTAATAGTGTTACCTATTCTGAAGTGTTACCAAGAAAATATCACCAGCCAGGAGAGCCCTCGAGCTCCACCAGAGGGCACTCCACCCTGGACAGTAATGTCTGTCACCCCGTCTGTGCTTCTCTATTGTAATCTAAGGACTTTTATTATGAAGTGTTTCCCCTGTTCAGTCTCTGCCTTGTTAGCTCCCATAGCAATTAACCCTTTAAAAGTTGTTCAGTTCGTCAGTCAAACCGCCGAAGGTCACCTCAGCCCCCTGAGATGTTTTAACATCTGTGCTTATTTCAGCGACTTATTACATAGTATTGGCCAACATGTTTTTTTTGTATTCAGCACAAAGTGCTACAATAATATGTGAGAAAGATGGATGTACAAGCTTGCGTTTTTAGAAAAAAAATATTATGCGTGGTTGGTAAGTTTTGGAGAAAACGGTTTTGCTGAAATAAGATCGAAAAACCACACTGAATGGGCCTGAATAAGACTGTTGAGTCTTGTAGGATAGGAATATTCACAATTATGTGAAAAGTATTCTGTTCTTTCATTCACCGAAAACATTACAATGATTTCCATTTTGCAAAGTCAGTTTTTGGGTCAGCACTGCTGTATGCGTGGGAGGGACAAAGTCCTTGAATATTTATGCTATTCACACCTGGAGAGACAAAAGACACCACTGGCTAATGTTCCCCCATCAAGGTAGGATTCTGTGAGGCAGCCTAAAGAAACAATGTGACAAGACTCAAACACTTTGTTTAGGAACTAAATGTCTCACAGGACCACAGGGCTACATATGTGAAAATAAAATGACAACATATTTTACAAAATATTACACAAAATTAGTTTACATAAACGGTTTATGTGGTGGTACAGAAGACAGAAAACACTGCAAACGGGGACAAAGCAATGAAAACCAATTGTGTTTGGTGTACACCAGGAGAGACCAGAGTATTACAGAATGCAGATGCTTTGTAAAAGTCCACTCACATGGTGTTGCACATAAACACATCTTGTGTTATGTGTAAGTGTCATGTAGTGGTACAAAAGAGATATTCAGGGCATCGAGGAGAGAAGGACACTGATGATCTTTGCAGCCCGGTGGTCAGTGGGAGGTGTCACACATCTTTGTGCCACTCTTGGTTCGTCTGAAGACTTAAGTGAACATTGCATGCCTGACATTTCCATGGAGTTAAATGCCTTTTACTGTGCACTGCTTTGCAATGCACACCTGTCATTCCTGTCATCTGAGGATATCTCCATACCTGGAACTGGTATGTGCTCCGTTTTGGGGCTGCTTTCTGTGATACACCACACGGCTCTGTGGTAAGTCGTTCCATAAACTCTTTAGCTGTGGTGGCAGCAATGTCCAAGAAGTGTAGAAAAATCTTTCTGTGCCACTTGTAATACTGCAACAGCCGATCAGACAGGTCAACGGCCCCCATGCGCTGATTGTAGGCGGTCACGGGTGCAGGGCATGGAAATGTTTTTGTCATCCATGTACCTTGTGATTTCCCCCTTCTCTGCACAATATCTCCAGTATAAGCAGAATGGATCCGCTCGTGTGTCCATCCACTTCACAAATACAAGAGGCCCATCCCGACTCCATCTGATGGATCCCCTGGCAGATTTTTTTTTTAGATAGTGAGTTACATGCATTCTGGGGACAGCCCTTCCTGTTGTCTCTTGTTTGTTACATTGCACTGAAGTCAGGTATTTGTAAGCAAGGCAGTGTTTTGTATAGCTAAAACTACCGCAGACTTGGATGAACAAAGGAAAGGAATTGCCCATTGAACAAACAAAATATTTAATGAGCTAATGAATGATGCATGACACATAGCTACAGACCTGTCAAATATGAAAATGAAGAATGAGCTGCAATTGATAGTAGCCAGAAGGATCTGGGCTTTTATTTTTATTCTGAAGAAAAACATGGTTAGTAGTATCACATTACCTGTTCGTTCAGTCAGTCTGTGGTGTTTTGTTCCCTGAATGGTTGCTTCAGCTCCCATTTTACCTGCTCATAAATCATTGTGCTCCATTGAGTGTGTAATGTTTCAGACACATCATTGAGAATCGTGAATGGTCCTAATATTGCTTGATTCTATGCAGCTGTTGAATGAAGACGTGCTGTTTCTCATTTCTCTCTCACTGTACATGTTTCTCTGAGGTATGGCTCAATTTCAGTCAAACGGTTCAGCGCAGAATGGTCCTCCAGTTCAATCACAAGTCATGAGAGGAATGTGGATGATGTTTCATCTGTATAATGTTTAATCTTCTGGCGAATGGCAGACTTCTCCAGTCATTAAAGTCTGTGTAAATCAATATTAAGTGTGTGTTCTGAGTTTGTCACACCACAGAGAAATGTCTTATGAACCACCCAGCCAAATTTGAAATTTGCTTAATAAAATAAAATGTCAAAATCTTGAAAGAAAATAAGCCGTCCTCTCTGCTCTCGAACGCTGGGGGCGTGTCAGCTCGCGCCGCTGAAACCACGCCCACTCACAGCAAAGCTGCCACCTCTCTCAACTGTCTTCCTCAAGCAGCTTGATATAAATAAGACCAAGCTCAGTTGTTTTAGCGACCACGTAAGCATAGCTAGATGGCAAACTGTAGTATCTAACAGTAATGACAGTAACTCATGATTGAACGGATGAACCACTGATGCCTATGCGCTCTTGTTTGTTGGACTTGAAGCAGCTCTGCGCAGAACGATCAGAGTTAGACATCCAATTAGTAACCATTGCATGGACCCAAGTTGAGGACTCACAACCGCAGTCTCGGGAACACACGTGCTGTGTGAACGGAACGGGACTAGATAGCTAGTTGTCTATCACGTCATTCACTGAGGGAGAGAGCATGCACTACGTGCTTTTTGATGTGTGTATTCTGTAACTTGCGGTAAAAGAGAAATAAGCTGCATGCCTTCTTATTTATTTGTTTTGTCAGGTCCGTTCTAGAGACATTGTGTCACACACACACACACACACACACACACACACACACATATATATATATATATATTTGCCATGGGTCTGTTCTAGATTCACACTGTAAAACATGCTATGTGTGTCAAAATCATGATTCAAATCGAAATCGCAATATTGTTCAAGGAAATCATGATGGGTTTCTTTTGTCTATATATCACAGCCCTATCTCACTCTTAGTTTGTTCAATGGTTTTTTTTTTTTTGGGCAATCATTTAAAATAAGTATTGTGTTCAAAACATTCAGATTTTTGTATTTCCCCAGTAACTGAAACATGGCATTAGCTAAATCAAGGTGTTGGATTTGATTCCCAGGGAATACATGAACTGATGAAGTGTGTATCAGGTAAACCTGTCTGCCGAATGCATGAATGTAAATGAGTTGCAGCATCTCTAACCAGAGGCTAAAGTAACCACTGCCAGAAACCAACTAACCACAATATTTGGTGCGGTTTAAAGCAAAAGTACAAACACAATTCCCATATCCAAAAAAGGGTTTATTAATGAAATGAATAAAGAATGGAAAAGGAAATGAATGCACTTTTAAGGAAGCCAATGCCAGTGTGGTTTGCCATCAGGATTAGAGCATGTTCTTCTCCTGCGTTACATCTGCTCTCTGTCTCTGTGCTCTGACTTATGTGTCTCGCAAGAATTTTGCTGAATGACTTTAATTTCCTGACTGAACATTGGAGCTTGTTTTAGGCTCTTTGTCTCATTAGCATTATTTGGTTTTAATTTTACAGGGGAGCTTTTCTTTTTATTTCTTACAAGATGGGAATAAATCATTCAGCACAGAGTTTGTATAATTCTCGATATTAAAAATATTCTTGCTTTTTTTTTATGGTAATGTGGAATTTTCCAATTTCCACTTTGTCTGCTTTGCATCTGCCGTCGCCAGTGTTGATGTCGTAAACTGTAGTTCTGGCAGGTTTGGTTGGTCATAAATGTGGTGTTTATTTATTACATGACATGTAGAAGTTCACAGCACCTTCAGTGTTGAATTTTGGTGGAATTGTCTGAAATACACCGTAGTGGTTCATAAATGATCCATGTGGAGGCGACCTTTGCTGTGCTGAGGTTATTTTAAAGGTGCAGTAAGTGATTTCTGATTTCTGAGGGGTGTGTCCATTCTTGATGGAGGAGGAGCATGTGTATGTTCATGGGGGGGGCTACCTTGAATTGCGCGCAGATGACATATCATGCGCGTGCGGTTTTGAAATGAGCTCGCGGCTTTCTTTGCGGGTAGATCTGTTTTCCTCTCGCGTATGCATCAGTGGTGCTCTCGCGTATTACTGGCATATATTTGCCGCCATAGATATGCGACCATTTTCGGTTGTCGATAACGAGGGGTTCAAGTATTTACTCTGCCCAGTTATCTATTACCAAGCCGGGCGCAAATTGTTTTAAAAAAAATGTTTTTTATCCCACGAAAAAAAATCGTGATACGAACCGAATCGTGGTTTTGGTGTATCATTACAGCCCTAGCATGCGTGGAATGTAAGACGATTCGATCTGCGTAATTTCCATTTGCTGTTTATTTACTTACATTACGTCTTCTTGGAGAAAAGCTATCTGGAGCATGTACAAACTGATATTAATCTTTGATAGGGCTGTCAAAATTGAGAGCAAACAAAACAACTGCTGTACGATGCCGTCCGCCATCCGTTGATCTGGTCACATGACTGCGTCATTGTTTTCGAAAGCCTCCGTTTTAACAGTCCACACTGCAACACAAAAACAGCGTTATCAGAAATCTCCACTTTTTTAGGAACAATCGTTTTCTTTGATAAAAATGGGGTTTTCGTGTAAATGAGAGGCCAGGGGAACAGCAGGGGAATATCTGCGTTCTCCCTTCGTGTAAACGGGGCCCTAATCAGTAAAGAAGTGAATGAGGATTAAGACTAAACGACACAGAATTGCTGCAGATGTCCAAATCCACAAACATCCATGAAAGATCTGTAATAGCTAAAACTTCAATCACAGACACCAATGCTAAAATGAGAAAATAATGGAGTCGTGATTTAAAAGACCTGGACAGAACTTCATCTGCCCTGGCCCTTGACCAGACAAATCAGCTGACTTCAATGTGATCAAAACACAGTAAGAAGCAGATTTCCTTTACATTCAATGTTTCTGAAACGATGACGATTGGCATTCAGCTGGAGAATATTCGAAAGCCGTGTGAATTTGTTGAAGGCTGGAGGTTGTCTTAAATGCAAACGGTGGTAAAACACCTTCATTATGAAATACTGCCCGTTTCCCAGGTGTTCACGTTGTTTTGTTCAAGCCCTGTGTGTTTCACATCTCTGAATGATGTTTTTATTAAAGTGTGCTTAGTTCCTGCAGTATTTGTAAATGACAGAGCACATGTCAGCTGAAAACACACATCAGGCATCCAACACTCTACCACGAGCTCGAGTCTGGAGCATTAGTGATGCGCTTTAACTAGACTTCATCAATCACTCGAACCCTGGGGTGAAACTTCTGAACCACACGCCAGTGAGCTCCGCCCGAACTGCTTTCCATTCAGTGTGCTCTGTAGCTTTATTCTTTTTATTTGTCGGCTGCAAGAATCTCGCTGGTGTTAGAATTCAGAAACAGGCTGTGAACGAACGTTAGGTTACTCAGAGTTGCATTTTATTATAACTAAACATTAGTCAGTGAAAAGGGGCCAAAATTGACCGAAATTGTATTAGTCACAGGGTATAAAGGGTCTACCTTATTTGTGTGCACTTACAATATGAGCAGAGCATTGTGCTTAACAGTGTACAGGCCTCCCTTACAAGCTTTATGTGTGCGCTTGACTTGAGTTATAGACTATATATTAAAGTGCACTTTTAAGTTATGAAAGAGATTGTAGGCATCTTGTGCTGTGCATGTTTGAGTGTTGTGTAGACCTCGGTGGAGTTCAGCGCTTCTGGTAATTGAGGGCCGTATAGTTTAAGCAGGCCTCTCCACAATCACAGCATCTTGACAGTGTTTCATGTCCATTTCAATTCTTGCTCTTGACCAGTTTGTAAAATGTTTTATTACTTCACCGGTTTATGTTTTATAGGCTATCATTATCAGATGCACTGCAGGCAAACTGCAGTAAAACACTGGAGTGGTTTGCTATCTGTGCTAGCTGCTAAACATTACTTCAGGGTTTAGAGACGGTTGAAGAAAACAATGGTTTCTGTCACACTGAGGGCCATCTAGTAAAATTCTCACTATCGTTGTCATGAAATTGACATGAAATGTAAGCATCTTTAGTTTTATTTTGAATTGCCATTTATTGAAATGCTTAGTACAAATGTTTATATAATATATATATATATATATTAGGGGTGTGACGAGACCCCTCTTCCACGAGACGAGATGAGACACTGGGTTCACAAGGACGAGATGAGATTTTTAGACATTTTAAAATAAATCTTCAATGATAAAATATATATTGGGACAAATTTTATTTTATTCAACAAAAAAATGTAGGTGCATTTTGTAATAAACTTTTTGAAATAATGCAGTAATAAACATGTGGACACTGCATAATATTTAGGCACAAACTGACGGACAAGTAATTAACAATAAATAGCAAAAAATTTGAAATATTATAAATAAAAACAAATAACACACATATTCTTCTAAAAGCAGGGTAAGCGATTTAAAAAAAAAAAAAATAAAAAAATACCTGAACAAATTGGCGCGCCAGCTTAAAAGGCCAAACTATACTTCGGCCATCTGCATTGCATCGTTTTCACCATAAGGAGGGCTCGAGGACTGTCCGCGTGCAGGGAATGTTTAGAGCCCGCACACAACAGTATATGCGCAAGAAAAATGGTGTCAATTGGTGGCATTGCGCATGTGTTGAGCTCGTCTGTCCACACTAATCCACGGTTACTCTGAAAGCTGTGCGGAGACGGAGCGGAACACGGAAACTGAAGCACACCCCGGCCCGAAGTCTGCCTACACTAGATGCGATAAAGCAAGCATTGAAAACCATTTGGAATTTGTGTCAGCACATCATAAGCAGAACGCAGCAGCAGTTTCCTGTCGGAGATTTGTTGCGCTGCATCATACCACTATCGCGAGGATATCGCCAAGTTCCTGTGAGACCAATTGCGTCTAGCGAGATCCCGTCACACACCTACAATATATATATGTATAGGTTTTAGTTTAGTTTTTGTTTTTAATATGTTTTATTTCCAGTTTGCAATTTTCAGCTTAAAGTTAAAATGTTACCTTGGCAATTAACTGATGTAACGATAATAACCCTGCTATTGGCATTAATAAAAGGAACTGTTCAGATCATAAGATGCATTAAAAACAAACTTTCTCAGGGAAGCCATCCTGATCTGTGCTAGTTGAGCTTTAGCTAAATATTTGATGAATTGAATGATCGGAATTTTAACTTGACTAAATATTTTTAGGAAAAAACTCTGGAGATCTGCTGTCAACAAATAGGTATGCCAGAAAAACGGCAACTGTACAAACTTTAAAATTGCAGTTTCTGCTTCTAGTACAGGCCAAAAATAAAGGCATACTGCTATAGAAAAGATCATAAGGAATTTTCACAAGCTTCTGTTTCTAATTCGAAGCAAAAGTACTCTCCTAACATTGACTTCAGTCATCTTCAGCTAAATTCCTTGAAACCTCGCTGTCTGAACAGTAAGATTTCTCAGAAGACCACAAAGACAATGACTTCAATGAGCGTATAAACTGGGATGAGGAAAATGGCTCTAATTAAATATAATTTCACCGTAAAGATAATTCAGCATTTAGGATCAAAAACGATCACATGAGATGTGACGGCTGAGAAAAGTTATTTCTGCACTTGGGCTGCAAGATGAGACAAAACCTTTCTCTAGCTAGTTTCTTAATCATGTTTCTTAAAGCCTTGCAGACTTGTCCTGATGCACACTTACTGGTCCTTACTTTTTAAGTGCTGCCAGTATGAACAGATCTCACACGGACAGGATGGGTTTTAACTGATGCGTCACAAAACATCATGCGTTACTTTTGTTTTATGTCCTTTCCCCCTCTTTAAGTACAATAACTGTTCAATAAAACTGTTTTCTCCACAGTTTATGGATTTAATCTTAACCTTATAAAGCCTACTGTATTTGATGCACACATTTCTCAGGCCTCTTAGTGGGCAACACGTCAAAACTGTTCAACCTGTCACACAGTCTGCTGTGTGTCGTCTGATTTAGAGGTTAGAGTCCTTTATCAAGTAAAAGCTCATTTAGTGTCATTCCCGTGAAGTTTACCTGATTTCGACTCTTGTCGACGCACTCGTCCTCCATGATGCGCCACGCTTCATTTAAAATGAGTAAGTGCTACTTTGACGCTTTCGCCGGTGGCGGTGGGAACGCACGATAACGGCCCCCTCACATCCATCGTGCAGTATTGCACTGAGCGTTGTGGTTTATCCCTTCCATAATTAACGTACATTATTTAAAAGCCCCCACTAGTCCGCACTCGCGCCCTCACAGCAAAACACCGCCGTCTCCTTCCGCTTCGTGGGTGACGTAAGAGCATTGTCACAGTAATGCAAAAATCATGGTGAAAAAAACGTGACATAAACTTTAAAAATAATTAATAGAGGCTTCAAGGCAGAGGATTTTGCCTCGATAAATTGTAATAATCGAGTTACTCGAGGAATCGGTTCAGCCCTAATGCTAATAAGCTGCTAGTTTCCCTGCCAGCGTTTTTTTTTTTTTTTTTTTTTTCTAAAAGTTGCCTGCACAGATCAGATTCAAAATGGTCTAAAACATGATCTACATATCCTATCTCCATTGTCTCTGATCCTTCTGTTTATGGTGACGGGAAGTAGCGTAACTTATTCAGGACATGCACCTAGAACACAGAATGAGGTAAAAACTCGTCTTCGCTGGGTAAGCATTGTCTCTTAATTGATATCTCGTGAGTGGCGGGGAAAGAATTCATGGTGAAAATTAGTCCCTAAGCTAAGCCTTAGTGAGTGAAACGCTTGACTATTAACTAGTTGCTTATTACTTAGACTAATGGCAGTTTATTAGTAAAGCAGGTGTTAATGTCTTGTTCTGCCATATTACCATATTTTAGATCCTTTAACACTTCGACCTCATACCTAAACTACTTAATTAATAAGCAGAACGTTAGGAGTTTGAGGTCTCTTAGTCGATATGTGTTTCCTAATCACAGATTTTGTAACTGATGTTTAATCTGACCGGGTTTGTTTGCTGATGTGTGTTGTTTTTTGTTGTGCAGTGGAGCAGGTGCCTACAGAAGCCTATCAGATCCCGCTCTCGCAGGCTGAGGTGCTGCAGGAGGGCAGTGACCTGACGCTGGTGGCCTGGGGAACACAGGTACTCCTCCTGCGTTCATCAGCGGAGAATGATTTCTGAAGCTCAGATCAGACCCTCCACGGGTTTATCCTGCTGAACCACTGTTGCTCGAAATTAGACGAGTTACAGGCCGGGGGAAACGAGGACCGCGCCAGTGATTCACACATAGACTTGTTTCTAATGAACAGTGCTCTCCTGTTTCTTTTCGTTCGTCCCACCGATACTCCTTACATGAGCAGCACAAAACAGGCCTTCGAGATGAGTGAAATATTTATGATGTATGCTACACTTCAAAATAGGGATGTTCATTTCAACCGGTTAACCGAACGCTATGAATTTTAGACTGATTAATACAATTACTTAAACGGTTTAAAAAGTCATTCATTTATTTATTTCAATAACTTATCTAATTATTTTAAAAGGTTTATTGCATGATTGAAATATGCTATTGATAGCCTATACTTAGGGAATTTTTTTTATATTGATAAAAAATAAAATATTATTGTTTTGCATTAAAAAATATAAATATAAACATGTATTTTGCTCTATTATGTTTACCTCGATTTATAAATCTGACACTGGCTGGAGAGCTTCTGAAACTGCTGCAAGCAGTTATCTTAGTCTTCACTGTTAGCTGGGAGTTCACCTTTGACCTTTGGCCTGCAGGTGCATGTGCTGAGGGAAGTGGCTGCCATGGCACAGGAGAAGCTGGGTGTCTCCTGTGAGCTCATCGACCTACGGACCATTTTGCCTTGGGACACAGAGACGGTTTGCAAGGTATGATGTGAACACACACGTTTGCTGGGTTGTTTCAAACCAAAGAGAGTTCAGATCGAAACCAAGATGGTCATAGGACCTTCTTTTGTGAAACACAGAGGGAGATATTTACAGAAGCTGCTCTTTTCTAAACGATAAAAGGTTATTCAGGCACTTGAACTCTAAAATCCATCATTTAGCTTAATTTACAATTTAAATATATTTAGCTACTAATCCTACCAATTTCCGTTTCAGTTTGATATGCACATGTGTGCATCAAGCACTTGAATGACTGGGCCAAATGAACATATTTAAGGTTTCTCATTGTTTGTTAAAATGTTAGCTGATGAAGACTAGTTTATTCACTTTAGATGCTTCAGACTGTGAAACATCCAGGTTTCACTTTGTTATTGGCTCATTTTATAATATAATTGCTATGATGTCATCGCATGATTATGTAAGCAAATGGGAGAATCTGCTGTCTGAACCAGAAACAAACTGAGTGAATAAATTTGTGAAAAGAATCGTATTTCCCAGGCTCTGGTTTACAGGTAATGATGTTCTAATTTCGCTTCGTAAGACCTAAATATATCATCAGGAGCCTCAGATACAGGTCCTTCTCAAATAATTAGCATATTGTGATAAAGTTCATTATTTTCTGTCATGTACTGATAAACATTAGACTTTCATATATTTTAGATTC
>JAUMHQ010000076.1:3746078-3760535 GCA_032361165.1 Enteromius paludinosus | reverse complement strand
GCGCGGCAGTACCGGAGACTCGCTGAGGTTTGTCCAAGAAGTCTCTAGATTTGTCGCTAGTCGCTTTTAGGGAAAATGTCGCCAAGTGGGTCTGAATAGTCGCTAAATATAGAGACAAAGTCGCTAAGTCATCAATCTGTATTGACAACAGACCACAAAGAATGATGGGCACGTCTGGGCTGATGGGAATTGTAGTTCCCGCTACCTCCCGTTCACCCCATTCGCCTGAGCAAACTTTTCTCAGAAGACCTATTGTTTTATCGAGTCATGCGACCACGGTATTATAGAAAGAATTTGATATTGCGTTACGACGGTATTTACAATAGCGTTACAGCCTGGGTAATGTTGATTTTGATAAAGTGATAAACATTCATTGGCACTGAACCTCACGTCAGTGGATTCTCTGCTTTGAGAGCGTCTGTCCTCATATGACTTTGGGCTCAAATGCGCTCCTAACAATTGTCTTTTCTTGGCTCCCACGGTCAGTAATATTGGCATTTCCTGTCACGCTAGTCTTTCAATACTCTCTGATCTGCGGCTGTTGCTGTTTCCACTCTGAAAGCCAAAAATTTGTGTTTGTGAGGCAGTGTATATATAAATACACTCAGTGTATATATAGAAGCATGTGCATGTTTGTGTGTATAGACACTACCACGCAGAAGTTTGAGGTTGGTTGGTATATTTATATATATTTTTTTTTTGTAGAGATGCAGTGATAAAAAGAGACAGTATGAGACATTTGTAATGTTCCGAAAGATTACGGTTTCAAATAAAGGCTGTTCTTTTAAACTTTCTATTATTCAGAGAATCATGAAAAAATAAATGCATCATGGTTTCCATAAAACATTCAACATTGATCATTGTTACGATGGGACTGAGGTTCAAGTGGGGATCCAAGTGAAAAATTTTATTCACAAGACGTGGTCAAGCAAGCAGGGCCAAACACCAGCAAATGGTGCAATCCAGGCAAAAGAGTATATCAAGAGTATAAAACAGTCCAAGGTCAGGAACACAATGAAACCAGGAAAACACAGGAACTAGAAAACAAGGAATAGGCTAAATCAGGGAACAAGGAAAACGCTTCGTAGAGGAATTAACACACAGTACTCAGCTGTTTTACTGTAATATGTATCGGCCCATCCTATAACAACTTTTGAAAAGCAGATTAAACACTAAAGTTCATGATATAATGATGCTCTTGTCATGTGCTGGTGACGCTGAAGTAATTCAGTCATGTTTTCAGTCCACATGCATTGGCTTCACTTCACTTCTGTTCTCATGAATTTCCCGTAAGAGTATTTAGAGGTTTCTACTGTTCTCATGATCCAGGTTGGCAGGTGCACAAAAAAAGTGACTCCAAATTACCCATTGCTATCAAACTGAAGGTAATTTACTAATAATGGATTGTGGTGACCACCATATGGCTTTTAACCCCTAAAATATGTCTTGCATTGGTTTGCTGTATGTTTACATTCGTGGGCTACTACTAAACTTGTTTTGTGCTTCTTTTTCAATAACATCCTAGCCGTGATGGTGGAAGAGAGGATGGAGAACATGAATGAACAAACGAAAATGCCAAAAACATCAAGTGTTTGAGAGCCTATTGTTTTGCTGCACTGGCGCGCACGCACGTGTCGGAGCGAACTGAAACGAACAAACGCTTTGCATCCAATCTTAGCTTCTGTCTATCAGCCGATGTCCTGATGTGTCCTTTCCTGGAGTCCACTTCCAGTCATTACAAACCGCACGCTTCAGATTCATCCTGTGTAGATAAAGCTATTTCTGAGCAGCAGAAGCACTAGGTTCACCGTGCCACATCAAATCTTACAGCGGTGATTATGTGCAGCTGAGTAGCAGGGTGCCAGGCTGGATCTGACCGCTGAGCGGCGGACCGGACTCCAGCATTCAGGACCTGCAGAGCCTTTCCTGACATCTCTCCACAGAGCTGGAACTGCCTCCAGATGCAAATCCGAAACACATTTTTGTGTTTATACAGGCAGTCATGTAAAGCAAGCACAAAGCCTTTTTAACGAAGCTTGACGCTCTTTTGTAGCCGCTTCACAAAACGCCAGCAGACGAAGGAGTTCGCCCAGAGTGTGACATGTTTCACGCTTTACATGCGTTTTCCGTGTTCGTATTTGGACAGTGAGTGTCCATCAAGAGCTGGAGGTGTCTTCATAGACAGTAGATTTGCGTGTTGGCTTTAAGAGGGGAAACTTTGGTTTTGATGGTTCTGTGCAAATAAGTGTAGTGTTCTGTCATTTGGCAATCCAGTCGCATTTGGTGCTTGATACCTTCTTTATAGTCCTCCAAAAGCGGCTTAAATAGAAAACAACTGCTCGTTGGGGTCATGACTGAGGACAAAATCCCAGATTTTTCCATTCGTGGCTGTTGATCATGTCGCTCTTGTTTGGACGCTGTAATTCATTTCTTGTTCCTCCATATTCAGGTCATGTTCTATGGTTCAGCGTTGGCTTTGACTATGTCTGGTTAAATCTTGCCTCGACCAAAACCCAGTAAGATTTTTTCCACTGGCTTTGATTTATTGCAGAAAATAAACTTTGTTACCAGTAAAAGTCTCTGAGAAGATAGTCTTCACAAATGAACACAATGTTCATAAAATCACCAGAATGAAATGCTGAGGGGAGACTACAGAACAAAATACGTTCAAGTCACATGACCTCAACATCACCACCATTAAGCTTCCCACAATTATTTCAGCACACAAATATAAAACAACCTTCCAATAAAAAAATCTAGTATACCAGAACTTTTACGCTTCAAGATGAAAAAGACGTTGAATCAAGTGGTTTTAAACCTGTCGGTTCTTTGACATCAAACAAGCATGTTTAAGCTTCTGTTTCTATTTTGAGGTTCTTGATCTCTTTATGAACGTTCTGAAGTTTTTGTGGAATATAAGTGAATCTGATTTCTAAAATGGGAAAATAATTGATTTCATAAGTATTTACCCCCTTTGACACCCTTTGAATGGATTCTGAGAGGAACAGTTCTTTTATTTTAATGTTAATGGAGCTGTCTGTGTTCTCTGCAGGAGGAGTGTTTCCTCAACTTGGAGGCTCCCATCAGCAGGGTTTGTGGGTATGATACGCCCTTCCCTCACATCTTTGAGCCCTTCTACATCCCTGACAAGTGGAAGTGCTTCGAGGCCGTCAAGCGTATGATCAACTACTAAAGCAAAGGTATGTATTTTTTTAATGCACCATTATTATTTAACCCTGTAAAGCCTGACTTAAGAAATATATGGAAATTGCATATTTATTTTTCAGTATAAAATTTCTATATTATAAACTATAGTGAGGATGAGGAACACAATTCATTCAGTGGAATGAGCAAAAGTATGCAGTTTGGTGCATATGCTGATATTTATGTCCCGATAATATCTTATAAGAAGATATTTAAATGATCTAAATGCATAATGCACTGCAATACTGTTAATGTTCCTCAAAACCCTGATGATCAGATTTGAATTATTATTATTATTTAAATAAATAAATAATAAAATAAGTAAAGCCAAGCTGCTTCAGTCCAGTAACTGTTCATCTGGAAATATTACTAATAATATCTCTGCTATTATGCGGTATGAGCGCTCTTTACTGTTTCTGGTAGATTCGTGCCAGACTCATGCTGCTTGTGTTCAGTTTATTTTCACTTCAGTGTAATTCCAAATATATTTGGCTGTTACAGGTAATTACACAGTCTGCAGATGCTGTTGCCATATAGAACAAGCTAAACTGAAATCACATGATTCCCAACTTCTGCGCACAGACCCAGAACTCAACCACTACTGAACCAGCGTTTACTGCTTTTCTCTTTCACAGGCGACACAGATCGAGAACTCGTCCTCCTCTACATCACTGAACCAACCAGTCAATAACACCACCGTCACAGCTAACTCGGTTTCTACCTGTAGATGGGACCATGTTACCGGAGGGGAACATCCTTGATCATGTGTCTAGAGGATAAACGTGGTTTCTGAACACTAACATGTGGACTTCACATGGCCGCTGTGCTCTTCTGTCTGTGCTATTACCTGGATGTCATCTTCCGTTTAGTTCTTTGTTATTAAACCTAATTGAGGCTGGATCTTGTGTGTTACTGTTTTATGGGTGAGTTGCTGAATGTACCTACGTCTTTGGTTTAATTGAATAAATCTCTATTCTAAACCGAGCTGCAGCTTTACTGTGTGTTGTCAGCAAAGACGGGAGACTCAAGGCTTGAACCACAAACCATGGACAGAATATAGATAAATCGGCGTCTTTCATTTTGGTGTCGCGTGACCGCAGTGGCTCGGTGCTGGGCGCGGCGCTGAGATGACCTCAGGTTGAGTGTATTCTAGCGTCCGTTGCGCGCACACACTGTCATTACTCACTTAAGCATATTAAATCCGGCCCCAGAGATCTTCACACAGACACTCGGCTGAGGTCAGATCTACACTCCTCTCTGAGCTTCGTGTGAGGCGTTCTTCCTTCGCGGAGGAATGTGCAAAACGTCAAATACATAGATGACTGACACATGCTTGGGTGAACCTGTCAGTGAAGGCTTACCCAGACTGACAGACGTAATTAAGATCCATATGCTATATAGAATCACAATCAAGACATTGGCAGACACGCTGGTAAGAAAAATAATATTTAAAGCACTTTTCAGCTGCTTATCAGGTAAATACAGTTGTTTAAAAAAATAACCAATAAATGATGTTCCCAGCAGGGTTGCCAAGTGTGTGTTTTACACTGCTTTATTTTTACTGCGGGTTGTTTTTTAGGTCACTGGCTACAGCGATCTCTCTCTTACAATTTTAACAGAGCAGATCCCCGACAGAGGAGAAAACCACGGACAAAACATGAGTTTTGTACTAGTTTGAACACAGACCTGGCAACCGTGGTGAGTAAATGACTGAAAAGTAAACTGTAAGTAAACTGAAAATCATGCATTAAAGCAACCAAAGGAATGCAATTTTAATTGAAGAACACGAATTCATTAATAAATGGAAACGATCCAAAAAGGTTATGTAGTTAAACGAGGCAAGGACGCGCATCTGTGAAGCGCTCCATATTTTTTGTGTTTTATGTATTGTAATATGTTTGTTTTGTTCTCAGGAGATTTTAATTCTCATGCCAGGCTGTTATTAAAAAATAAGAACTTGTTTTGTTAAATAAAGGGTAAATAAATACAATTAAATCAATAGAACGGCCTTATTTAAGCCTGGCCGTGTTAATTGCATTTTCTCTCCATCTGCTCCGAAATGGATTTCTTATTAAGCCTTTTTATGGCGTCTGTAAACATCAGATGATTGATCATGAATGTGTCCTCTGAGGTGTCATACTGACAACAACCTTCAGACAGTCCCAGACAGTGCATCAAAATCTAGGCTGTAGTTTGTTGATTTGAGAGAAAAAAAAAAACTAGAACCACAATATCATATTACAATGTATTATTATTGACCTCTATATGAATGTTATGTATAGTTGAGTTTTATCTGAGTTTGCTTTTTACTGTTGTACAATTTTCCTCCATCACGTCATATAGACGGGTAATTATTTTATTGTTCCCGTATGGGAAACGATGGTGAATTAGCATCTTAACAAAACCAACACTGTAAAATAATGCATTACAATGAATTCATTAAAGAGGAGTTACTAGACAGCACTGTAACAAACACAATGGTCTGAACAAAAGGCAACAGTTATGGATCAGGCGAAGTTAAATGCCATTTATTTGCTGTATTTGGCTACTACAGTATCCATCATCTGTTTTGCTGTTGAAGTTACTGAAGTATGAAAAGTTTCAATTTACTGCTAAGTGCTGAACAGCTGGCACTCATGCACACAATATTATAATGGAAAGAAGTGTTGGCTATTCCAGTCTTATTACATCAATCTTGTGATTAATTTATGGAAGTTGTAAAATTTTTTACAGAGATAATGGGAAAGGTCATAAAAATGACACAGTTCTTGCATTCAATTTGGTTGCTATTTTGAGAAACGGCTCGGATAAAATGTGCTTCTGACAAATAGCTTTATGTTAATGTGATGAATCTGAATTATAAATGAAGTGTGGTTTGTAATGACTGGAATTACTTCTGCTGATTGACAAGAGCTAAATCAGACGATGCGAGATGTAAATCTGATGATTTCAGACCAAAACAGGATATGCAGTGGCAAAAAATGACTATTTTATTGATTAGTAATTGATCAAAAAGTGAGGAATTCATGACATCAGCCAAAAAGGAAAACCATTTCAGCAGAGGATTTGGGTGACAAAGGCAAACACATTTTATGTGCAATAGCATAAAGTGTACCAGCAACATGTTGAAGTACATCTCAAACAGGGTTGTGCAACATTTAGAATATGGTGCCTTTTTAGATTCTTAGATTCTAATTTAAAGATTGAAATAGATTGCAAATTTGGCGAGCTGTCTGGGGGCGAGCCTGGAGAACGGCGTACTCCGAACCCTAGGGATTATAACCCAGGCGAGGGTAAGTATGAGGGTTCGACGTAGGCTCGTTCACCGTCTGCCCCCCTTTGGAAAAGATGGAAAGATGGCGGAGGAGGGGAGGAGGAGGGCTGTGATCAAAGCGAGATGCCGAAAGAGTGGAAATTGGGGTATTTATAGTGTGAGGGGTTTAGTTTGATTGGACGGGTTTGATTAGAAAATTGGCCGCCAGCTGTGGGTGATTACTGCGTTCACGAGTTTCTCGAAACCATGTTTTTTGCAAAACATAAACTGTGATGTGCATAATTTTCAGCTCAGTAGAATTAATCTTGCTTACACATTGTGGATTAATTGTAAAGGTTTGATAGAGCTACGTGGAAGACCTGCCAATAGAGCAGTGCAATAGTCCAGCCAGGACAGAACAAGGAGTTGTGAAGCATGTTCCGAAAAAAGGGCCTGCTGATCTGAAGCAAATCTGCAGTTTCAGCAATGTTGTCTAAGAAAGTCAGCTAATCATCAGTGATGACTGGCGTAAGTGTGCCTAAACTAGATGGTGAAATTGTAATGAAATGATGGATTTGCAGAAGCCACAAGCAGTTTTGTCTTGGCAAAGTGATGGTCCTTCCGCCGGTAGAGCTGAGTGTCATCAGCATAGCAGTGATAGAAAAGCCATGTATCTGAATAACAGAAATTAGTGATGCCATGTAGACAGAGAAAAGAAGTGGTCCAAGAACTGAGCCCTGAGGAACCCCAGTAGCTAGATGTTGCAACTTGGACACCTTGAAGGACCTATCCAAGATGCCCTTTGCCAGTAGGGTTTGCAAAAGTGTTTGGTGGTTAACTGTCAAAAGCAGTGGACAGATCCAGCAAGGTAAGTATCGAAGTTTTAGAATGTGTTCTTGCCAGTCTTAGGGCTTCAACAACTGAGAGCAAGGCTGTAGCGGTTGAATGTCCACTTCTGAAACCAGACAGGAGAAGCAGAGACTTTCAAGCAGCTCTTTCAAGTGTTTTTGCAATGAAAGGAAGAAGGGAAGCCACTTTGTAGTTTTCTAAGAGAGATGGATTGAGGGTGGGTTTCTTATACAGTATATAGTGGAGTTTTACAAACCTGTCTAAATGCTGAAAACACCAATGTGCAGGGATGAGTTAAGAAATGGCTTAAAGGAGATGAGATTATAATAATTTTAATTGAGTACCAAAACAAAGTTGTAACCAATCAGTGGTAAGGGGTGTGTCTACTCATGTTATGAAGAAGAGAGAGCTCAGTACATAGGATGGACATTTGTTAAGCCGAGCGACAGAATGATGGAAATGGCGGATAAAAAAAAAACAAGAGAAAAAATTTCTGTGGGACAAAATAAGGCAAGAAGTCTTCTTTCGGTTTCTCCCGATTAGGGGTCACCGCAGCGGATCATCTGTCTTCATTTACCTCTGTGTCTTCCTCTGTCACACCAACCACTCACATGTCCTCCGTCATCACATCCATGAACCTCCTCTTTGGTCTTCGTCTTCTCCTCCTGCCCAGTGGCTCCATTCTTAGCACTCTTCTCCTAACATATACCCTGCATCTCTTCTCTGCTCATGCCCAAACCATCTTAGTCTTGTCTCTCTCACTTTGTCTACAAACTGCCTACCTGCGCTGACCCTCTGATATGCTCATTTCTGATCCTGTCCATCCTTGTAACTCTAAAAGAAATATTCCACAATGCGGATGGTGCACGGACTGTCATTAAATACTCATCCTCATGTCTTTCTGAACCCAGAAGACCTTCGTTCATCTTCAGAACAAAAATTAAGATATTTTTTATGATATCAGAGAGCCATCTGACCCTCCATAGACAGCAACACAACTGAAATGACCCCAGGTCCAGAAACATAGTAAGTACATCAGTAAAACAGTCTGCGCACCCCGTCCTTTATTAGTTCCTCTGGTGGAAATGCATACAGGGTCCAGAGCCATACATGGCACAGAGCTCCTTTTCCATGTAGTGACGCTTCGGTCAGCACCACTATACATGACGTAACCCTGCACAGTGTAATTCTGACAACAAAAAGTTCAGTCAAGACGTGAGTGTGCCACACTCTCCAGATAAGGTGGCAAGCATGTACTTACTAATATCTGCACAGGAGTTAGAACCCACAGAAATGTGAGCTTTTCTGTATAAGAAAAGGGACAGGCCACTCCACCGCAACAAATCTGCCGCTCTCCATTACAGATCAATGAAGGGATGCTTTACTTTTTTGCTTCTACCAACCTCCTCTGGATTTGCCCTGGTTGAAAAGGTCACCAGAAAATCCCTTGTCTCCAAGCGTCATTGCCCTTTTAGGCATAAATAAAGGTGTATTTATTTGGCATATTTGTTCCTGAATGAATCAGACATTTTGAATGAATGAAAGAATTAATTTTATCAGTCACTCACTTGCCACCACCTACTGGTAATTTTAGATTTATATTTAAAGGATCATTCTATTTTTGTCTATCATTTTATATTTCTATATTTCAAATTTTATACTCAAAAGATTAATCTCATAACAGTATTTATGACATTTCTAGGTGCAGTGTAAATACATTTACAAGCTCTCCTTAAAATAAGTGTACAGGTCTTACTTTATAATTGCTTATTTTAATAAATAAAGACAGCTAGCCAATGTAACTCAATCATACTGTATTTTAAGGAAGTCCTATGTATTCTCCGGCCTAAGCCCTGTATATCCACTCACCCTGAGGAACCTACAGTATAGCCCCACTTTTTCGCTCACTCGTGAATTCCCACGTTAGACACAAAAAGGACCATTCCTACCACTGAAAATAGGAATCATGATTTAATTGAGCCTGAGGCACCCACACTGACTTTTTTCTCCCCCTATAGACTCGAGAACAGCAGCTAATGCTAACTAACGGTTGCTAGGGAGAGACTGAAATGCTGGGCAGTGCAGGTCATTTGGTTGACAGCTGGACAGAGGGTTTGTTTGTACATGAATGCCACGCTGTTGGAGACAGAGAACAGCTCTGTCTCATGTGACGTAAATGCTTCTAATTGTGCGGGGCATCAAAATTATTTCCACTTCTAAATTAAGAACTCTTTCATATCCTATTATATAATCTATAGCAAAGAAGCTACGTCAGGCCTGAGAGCCGCTGCATGATTTCATTGACCAGACAGATTTATACTTTACAGTAATGATGTGCTGGGGAATTTCAGCTCTTCTGTGAGAAATGTGTTCATCTCCAAAAAAAAAGTTGGTCATACAAATACGTACTACCAAATACGCAGAGCATTCGAGCAGCTTGCAAGTGAAGTTGAGGCATTGTTTTGTGGAATGAAGCTGGGGAACTGTGCGGGCCCCACAGTGTCATACTTTGCTTTGAGTTCTATCGGCACCATCTGAATGTTTGCTGATCAACTGCAAATGGATTACTGAACAGTTCTAAATTGAATTTCTGTGCTTCAAAGTCCTTAAAGCGTCGCGTGAACCCAGCGCGCAGCGTGCTCAGTTTATCAGCAAAATGCGCATTTGGAAATGCGGTGTTGGAGGCCAGGCTTGTGATTGTTTGGCAACACGGAAAGTGGCATGAATTTCCTTGCTGCATCTGAAACTCCCACAGGCGTAGCCTGGCTTGAAAAGCTTTCACTGCATCATACATGTCCGTGATCACACGGTTCCATCCCTGCAGCTGGAGGTTTAGTGCAGTTAGATGCTTAGTTATGTCACACAGAAATGCTAACTCGTGTAACCACTTTTCATCCCGGATAACTGTGGAGTCTTTTCCTTTACTTTCCATGAACTGGCAGATTTCCTCACGCAACTCAAAAAATCTGTTGAGAACTGTTTCTCTACTTAGCCATCGCACCTCTGTGTGATAGGGTACATCACCAAGTTCCGACTATATTTCCTCCAGAAAAGACATATAGAAATTGGCGGTGATTTAAGGCTCGGGGGCTTATAAAGTTAACTGTCTGTGCCACCTGTGCTCATTACATGTTCCATCTTAAGGGCTTTACTGCACAGCGATTCTTGGTGGATAATGCATGGTGGCCTGCAGGCTTTGAGTTTGACATGTCTGTCCTAGGGAAAGCGTGGGTCGAAAATCTGCGAACAATATCCAGGGGGGCGAGACAAGAGTGGTAATCCGTAGGCAAGCTAGATTCCAGGTACAAAACAATGATAGTAAGGACATAGGGAAACAGAGGAAATAGCTAACACTCGGTAGCGGGGGCCGGACTGAGCACACATTAAATAGACCAGGTAACAAGGTAAAAAATTATATTTTAATGATATTTTAAGCTCCTTGTGACGCAGAATCGGCCGCCTTCATTTTTTGCTTTGTTTTGCCTCCAGCTAGCGATGTGACGTAATTGTGACGCTGGCCCTGAAAGGGTCTATAAAGCTATAGATATCTTTGCAGGAGGGTTTACCTCTCTATCTAGTAACTGTCTTAGTTTTTGATCTTGTAGCCCCTCCCTACGTATATAACTATATAGCTATGTGCTTACTCAGTGATTGCTCCCCTTTATCGGTCTCCCTGAGGTCTTGTCTAGACATTGCTAAGTAGATAGCCCATTCCCTGGTCAGGCATAGGCATGACTAAAATGATATTTTAGATGGTGTCCACTGAGACTGGTCTGTGGGTTGGTCTTGTTATCCAGTAATGTGACCTGTAGAGGCAAACCTTTGGAATGTTAATTTCATAAGACCCTTTGGATAGCCCTTGGATATCATATAGCTGTGTTCTAGCTGGGATTGTTAGTAGCAATCTTTGAGCTCCTCTAGGCTTCCAGCCTCTTCGGTGGTCTTATGTATTCTGGCTACTCTTGCTCTCATAGCATAGCTGTCTGAGAGGATGGTTGTTTTCCTAACTTGATTAGGGTGTTTCCCCTTTATCTGGAATCAGGATCCCTCAGTTCTTTGACCCGAGGTGTCAGAGGCTTGGCCCTTTTTTGAGAAAAAGTTTGTTGTATATCTGTCCCCTACTTGGTGATCTCTCACCAGGTGGACATGTGTGTGTGAGTGACTGGATATCATTCTCCAAAGTGTCCCCAGGAGCGGGACTCAGCTCGAAGTTCCCTAGAAGGGGAATGTCTCGGGTTACCCAGTATCCTCCGACAAATGAGTTGGCGACGTATTCAGCAGGTGACCTTTTATACTTTCAGGTACCCGCCTATGATGTCATGGGTTGCGTGGACCAATAGGATTGGTGGTGTTTTACACATACTTCAGACACCGGTCATACTTGCAGTATTCCCTAAAGTGCTCCCTACAGGGTGATGCAGTGGTGCAGATTCCTCTCGGGGAACCATGGTTACCTGCGTAAGCCGAGACGTCTTTTCTGTCTTTACACTGCAAAAAATGCTTTCTAAGACAAGATTTTTTGTCTTGTTTCCAGCCAAAATTCTGAAATCAAGAATACTTTTCTAGGTAAGAAAAATGACTGTCTTGTTTTCAGAAAAAACAAGGAAAAATTAAGTAACTTTTTGCTTAGAACAAGGAAAATAATCTGCCAATGGGGTATGCAAAATATTCTTACTTCAGACAGAAAACAAGATTATTTTGCTTACCCCATTGACAGATTATTTAGCTTGTTTCAAGTAAAAATTTTAGCTTCTTTTTTTCTGAAAAAAAGATATTAATTGTGTCTTGTCTAGAAAGTCCTTCTTGATTTGAGAATTTTTTGATATTTTGGAAATAAGACAAAAAAAGCATTTTTTGCAGTGTAGATAGGATGCAGATCCACTAGTAGCACAGCTTAGTTTGGTGATATAGAAAGAACAAAAACACCTCCAACCTTTCATATTTTGTCACATAAAAACTGCTGGACAAAAACTTAAATTTTTATTAAGAATATTTTGTGCCAGTGTCCCAGAAAGTGACAATTTTGTTCTCTTGAATGAAAATGGTGCTTATATAATATTTTATGTAAAATTTAAATTTGGATGAAAACATATCTCATGAAACATTTATCATGCTTAAACGGCAAAGACAGCAGGATCATCAGTACCTTTACAACTGTGTCAGTGTGGTCACCGTGATTTAGCGAAGTAAGACATGATCCTGGATCAACATTACTGTCCAAAAATATAAACTTATCCCAATTCTTACCCTTAAACCTACCCCTACCCAAAATGTATGCCTAAAATAAGTGGGAAATGAACCATGATTACAAGCCTAAAACAGTTATTTCCAGAAAAACTATTCCTCAATTCTGATTGATTGGGATGTTAATCCAGGAACATCTTGTACTTGGTGAAATCACACTCACCGTCTGGGTACTTTAAATTAAACTCAGATTTGTAATGCATATACAGTGATGGCCACTGTACAAGAGCTTGAAAATGTGCAGTCTTGAATCTTGAATCTCAAAACCTGACGGCTAAGGTAGGGTACAGGAAAGATAAAGTAGGATTATATCAGCAGTGAAGAATGAACCTGAAAAAAGCACACACATACTGTATGTCCTAATGGAAAGAGTCTATTTTGACTAATTTCAATTCATGAGTGTCCATTTGGCAGTAAGGTATTACTGAAAATACTACTGTAATCTTTCTAATAACAACCAAGTTTATGAACATGACATATGTCTACTTTGTAAGTGTTGTTTGACTTCTTTTGGTATTAATTTGCAAGACTCATTGTTTAATCAGTGTTTGTAACAGTGTGTAGCCTTCATATGTCCAGACTTGCTGTAGTACTTTTTCATCATCTCTCCATGTTTGCCATGGAGCAGTCCCTTTTCCACTTTTATAAGGCTGAAGAAAATAAATCAATAACTGTGGAGGAATTTCAAGAAGGATGATTTTGTTATGATGAGTTGTTAATATTTATAGTAGGCTATAGTTCTGTCCTCATTTGCTCACATTCATGTCATTCCAGACCTGTATGCTGTTGTTTATTTCCTGCGAAACACAAAAGAACCACTGAAGAATCTGTGCATTACTCTTTTCTGTAACGTCTAAGAGACTAAGTCTTCTTTTGCCCTTTTAAACTAAACCAAAGTCTTCTTTTAAGTATATATTGCACTATACTCCAGTCTTCAAACAATAGCTTTAGATGAAAACATGTTTTAAACAAGCCAAGCTCATTGAAAACTGTGCATCATACACTACACGAGCGAGGATCATACACTAGCAGACTTTAAAGTTGTTCCGGTCACAACAAACTCATGGAGAAATATGCACCTTGTTGCTAGGAGACGCATGACTAGAAGGAATCAAAGTCTAAAGCAAAAGAATTGGAGTCTGTGACCATCATATCTGTCAGCTTCAATCTGCAGACTGGCTCTGATTTTCCTCAACTAGCGTCAACTTCTTCAGACTGTAAAATTGTGGGGAGAATCGAGGTAAAAATCATGTAGTGTGTTACAGGCGTAAGTTAAAAAAGTGACATTGCAATCAGCCACATATTTAAGTAAATATACAGTGGTGGCCAAAATGATTAGACCTTTAGTATTTTCACCAGTTGAAAAATTATTTTAGGCCAGTCTTTTGTCAGGAAATATGAGATTATTTCAAAACACTTATTTTGCCATTAAAGGGGTCATATGATGTTGCTAAAAAGAACAATATTTTGTGTATTTGATGCAATGCAATGTGTTTATGTGGTTTACGTTTCAAAAAACATTATTTTCCGCATACTGTACTTCCTGAAACGGGTCGATTTGTACAAAGCTCATCATTCAAAAAAGTGAGGTGTGCTCTGATTGGCCAGCCTTTTGTGATTGGAGAAATGACAAAGAACAAGCATTACGCTACACTACTCAAAAGTAAGTAGCAGGTTCTTTTAATAAGAAAATGTAACTTACTTAAAGGTTGTGAGTCAGAAGCAGCACACTATTCTTGCCTGTCTTTCTAGTCTCTGTGCACAGCCAGCATATGGCGCTTTTCCACTACACAGTACCAGCTCGCCTCGGCTCGACTCGACTCGGCTCGCCTCGGCTCGGTTTGGTTTTCCACTGTGTAAAAGTTGTACCTGTACTTCCACAATAGTACCTGGTTTTCATATAGCGA
>JAUMHQ010000076.1:3727467-3740862 GCA_032361165.1 Enteromius paludinosus | reverse complement strand
TTAAAACTGCCTGGGCCGTGAAACTGCCTGAGGGCCGTAGATCTGCCTTGCTCCAAGTCTGCAGCCTCCCCATATAGCGTGGTATAGGCAGTATAGGCAAATGCTAAGGGCGCTGTACATCCAGGGGGCGCCAGAAATGGAGGCATAAGACCAGCATTTAAAAGTTGACACTTCAAGCTTTCTATAGATATATGTCTCATGTCTGTGTCTCATGTTTTCACGCAGTTTCAGTAAATTTTAGTGACGCTTTGCTAAAAATACATAAGAAAATAACAAAGAAAAAACGTGCACACTGTTTATCTTCCTTATTTTGCAAAAGCACACACTTTTGTTTTTACTGAGAGTGTACTCATAAAAAGTTGACCAAAGTCAACAGAGTATTTTTAGTGTTTTGCACTGATAAGAAAAAAAAGGCGTGACCTTGGACTTCAGTCAGTGCTAGTAGCCGGGTGCATTAAGGGTATTTCTTTAGAGTTTACTTATTTTTATGTCATTTAAGCAATATGGTTGGGTTTTTGTATAAGAGATGGTATGTATGTTTCTGATCAAGTTAGTTTGGGTGGGATTGGTTCATTTGCAGCCCTGTTATAAAAAGTGTTACCGTCATGGAGAGAGATGTCTAGGGGAGTGACTTGTTTATATTGCCGTTGATTAATGATGTCTCTAAGTGATGTCTCTATGTGACTATGTATAAAGTGAGAGAAGCTAGTGTGGCGTACTGTTGGATTTGTCTGGATGCGCATCTGCATAGAAAGCAAGTCAGGGCTGTGCGGAGTTAAGGGACACGCGTGCTTTGTGTGATTGATAATCAAATAAAGGTGCGTGCAGGTGCGAGTACCCCTCTGGCAAGTAGTTAGGGAACAGTAGATGTTATAGAGTAGCTTTGCTCTAGTTCGCCCATGTCCCAACGAGCAACAGCCAGTAGTCACAATATTCTCAGTTAATATTTTTGTATTTGTTTCTTTAATTCTTTCTAAGTATATTTTGAGTGCGCAACTACAAATAAAATAATGTCAAAGACAAAGCTATTAAGTTTCTTATGAGTGTATGTACACTAGCAGTGGAATTTACTGCGATGCAACGAGGCGCCACCTGAAATCGCAGCAGTCATTCTCACACTAACACTTTGAAAAGGAAAAACATCTTTGATAAATGTCACTGCTTACAGTCTGTATGTTTGTATTTCTAAATTAAAAAGCAGGAAGGCTTCTACTGCTCTGTAATTGGGCAAATTACTCATTTTGATTTGGATCGTTTTGATTTCTCACAGCCTAAAAGCACTAAAAAAACGTTATGGTTGTGACAGATTTTAACATTTCACATTCAAGTAGTGGTAATGTACAATTAAAAGGCTACTGCTAATGCACAGAGCCAGAGAGTCGTATATTTAATTGCCTGTGGGTGCATTTTATTTTTCTCCAGGACTGTAGTGTTCGACCGGCTGCTCTTTCCCATCATAAAGGTTTCATGTGACGCATCAGTCAGCAGATGTGTGGCTCGAACATGCTGCTAATTGTGGCCTTCATGGCCTCTGATGCACCAAAGAGAGCCGCACCGGCAAGTGATGTGTCCGCACACTTGTGCGTGTGTTTTCAATGCAAGGCTCAGTTTGAGAGGAAGATATTTAGGGAAGGCCCGAGGCTCCTGGACTCTTCTGCAAATCTCCAGATCAGCGGTCAGAGAACAGTGCTGCCCAATGTCTGTCTGAAGGTGGTCTGTCAGAAATATATCTGGAGTTAGTTTTTATCTATGAGTCTAGAAGTTCATGTTGTTTTGCGGTCTGTTCCAAATTTCCAATTTGAAGGCATCTCTAGCACATCCTGATGCAAAACCTCTTCCAAAAGGTGGAAGAAACATTATGCTGCTTTCCAAGATCATGTGTGTCTTTTGTAATGAATCTCATAAGGCAGTTCAGTGGCCATTTGTCCTTTTCCCCCAAAATATGTTGTGGCTGGGATTTGTCAGAAGTTAATGCAGAAAGTATTATCTGGTGTGGCAAACTGCGAAGCATATCTTGATGATGTTGTAATCTACCTGGTCTCATGGCATAAATGTAGCTGGGTACACTTTTTAGCAAGACGCTAAATATGTACCAATAAGAACATATCACTGCAGTTTCCAAAAGAAATGAGCGCTAGAGGCAGTAAAACTCAGATACATTTTATTCCTTTTCACACAAATTTACAGAGTTTTGATTAATAAAGCATAATTCATATCTTGAAATGACATGGTTGCACCAACAAATGCGTTTTATTTAATTTTTGCATTTGTTAACACAATCAAGTAGGTTTAGGGTTGGATTTGGTGTAGACCATAGACATATATAGAGAGTAGACGCCGCATGGACCGATCCTCCCTACAGACGCTGACGAGAAATGCGGCCGCCATCTTGAACCGGTCACTCGCTCCACTCAGTGTAATCTGTTTGGCAGGTGTAATGAGCTGTCAACGCATTTAATTAATCATACTGTACCTCACGGAATACAAAACTGATTTTCACACGTTTTTTTTTAGCTGCAAAGGTCATACATGTAGCTGTGATACATGATGCATGGTTTGGCATATTTTAATATTGATAGTGAGCTTAACAGTAATATAATGAATATCTCCGTTCCTGTGATAGTATTGGGTCTTTTAAGAGGGTCTAAAGACTTACAACAGTTCATTAAGCACTTCGAATGAGTTATGGTTGGTATAGTTTTATTCTATTTTCATTTGGCTGTTTATTAATTTGACATTGTTGTTAATTACTGATATTCTCCTTAATGTAGTCTTACCATGTTGTTATTATATTTTGCTTGAATTGACATTGTTTATTTTTGCTATTCTCCTTATTAGCTATAATCTGACCAACATCTCAATCTGTTCCCTGTTAAATTTAAGTATTATATTGTTTTGTATTCTTGTAACTTGGGACAAAAACGCAACCATAACCATATGAAGTGTAGGCTATGATAGGAATTTTACAAATAACACACTATAAATATGATAGAGAAGCAGAAACAGATAGTGACGGTAAAGGTATTTTAATAATTTGAAGAAACACTATATGAATATTACATTAGAGTCTACTTGGAGTATTTCATTCTCTCTCGCTCACACACACACACAAAAACACCCTGAAAAAGGACTGTTTAGCTGAGCTTTTTTCTCGTGCTCCATTTCTGAAGTTCAGAAGAGGTGAGCTTGGCAATGTGGTGTAGCCTTATCTTGAGAAACGCACAAGGCACAAAAAGTAAAGTTTTGATTTTATTATCTTGTTTTTTTATCTTTGTATATTAAGGTTGATTTGTTCTTATTTCCTCTGTTCTATATCTATAAGTGTCTTTGAGCATTGTGTAAAGCGCTATATAATTATAAATATAATATATTATTATTATTATTATAAGGTGCTGAGAGCTGCAGAGAGGGTGATCTGCCAATCTTCAACAAATCATGCTCCGAAGGTGTCGACAGTCACAAACATGGTCTGGGAGGAGATTGGAACCGAGGATGTTTTTCTACTCAATACTATCACAGGAATGGAGATATTCATTATATTACTGTTAAGCTCTCTATCAATATTAAAATACGCCAAACCATGTGTCATGTATGACCTTTGCAGCAAAAAAAACCATGTGAAAATCTGTTCGGTATTCCATGAGGTATGATTAATTAAATGCCTTGACAGCTCATTACACCTGCTAAACAAAGGTCCGGCAGGGATTGTGGCTGGAGTTAGTGAATAACCAGAGCCCTCTCCACCTTCACTACCACAACTGAGGTGAGACACTTGAACAAGGCAACGTTCCCCCAACTGCTCTCTTGGCGCCGCAGCAATGGCTGCCCACTGCTCTGGGTGTGTGTGTGTGGTTAAATGCAGAGCATAAATTCCTAGTATGGGAAACCATAACTTACCACATGTCCTGTCCTTTCCTTCAACGTAATAACGTGACAACCTGTGTTTCACTCAGTGGCGTGCTTTAAGGTACGTAAAAATATTTTAGGTACATATTACATAAAATACTGAGTTACATATTTCGCCACAAGATAGGGAACCGAAAACATCATAGCTCATGCTCTTTCTAAAACTTAAACAAAAAATTTTGTTGATGTTTGTTTATGTCAGGGCTCGTGGTGAACAAAGACTCAAACTTGAAGATCTCACCAGAATATCCTTTTAATAATCCTTTAAACGTGACACAGACAGACAGGGCATCCCATGAACACCATCTCAATATTAATGAACCGACGACATGAACACAACTCAATGAAACTTAAATAGAACAGAATATTTTTTCCGCCTCTTTCAACCTCTTTTCAAGCTGTGGAAGTTAAGTGCCAGTTTTTTTAGTAATCCCTGTAGTTTTGTTTGAACTTTCATTTAAGGGAATTAAGATTCTTTTGATTTATTTTGGCCTTGGCACAACCCTAAAGTTCACTCACTACAGTGTATTGTGTGTGCATTGCCTATGAACTTAACTTAAAAAAAAAATAAGAACGAAAGATCACAAATATTTAGTGTAAAGACCTTTATTTATATTTATTCTGGACCTGAGATGTAACATAGCATTTATTAAGCCTAAAACATTTTATCTGACACCAAACTAAATATCCTCTTGTGGCAGTGCTGACAGTGAGTTATGAACTGACAACAGATTGTTTTTGCAGCAATAGCAGAAACAATTGTTGTACTTGAAAAAGCTTTTGTTTTCATGACCATACATTTTTAACTGGTCTTGATCTTTTCATTCGAATAAGAATACAATCAGCATTTTCCCCAGAAAAACTGTGTTGCATATAAACAAGGAAGCAATCTGTCACTGCTTCCATTCATCTCTTCCTGTAACAATGGCTCAGTACTCGGTAGATCTATTTGCGACATTATATTTTCAAACTCGTGGTCGTACATACTCAAGTCAACAGGTGCAGACATAAACAATAGAGGCAAATCAAAAACAGTACCGTAACAGGCAGAAGGTCGAGGCATAAGGCGAGTATCAATCAACGTGAGTCCAGGCAATGGTCAGGGCAACAGGCAAGAATCAGAATATCAGGTCCAGGCAATGGTCGGGGCAACAAGCAAGAATCAACGGTGAAATAAACAATCCAGGTAGGTAACAGGGCAGTCCGAATAATATCCACAAGCGCTCAGAGGTCTTTGGAGGCGGAGATCTCGAGTAGATAGCCATACCCATTGTCCGGGCTCATAGGAGATCGGCTTGTGCTGCGGTTCTTCGCGCTGCTCCTTGTAGGTGGACATGAGCTTGATTCCAGGTTTCCTCACTGTTTTGTAGCCAATGATTCAGGGCAGGTAAGTTGATGGGTTCTCCAGTCCAGGGAAACATGGGCGGTTGGAAACCTAAGATGCACTTAAAAGGAGTCATGCCCGTGGATGGTTTTGCAGGGAGTTTTGGGCGTATTCGGCCCATTGCAGATATTGGCTCCAATCCTTTTGATGATCATGACAATTGGATCTAAGAAATCGTGTCAGTTCCTGATTCAGCCGTTCTGCTTGTCCGTTTGACTGTGGGTGATATCCTGAGGTTAAGCTTACATTGATATTCATTCGTTCACAGAAGGCGTGCCATAGCCGGGATGTGAACTAGGGACCTCGGTCAGTGACGATGTCCTCTGGGATACCATAGAAACTAAAGACCTGTTCCATGATGACTTGGGCTGTCTCCCAGGCTGAGGGTAGTTTGGGTAGCGGCACAAAACGACAGAACCGATCAACAATGGTAAGTATGGTAGTAAAGCCGTTGGATGCAGGTAGGTCAGTTACGAAGTCCATGGCGATGTGGGACCACGGTCGCTCAGGTATGGTCAATGGGTGAAGCAAACCAGCGGGTTTCTGATGGGTTGTTTTGCTCACATTGCAGGTAACACATTGATGGACGGAGTGGATTATGTCAGCAGTGAGGGAGGACCACCAGAACCGGTTGGTGACGAGTTCGGTAGTGGCGGTTATGCCTGGATGACCAGTGCTGGGCGAGTCATGTATGAGATGAAGGAGTCTTTGTCTCAGGGGTTCAGGTACGTACGTTCGCTCTGGAGGACACTCAGGAGGTGTGGGATCTTGTGTCTGAGCCTCTGAAATCTCTGCCATGATGTCCCACCTGATGGGAGCTACAATACGGGGCGGAGGAATAATGCATTCTGGTGGGCTGAGTTCTGAATCCACATCATGTTGGCGAGAGAGAGCATCAGCCTTGCCATTTTTTGAGCCTGGTCGGTAAGTGATAGTGAAATTGAATCTGGCGAAGAATAGTGACCATCTGGCCTGCCTGGAGTTGAGTCTTTTGGCCCCTTTGATATATTCCAGATTCCGGTGGTCGGTAAGTACCAGAAAGGGTAGGGTTGATCCCTCAAGCCAATGACGCCACTCTTCTAGAGCTGCTTTTATGGCGAGCAGTTCTCGATCTCCCACATCATAGTTCCGCTCTGCTGGAGAAAGTTTGTGGGAGTAGTATACATAAGGGAACATTTTGCCTGGGTTACCGTGGCGTTGTGAGAGAACATCTCCTATTCCTGTACTGGAAGCATCCACCTCCATAATGAATTCCTTCTCCGGATCCGAGTGTCGTAGGATGGGTGCAGTGGTGAAGTGGGCTTTAAGCTCCTGGAACGCTCTTCTACTTAGATCATTCCAACGAAGGGTGGTAGGTCCCTTTTTGGTCATGGAAGTGAGGGGTGCAGCTACTTGGCTAAAATTCCTTATAAAGTGGTGGTAAAAGTTAGCAAACCCCAAGACCCGTTGCAGGTCTTTGATGGTTCTGGGGAGCGGCCATTCTAGGACTGACGTTACCTTCTCTTCATTCATAGTGACCCCCTCGTGGCTGATGATGTATCCCAGGAACGCCACCTTGGTCTGATGAAACTCACATTTGGACAGCTTAGCGCAGAGTTGGTGTTGGATCAGGCGTTGTAAGACCTTACGGACGGGTAGAATGTGTTCAGGTAGGGTTTCAGAATAAATGAGAATATCATCAATGTACACAATTACCGTTCAGTTCAGCTCGTCCCGGAACACGTCATTGACGAGGGCCTGGAAGACAGAGGGGCTGTTTGAAAGCCCGAATGGCATCACTTGATATTCGTAGTGCCCCGACGTGGTTGAGAAGGCCGTTTTCCATTGATCACCCTTGCGAATCCGAATGAGGTTGTAGGCACTTCGCAAGTCGAGCTTGGTGAAGAATCGGGCTTTGCAAAGTTGTTCAAGGGCTGCTGGAACCAGAGGCAGCGGGTACCGGCACTTTACGGTGACTTCATTTAGTCCTCGATAATCAATGCATGGCCGAAGCGTACCATCTTTCTTCTTAACAAAGAAAAACCCGGCAGATGCAGGAGATGTGGATGGGCAAATAAATCCTTTGGCCAGTTCCTCTTGGATGTAGGCCCGCATGCACTCGGTTTCGGGTTGAGATAGAGGGAAAACCTGGCCCTTGGGTGGAACGGCTCCTGGCAGAAGTTCCACTGCACAGTCAATAGAGCGGTGAGGTGGCAGATGCGTAGCTTTTTCCTTGCTAAAGGCCTCCCGGAGGTCATGGTACTCCACAGGAAGGGTGCTGAAGTCTTCCTCTGTGGACTGGTTAGAGGCAGGAGGTATCTCTGGGATTTTTACCGGTTTCAGACATGGGGAATGACAATGAGACGACCAGAGAAGGATCTGACGATCTGTCTAGGAGATGTCCGGGTTATGGAGTTCCAGCCAGGGAAAACCAAGGATGATGGCATGGTCAGGTGAGTGGATAGTGAAAAGTCTTATTCTTTCTGTGTGCATGGGTCCAACGAGAAGCTCCAGATCCTGGGTGGTGCAGGTGGCTTCTGAAGGAACGTCTGGAAGGAATCATATTCTTCAGCTGAATGGCTAGCTCCATAAATTGCTCCAGTGACTTCCCTTCGTCACGGCAAGCGAGTTCTGACTAGTTCCCTGCTGAGAGCTTTGTGGTACAGCACTTTGAGGGGTTCTGGAGGCCATCCGGTCCGAGCTGCGAGGGTGCGGAAGTGGAGAGTGAACTTGGCGGCTGAGCTGGATCCCTGCCTCGCTGGGTTCTCGCCCATCTGTGGCGTGATCCAAAACTTCCCTGAAGCGCTGTAGGAACTCAGAGTAACTCAAGAAAGACATGCCCTGTCCCTCCCATAGAGCTGTAGCCCAATCCAAAGCACGCCCCACCAAGAGCGAGCACACCAGCAACACCTTGCTGTCATCATCAGTAAAACTGCCAGGTTGTCGGGTAATATACAAGTTACACTGCATCATTTTCCCGGAGAGCCATCATATTTTTTAGGAAGAGATACTCGTGCAGCATGGCTGGTGCTTGGTATAAGAAAAGACGGTGGAGCTGGACTGGTCACAGGGACAGTGGCAGGTAAAGGAGTGAGTGCAGCAATGGCGGTGCTCAGAGTCTGCATGGAGTAGTTTAATGTTTGCATTGACTGCCTCATTTCCTCAGACACACGAGTGAGTCTCTCTAGCTGCTGATGGTGAGCATGCAGCATTGAGCCCTGATGGGAGACTTAACGGGTAAGTTCGAACGTGGTTGCTGGATCTGTGTTCGGCGAAGTTTTCTGTAACAATGGCTCAGTAGTCGGTAGATCCATTTGCAACATTTTATTTTCAAACTCGTGGTCATACATACTAAAGTCAACAGGTGCAGACATAAACAATAGAGGGAAATCAAAAACAGTACCGGTAACAGGCAGAAGGTCAAAGTATCAGGCGAGTATCAGTCAACGTGAGTCCAGGCAATGGTCAGAGCAACAAGCAAGAATCAGAATATCAGGTCCAGGCAATGGTCGGGGTAACAAGCAAGAATCAACGGTGAAATAAACAATCCAGGTAGGTAACAGGTCAGTCCGAATAATATCCACAAACGTTCAGAGTTGACTTTTTTAGGATCAAAACTTTGCAATGAACTGATCTCCGTGGGTTCCTTTTATACTGTGAATGATAGCAAACACCTGTGGTGGAAAATCCCCACAGGTGTTCGGTGGAAAGTAGTCCGGGTGGAAACTAGAACTCCGGGAAAGGTTCCCGCTGATGATGGTCAGGCAGCACCACAGAGGACCGCCTTACAACACTTCCTTTAGATTCATTTATTTTAAAAAACTGTAAAACTGATTTGTCATCATAAAACAACACGCACATAGATTCAGCCCACAATAACATCACATTTTACACAACAGATGTGGTCATCACTGATGTTCCAGCACCAGGAATCATGGTTTGGTTATTGTTTATTTCACTCTGTATTTGTGTCTTATGTTTCTGATATTGATGCTAATCTTTGTAAAGGCATGCACCAGCTGTGTCGCATGTTAAAAGCTTAAAAAACCCATTACAATTCCCTTGAGTTCCTCCACCACCAACAAAAAAAAGAGTATAAATCTCTCTGGAAGCTCATCTGGGAAGCCACTAACAAGCCCCTGCTCAGTCTGTATGTCATGATATCTTGTAATAAAGAGATCATACTCATCCCTTGGTAATTCAACATAACTGGCAAAAATTAAACTCCCAGCAAGAACCATCTGTAGCCCTCACCCCTCAAACACATCACATTCTTTCTGCCCACATGCTTTCTGTTTTGTTTTTTGGCACTTCATTGATAAAGACAGTGAGGAAAAAGGTTGATTCTTCCACTTTGTCAAGGATGGAGTAACCATTAACCAGTATTTGATAATAGAAGAAAAGGGAAGGGAAATTAAGTGTAATTAATAAGATGGACTTGTGGGGGAACTATCAAGATGTAAGATAAAAAGTACCTACTCCTGAACTTTTCGTGCAGTGAATTCTGAAGATCAGTCTGGTTGTGAATTTGTTCTTTACCTGTGTATGCTTCTGCACTGCCGACATAATGTAGAAATGAGTTTGTGGGCTTGTGGTGTTGCAAAGGATGTAGACACAAGTTTTACTAGATAAATGTCACTAACAATACATTTATCCATCCACCCCAGTGCAAAAGATACATTTTCCAATTTCTACAAACCAACTGTTTGGAGGCCACTAAATAAATTTTTATGGATATCCTACAAACCAACTGTTTGGGTCGCTTTAAAAGCATATAGTTCACGCCAAAATTCTAAAATCATGATATGGAACATTCATGATCTTATTTTTCCATGTTCCCTGATTAGGGCCAAAGCAGAGCACTAAATCTCCTTAATCCACATGTGTGTCTGAGTTATACCACTGTCTTATCAAAATGCCTGACTGCAGGATAAATCTTGGATCTCACGGATTCTCTGGTTGTCTGCACAGATATAAGGAAACATGGAGAGCTTTTGCCTGTGACTTGGACGCAGTCATCTCATGCAACATGAACTGTAACTCCAGATGTCAACATCGCTTCATCTCCTGGTTTTCAGTTTGCAGAAGGCTTACCAAGCGTCTAAATCAAGCTCAAAGCAAGGAATCAGCAACAGGCAGCTCACACCAGACTAAAGCCCCTGCCACGTGACTCTCCAAACCTCGTTCTCAAATCTCTGACGTGCTGCTGGTTGACATAGAGGAGCTCATGCTGCTTCTTTCAGCTATTAGAACCAGAACGGCACAGTAATTCAAGGCCCTTGATGGAATCACTTTATACTGGCTTTCCTGAAGAGACTGTATTAAAAAAGCCCCTGCTGTGAACACACAGGACCACATGGCCCAGCAGGCATTATAAAAATGAGGGAAGTGCCAGACTACAGCTCTTGAAGACTTGGAGAGAGATTCTGTCTTAGTTTGGTACACTCTCAGAAATAAAGCTCCATAAGCTGTGATAGGGGCAGTACCTTTTCAAATGGTACACTTTTGCACCTTTTAGGTACTAATATGTACACTTTAGTATGTATCTTTAAGGTACCAGTATGGATGTTTTTGGTACAGAAGTGTACTGCCCCACTGACAGCTTTTGTACCTTTATTTCAGAGAGTGTATAAATATAACTGTGTACAGTAGAGAGAAAGAGCTAGTTGTCACACTTTTTACACCAGTTAATATTTCTCATGGATTTATTTTTGTCAGGGTCGATGCATATATATGTATGTATATATAAATGTAATACTAATACTAATGTATATATAAATGTAATACTATACTAATACTAATATTTAATATATTAAAAATATTCCAAATGATTAAACAATGATTAAATTCTTTCCTCTGTTATTGCCTGTAGAAAAATACTTTTCAGTGAAATCTAAACAATTAAACAACGATAACACACAAAACTACATTTAAAAGGTAAAAATACAAAAATGCAGATTCTTTTTTGGCCAACAGATTTTCATTTTACTTTTTTTTTTTATTTGGCTTCACATTGAAATCATGTAGTTGACTCTGAATGTAGTATGTCAGTGAGATGTTATTGAAAAATTTGCAGATTCAGAAATCAGATTAAAGTAATTCTCCATGACTATCTTGCAAGAAAGTGCCTACAATGATTTACACACGAATGATGACCACAGCCATAAACACACACACACATACATCATATATATATATAGCTATCAAAGGGGCAATTTTTGGGGATGGGGTCGTGTTTGTTTTGGTGATTTTAAATATCAACATTGGCTTCCAGAAATCGTATACCCTGCCTTTAAGATGCACACCAGTAATACTTTTTTTCTAAGGCATGTTTATGAACTATAGCTTAATCCTGGCTTAAACCCTATCTATATAATAGATATAATGTCATGTGACCACATACCATACTTCTATAAATGTATTCATACAGGACCGGCCTGTGGCATAGGCAGTATAGGCAAATGCTAAGGGCGCCGTACATCCAGGGGGCGCCAGAAATGGAGGAAGAAGTGGTCACTTCCACTTAAAACTAATTTATATTATGACTTCAGAAAGGAATACGCCCACATTAATTTAACTGCATAACAAAGCCTACTAAGTAGTAGTAGCAATAGTCAACAAAGTTCAACGCGTCAAAACGTTCCAAACTGTCTGGTGCCAAGTGGAGGGAAAAAAGAAAAGAAAAGAAGAGGAGGTAAAACGCGACAAAGACAAGTGTAATGTTATGGTAAATATGATGTTAATTATATTATTTTGTTTCAGAACAATATTTGATCACGAAGTGGCTCGTGCGCCTGATCGCATTAGACTTGCATTTAAAAGTAGACACTTCAAGCTTTTTATAGATATATTTCTCATGTCTGTGTGTCATGATTTCGCGGAGTTTCAGTTTAGTGACACGTTTCTAAAAACAGTCGCGGAGAGAACAAAGAAAAACGCGCACACTGTTTATTTTTACTGAGAGTGCACTCATAAAAAGTAGACGCCTAACAGATTTGAAAGGTGTATAACATTTATTTGTGTGACAAAAGTCAACAGAGTATTTTTAGTGTCTTTTGCACTGATAAGAAGAAAAGACGTGACCGTCGACTTCAGTCAGCTGCTGGGTGCATTATGGGTATTTCTTTAGATTTTACTTATTTTTGTGTCATTTAAGCAAGATAGTTGGGTTTTTGTATTAGTTATGTTGTGTGTGTTTATGTTCACGTTAGTTCATTGGTTCATTTGCAGCCCTGTTATAAAAAAGTTGAACAGTTACCGTCATGGAGAGACATGTGTATGGGAGTGACTTGTTGATATTGACTTGAATCGTGAGTAAAGTTTATTCATGCGTTCAACATTAATGTGTACAGCTTTATGTTGAGTTATTCTAGCTGTTTTGCAATGTTTTACTATTAAGTTGAGGCACGTGCAGATGCTATTAACCTACTGTCAAATGATTCGGGAATAGTGTAATATATCAGCTTAAAATCAGTTCACCTATGTCATAGTGAGCAACAGCCAGTAGTCACAATATGTTCAGTTAATATTTTTGAATTTGTTTATTTAAATGTAAGTAGTTTGAAAATGCAATTGCTTTATTTAAATAAAATAATGTCCAAGACAAAGCTATAAAGTTTCTTATGAGTGTATGTACACTAGCAGCAGAATTTACTGCGATGCAACGGAGCAACACCTGAAATCTTGCCTAGGGCGCCAAATTGGTTAGGGCTGGGCCTGTATTCATATGCTTATTCTCTGTTTATTTATTTATTTTTCATTGGTTTTGAAAAGGTACACTAGAATCAATAAAAAAATGTATCGGAAGATGAATGTTTGTGTTTGTTCTGTATTTCTTTACTTACTCTAGAGAGCAGTAGGATATAGCTGAAGTGGATAGATCATTTAATCGATGTTTGTCTGGATGCTGATTGGTCAGTATGTCCCAGACGTAGTGAAAGAAATGGTATACTAAAAGGTGTGATGAGAACGCTGTTCTGTGTTCATCACTGCATGGTTATTTATTTCATTAGCATTGTAAAATAGTTCATTTTATCAAGGGTGTAGATTTGGACATTGGTGGGGACCTTATGGCTCCACCCCCCAAACCACACCCCCATACCCTGCCCCACCCAACCCCGCCACCC
>JAUMHQ010000076.1:3673013-3683367 GCA_032361165.1 Enteromius paludinosus | reverse complement strand
GTAAAAAGCCAAAGGCAATTGGTCTCTCTGGCGAGTTCCCATATGTAACGTCGAAGTGATTCGACTGAAAGGGTAACGGGTAAGTGTGAACAGAGCTGTTTTTGACAGGGTAAAAATTGTGTTGTTTTAGACTACTGAAAAATTTAAACCAAAGTATGTTATGTCAACTTAAAATTGACGTAATAAGAATCCCTTTAATAATAAGTCATAATATAACTATAATAATAGCTTGTATCCAAAACATGAATGATACAGAATGCAGCTTAAAGATTTCCAAATGATGTCCTTTATTTCTGTCTGTTATTGCACATTTCAGTTTAATAATTCTCACCATGATGGTGTTTAGTGTTTGTGTGAATGACTCTGAGCACCTTCTTTATATGTTACTATTTAAAAGCTACTTGTAATGGGCTTTGGTTCATCATGTGACTTTCTCATCACCACCCGCATTTGGTAGTTATCAGTGTATTTCAAGAGCACAAAATAGATTTCACTACATGAATAGGTTGGTATATTCGCATTATATCAGTTATTATGGTTTATTATTAGAAATTACTGTATTTATCTGTAAATCTAACATAAAATCGAAAAACAAAAGATTGTGTTACCGTATTTTTCACGGTTCTATTCTGGCAACCACAGCAGTCGTTTTTTTACCGTAAACTTTACAGATTTAGTTTTGTACAGTGTAGTTATCATTTGTGATGTGTTTGTGGAATAATAGTCTTCAGAGTCACCTGTTGGTGGTGCTTTACATCCTCGACTGGATCTGTAATCTGTATTAGTCAGCCTTCCTCTGCTCTCGCCTGTCATCTCTGATATCTAACACCACACCTCTTGTCTGTTTGTTTTGCTTTCTTTCTTGCTGTGTCTGCTGTGAGGGTTTGCTGATGTGCATCTTATATGAGTTATATTTGCTACAAGCATTAAGTGACTAACAGATCTTTCAAGATTTATTGCTTTTAAAGGAATAGTTTACCCAAAAATTTAAATTACAGCATATTTTACTCACCTCCAAGCCAATATTAATTAATATTTAAAATGTGTAAATTAGAAATTTTTAATGAATATGTTTGTATAATCAAGGAACAAAATATATGTTCTGTATATAACAAAGATGTATCTTGCCATCTTGGTTGGATCCGTCAAGCATCTTAGAAGGTGCCATGAACACACTGCCTAGTTTCAGAAAAGCCTTTATGTTGGGAGCGTTTCTGTGATGCCTAAAATTCATCCTATACAGTATAGGCAGCTCTCTGGGTTTCAGATCCAAAAATATGTTTATAAAAGTTAGTGGAAAGAATGCTTTTATTATGCATATGTTTAAACATACGGATGTACTTCCAAACAGTTGCAGGAGAAGTAGAAATATTTGGAAGGAGATAATAGGAACATTAGAAAAACAATATTTGAACTTGAGCAAAGAAACCCATCTGCTTTCTTCTTTAAACCTTTCTTTCTTGTTTCTGGTCATATACTCACTTACCAAAAAAAAAGTTTTTGTACTGCCTCGTATAAAGATACACATTTGGTCTTTCCAGGCACAGATGGCTTTAGCAGAGCTATTAAATAAGCCATTCTCTGGGATTCCACGCATATAATAACGTGGATAAAGTTACAGGTGTTTCCCTTCAGTTTTGCTCAAAAGAAAAAGTATTCAATAAAAATGGTACGATATTGTTTATTTGAGTCTGTCTCAGAATGGCGAGATTGTGTAGAAATGACCAGCACTATTCATTCATTTGTCCTATCACAATGCGTACTTAAAATTAGGTTTTCTGGCTGTATTCATATTATGGTGATAATATCAAATATGTAAAAAATACATCTGTAGACAAACAGAAATACAACAAAAATTATTGGGGTACGCTTCACAAGACAAAAACATTTTCTAGATTTCTCTCCCCCATGGTCCTTTTCTCCAAAATATATTGTTCAGGACTAGAGGGGACCAAATGTGAACCAATAATGAGTAAAGCATTTAAAAACCCATTTTGGTCAACCAGGAATCTAAATATCGGGTCTAAAGTGGTTTTGACCCTGGTTTACTACAATAAAACTATAACACAGTATTATCTTCTGTCATCAGAAAAAGAAAATGTCTCAAGTGAAAATGAATGCCTAAAATCCAGCAGTTCATTGCGTTTATTTCACATTATATGTGATAAGAAAATAGCATTTGACTCACAATAGATTTTTTAAGATATCCTCAATGTGTTTAGTTCAGTTTGATTTGACAAAATTTTCGTGCCATATAAAATGAGTGCACTATTTGAATTCCATTTGAATTCACTCTTAACAGTAAGTGCTGGTATTTGACAGAAGCATGTTTAACATGTACTTAAGGACATAATAGAATGGATTGTGAGGTGTGAAGGAGTGTGAGGTGTTTGTTTATGATGTTAGCTATATTGCAAATGTCACGCACGCCTATAGTAAACATTTGGTTACACCCTGCTGCGTCAAGCAACACCTGCTCCGGTCCACTCCAGCTTTTCTACCCATAAACCCAGATGACATTTAGTGTGACTCACTCTGTGTCTGTTGTCTCTGTGGAAACCTCTGATGATCCTCCTCCAGCATGCAGAAATGACCTTATTAAAGCAGCGGCGTTCGTGTCTGATCGATGACCGTTGATAAAGAGGAACAGTGTTGCATTTCATTCTCATTATTGCAAGCATCTGTTGCTCAAAATCATAGGATTAGTGGTTTGAACACAACTTTAGCTTCAAGTATTATAATAATATTAAGCAGACATTAGACTAATACTCTAATGACTGCTAGATGACATGTAGTTACAAAGTTACTTACTGTTAGCAGAAAATCCAAAGTTTACTATCAAAATAAAGTGCTGCCAGACATATCAAACATATTTATGAAAAGGAAGTACGTTTTTCTGAGAAAAAGACAAAATATACCAGTGGGCTACAGTGGGTTTTCTCTTTTCCTTTGATAAAGTTTATTTTTGCAGTATATTCTAAGTAACCTAACTTATGTATGCATTCATTCATTCTTTACTGGTGGACTATAAAAAAGATTGAAATACATTCAAACTAAAGGAGGATATTTCCTGTTTTCAGTTTGAGAACAAGACACTGCAGTTACTTCATCAGTGATTATGCAAGTAGAAAAGTCTCAAAACTGCTAGCCCTTTGTTTTTTCTCTAGGTTTTTTTTTCTCAGATTCTTCTCTGATTGCCCTGAATGTAACCGAGTGATCGACTAACAAAATATACATTTTACACCTGAGATGAAGCTGGTGCTTCAATTTCAGGTAACACGGTTATAATCCTGTGAAACATTTTTGACTGACGTTAGTAGACTAATGTGTTTTATTGTCTGTGATTTCACCACCACCAACAACACATCTGACTTAACATTGCAGTTTCCATGACGTAAAATGTATTATATAAAAACTAGAGGCAATATATGGTATATGGTTTAATTATGGTTTCATTGAATAACACTGTAAAATACATAATGCAATACAATGCCTGCAAAGGGCACCTGATAATTGCTGTTTCTTCATTTACAGGACGATCCAATCTTTGTTTAATATTGACCAAAGATTTCATTCAAATATCCAATTAATTAATTTATTATTCTTTTTTAATTTGGCCACCTTTTTGTAATAGAAATGCTACAACCTATTCAATTTATTCAACAAAAACGTGGAAATTTTGTTTTTGTTGTGTGATTTCTGAATGCTTAAGACCATAAAATCAATCACACTGTATTAATAAAATCATATAGGCTAGTTTCTGTCTAGGGGTACAATTGTAATTTGGAAATAATACAATGTAATTACAATTAATTTACGTTCTATTTTGACCCCTTATGGGCAAGTTTTTTTTTGTTGTTGTTGTTTTTTTTGTGTTTTTTGAGGGAGGGGGCCACAACAATACTATTCTGCTTAGGGCACCCATTTGGCCAGCAGCGGCCCTGAGTGAAGGAGAACATTCTGGAGTAATAGTTTGTGGAAGTATGCAGGTGCTGAGCCTCAGTGTCTTGAACTTGATGCAAGCTGCTAACAGAAGCGAGTGCAAGAAGATAAAGAGAGGTGTAACATAGGCTCTTTTGGGCTTGTTGAAGACCTACTGCGTTCTGTGTGTGAGTGTGTCATGTGTTGAGTCACAAACTGTTCAGATCAGACTGATATAATCAGAGATCTTGCTGAAAACTTCAGAGTGGTAGCAGATCCATGCAAATAGCACAAGCTTTGACGATGCATTTTACTCTTATCTTTGATTCTTCTTCTGCTTTTTTTCATTTTTTGCACTAATAGTATATACAAAACTTCCTGCACATTACTGTTCCTCAACCATGACTCTGTGGACCAAGTTTCTGAAAAAAAACAAAAAAACAATGCGAACATGTTTCATGTGAATATGATTTAGGGTCTGACATCAGAAATGCAAAGATTTTTGAATGAGACATTTTAATAAATAGTATTTCTGGGCAGAATATCTGAAAGTTACTGTATGCTGTCACTGTAGAAAGAACTCTAATCTTAAAAGACTAAGAACATGTTTTCAGTTTTGTTACCTCTTTATAAAGAGCAGTGCCTGAGCAGCAAAATATTTCTTTGGGAGCCCTAATGACAGATTCCATCAGCTTTGTGGATTTCCATTAGCTCCATGTCTCATCTGTCTGTGGGTTTACCCTACTTTCTTATTGCCCTGAATGTATGAGTGATAATCTCTGCAGCAGCTAGTGACTAAATGCAAACCTGCTAACTCTAATGACTGTAATCCAACAGACAAAGGGATCACCTTCCTAGACTCCACCCAGCCTGTTTGAAATGCTGAACAGCAGAGTTTAATTACACAACAATGAGAAAACACTAAAAGCAAGCCTGAGACACACATTCTTTGCCTTCTCGCATCACCACACCTCTCTTAAAAGCTCATCTTACCTTCATTTCTTTTCATATTCAAAGCATTTATTTTCCACAGGAGGCACATCATTTTGTTAGAGGTTTTTTTATGTGAGATGTGTGTGTTGGGAACAAAGAATTTTTGTTGGAATTGAAACTGCTGAAACCAGAGTCCCCCAGGGTTCAATGTTTGGTCCTTTCATGTTTAATCCTACTAGGTCAAATGATGAAAAACACCAGTAACTATGCGAATTGTAGCCAAATCTAATTACCTAGTTGTGTCCTCAGGCCTTTACAGGTCCTGTTTCACCTGGTGTGAAGTTCATTTTACTAATAATACTGCTGAGATAAACAGCTGACGTTTAAGTTAAAAACGTATCTGCATTTAATTCTACTTTTTGTTTTTCTAGTTGTCACATCCCATGTTGAAAGTTGGATCCACTTTGTTCTAATTAATTGGTATATTCTAAAATAATTTTAAAACCCTACAGAGGACAAATGGTTTGAAGAATGGTTGGCTTTAAAAACTAATTTTATTTTGCTTTCTCTACAATACATCAGGACTATGTAGCGAGCTTTGAATTACCATTGTGTATAAAATGTGCCATATAAATAAACCTGCCTTGCCAAACATTGTCATTTCCATGCAAAGAATCTGGTAAACATTAAAGGTACATAAATGCTCAGAAAAAAAAAAGTTTCTTTCCGAATCCTTTGAAACTCCTGGCACACATTGGATATGTTGTGATGAATATCGACATACAGTAGACTAAACATACATCCTGTTTATGTCATATGTCATTGTCTTGCTGTGTTTGGACGGTCCAATTTCATTATCAATTTTATATACTTTATTGATGCAACCTGATCTCACAGAATTCTGTGTAATGACCACAGACTCTTAACTCATAATTCCGTATTAGTATCACGGAATAGTCAAAAAAGGAAAAGATGGAAAAGATTACAATGTAAGTCAGTGACAGGCATCAGGCATGATCCACGCATGGATATCTGGATTCAAATATTGGGTAAAGCTGCTGCATTGTGTTAAACTGACTTGACACAGTTTTGTTTTGTTTCAACTTAATATTTTAATTTTGAAATAACATAAATTATTTTAATTGTGTAACTAGGAAGTCAATTTCCCCTTACATGCATGCTTTGCACAGGGCAGGATAAGGATAGTAAATCTTGAAATAAAAATATATTTTTTAGGCATTTACGTTTGTATTTAAAAGACCTCTGTTATGTTAGTGTTTTTAGGGGTTTCCATTGTAGATCATGTGCATAGGAAACTGCTAACATGAATCAAAGTTCTTTTAATAATAATAATAATAATAAAAACACTTTGGGCATGCCGTGGATGTATCAAAACCATCTTGTGTTATGCATAACAAGTTGGCTAATGCCTAAATTCAAGTAAATCAAACATATATATATATTTTTTTGAAGGATATCTTTTCTATTAATTAATTTTTCAGTTAAATGTTTCAGTTTGCATTAAAACTATGTTTGATCAAATTGAGTTAGGGCTACACATATTAATTGGATGGAAATCCAGCCTTCAATTAAATTGAGTTCATCCAATGAATAATTTTTTAAGTGCAGAAGTGGGTAGGTTTAGGGTAAAGGTGGGGCTACAATAAAATGAATCTGGATATCTGTGCGTGGATCTCGGCTGAGGCCTGTCACTATCTTACATTGTAATCTTTTCTGTCTGCCCACCATGGAATTTTCGGCGTTTCTATGACACAAACACAACATTTTGAGTCAAGAGTCTGTGGTCATTACAGTGAATTCTGTGAGATCAGGGGCCTGTTCCATAAAACAACTTTAACAAATAAGCCAGGTTTATTTCAGTTAGTCTGACTTACTGTCATTTGATTTGGTTTAAAATGAGTCAGACTAATTAAAACAAGCCTGGCTTATTTGGTAAACTTGTTTTATGGAACAGGCCCCAAGTTGATTTATGTATTGTTTATTCCTAATTTTGGACTTTGTTTCTGTAATAAAGCCTTGATTGATTGCTACTTCTCAAAAGTTTTGGATCAGCAACACTTTTGTTGTTGTTGTTGTTGTTGTTTTGAAAGAAATTAATCATTTTAATAAGCAATGATGCATTACATACATCAATAGTGAAATACTTCAAATATTAGTTTTGTTTCTAAAAAACTTTTCTATATAGTCTTTGTAAAGAATCCTGAAAAAATCAAATGCATCATGGTTTCCACAAAATAATAAATATAAAGCAGTAAAACTTTTACTATTAACTAGTTGCTTATAAGCATGCATATTACTAGCATATTAGCTATTTGTTAGTACGTATAAAGCATATATTAATGCCTTATTCTGTATAAATACTATATTTTAAATCCAACCCCATACCTAAGCAGCTACCTTACTCATTATTAATTAGCAGTAATTAGGCTTACACTTTATTTCGATAGTCCAGTTAGACATTCTACTGACTATAAGTATCTTTGTAACTACATGTCAACTAATTGTCATTAATTCTCAACTACATGTCTACTAACTCTCAGAGTAGACTGTGAGGGTAGGTTTAGGTTTAGTAGAATAAGTTGACATTCTAGTATTCTAATTATATAACATTCAAACATTTCTAATGTTGAGGATGTTTTATGTTATGGATCCACCAAAATAAAGTGTTAGAAGATATTAAGCAGACAGTCTACTAATACTCTAATGACTGCTAGTTGACATGTAGTTGCAAAGTTACTTTCTGTTAGTAGATTGTCTAAAGTGGACTATCGAAATAAAGAGTTACCGTAATTAGTAGATTATTAAGGCAAAAGGTAAGGTAATAGTGAGAACATTGGTAATAATCAGACATGTTTCTTGAGCAGCACATCAGCTTATTAGATTGATTTCTGAAGGATCACGTGACACTGAAGACTGGAGTAATGATACTGAAAATTCAGCTTTGAATCAAAGGTATAAAATAAATTGTACAACAGGTTCACATGGAAAAGTTTTATTTTGAATTGTAATAATATTTCACAATATTACTGCTTTTGCTGTATTTTTTTAATCAAATAAATGTTGCAGAAGACTCACTGAAAAATCTCACTGACCCAATATGCTTTCACATATCTGTGTATTTGTATGTATATGTGTGTATATTATTGTAAAGGTGCTCTGTAAGAAGTGTTGTTTTGACAAGACTTGGTGTGGCGTCAGCAGTCAACAGCGGGCGGTGAGGTGTTGGATGTGGAGGTAATTCCTCGGCAGGAACACTGGGACAAGGGCTTTGCTCTGGGAAACAGTGTCACTTTCCTTCAGAGTTTCTCCAATTCCATAAATCTCTTCATCTGGAAAAAATGCCTCACGGAAATGAAAGGAAAAAGGTCCCATGGAATAGCCGGCGGCTCTCCAGTCCTCGGTTGGAAAACGCATTAGGCGACGGAGGGAATGTCTTTGACGATTCTGACAGTACTGCCTATACTATACCTACTAGTCAAGAACCAAGGAATAGCTCACATTACTCCAAGACAGCCAGAGTTTCTGCTGGGCTCTGACTTAAAAAATAAACTCAACAAATGGCTTGTGATTTCATGGATTCTCTCCTGTGGCTGCTCGGGATCATAAAGAAGATCAGAAGTCTGCAACTCTGATCCAAACCTCAGCTCTGAGCTGCCTACCTCCAGAGCATCCAAACTGCGTCATGCCCTCTTTGATCTGACGGCTGATCAAAAAGATAAAGATAAGGCATTTTGACCAAGTTTAAAGGCAGAACTGCATGTGTCCTCCACACACAAGGCCATCCCTAAATGCCTTGCTAAAATGATCTTGGATAGAAAAGGGAGTCTTCAGATTTGAAGCTAAAGCCAATACAGAAGTTTGCGCTTCTTCATAATACAAAAGCGGGTTTGGCGTGCAGTCCGGGGGGCGAGCCGGGAGATTGGTGGACTCCGAGCCCTAGTGATTTGAACCCTTGCAAGGGCAGAGCTCTGGATCTAGCTCGAACCCCCGCAAAGGAAAGCTGATCAGAAAATTGTTCTAAAAAAAAGTTTTTTTATTTCTGGCAACTGGCAACATTTTATTTTATTTTTGTTTAAATTGATGCACTAACATTACAATCAAAAATGTAAAAAATCTATAAAATTGAACTAAATAAAATTAAAATAAACATGGAAATGAAATATTAAATAAAAGAGCTTAATAACTTATTTCAACTTAAATTTCAACTTCTTTTTATTTAGTTTAACTTATTAAATATATTAATAGGCCTATATTAAAATAATCAAAACTGAAAAAAAGGCTTTCAGACTCAAAATAACTGTATTAAACTCATACACTTCACAGCTGAGTACTCAAAGTACAGTGCATCATTTGTGACTCAAATCAAATGCTTCAGAGTCAGTGATGTACGAGTGACCATTAAGACAGTTTCTGTATGAAGAAAGAGTTTCACAATTTATGAGATTCAATGATGGTTAGGATGTCTTAGAAGGTAGCTGCCTACGTAGGGGACAAACACAGAGCTAGTGCTTCCATTGGCACACATCAACGCTGAGTTCAAAGTCCACTGGCCTGCAGATAACAGAGCTGTGACGTCACATTTGACAAAATCATTGCTCATCGGGCATCAATCAAGCAGAAATACGCAGCGATAGTGGCTCTATTCTTAGCGGGCACTAAAGGTTGACCCGTCTAAAGGTCTGGTTGCCCTGAGCGACCACTGATGTCATATCCATGTCCAGCAGACTGTGGCTTTACACAAATGTCATCTCACACGCACATATATGTTTATTGCTCACTGAGTGCAGCTGCTGTCGAAGCCCGAGCTCCTGTAAAACCAGAGGAAGTCACAGAGTTACTGTAGCCGTTCTGACGCAGTTCACCCTGAATGACCTTTTCGACTGACCTGTTTGTGGTTTGTGTTCAAGATGTATAATTCAGCCACAAGCACACTCTGAGAACTGCAGTTCTTCTTGCTGGCCTTCTTCTTTAGAGTTTTAAGTCTGTATGTATCATTCAGTCCGTGACGTTTTAACGCTGACAAGTATCCAGCAAATCTAGTGGTGGACTTTAGTATAAAATTAAGATTGTCCCTATGGGTGCATGTATTAATTATATCGGCCTCTAAAAATATTGTTCTTTTTTCTCTGTATAATTCATTTTGTTTTATTTATTTTATTGTTTTGTTTTGTCTTTTGTTTATTGTATTCCCTGTTTTTATTTAAGTCTCTGTTTTATTCTCCTCCACCAAATGATATTTCCTTTTAGGTGTTATGGAAATTTTTCTCTTAATTCTTATTATCCAGAGTTAGGGTGCTAAATAGATTGTTCCAGAGTTAGGGTGCTAAATAAGAAAAAGATCTGCCACCTGCAGTAGATTTTGATATTCTAGGTATTATCAAATGGCCCGAGTTTTGAGAACACAGCAGACGTGGAGGACTATAATGTGATAAGAGCTTGCTCAAGTACTGAGGAGCTAAGCCATTCAGGGCTTTATAAG
>JAUMHQ010000076.1:3650660-3672913 GCA_032361165.1 Enteromius paludinosus | reverse complement strand
GGAGGGGACCAGAGCATATTACAGTGTCTGACATCGAACTTGCAAGTTCACACACCTCTTTAACATTATTTTTAGTGCTTTGGCTCCCGGAACACATTGGACTATGGTGGCTGGTGTCTGTATTTTCACGTTCTGTACAATAGAATCACCAATTACTAGAGCTCTTTCACCAGTGGGTGCATCACTGAGTGGGGAGAACCTGTTTGATGTTCTGATCAGAACGGAAGAGCGGTGTTTTGACCCACGACTATGCCGTCTCACAGTCACCCACTTGCCCTGCTTTTGCTCGGGTGCCACTACCAGAACCGAACAATGTACATGAACTGAACTATCCGCATCCAAAGCCGTATCTACAGTCCTCACATTCTGACTGTCCTCTGTTAAAGTTTGGATGCCTGCCTCTGTTAAAATCTTGTTGTCACCAATTCAAATACAGAGTACATATACATTAAAGTGATTTAAAAAAAAAAAAATTAATTACTTCTTTATAATATCTTTTTTATTTTATTTTTTATTTTTTAGAAAGTGGTGGAGAAATCACACACACACACACACACACAAAAACTTCAACAACTACACAATAAAGTACCTTTTTAAAGGTCTTTTTGGTTACTCTGTGGAACAAAACTGCCTTTTTCTTTTTAGGTTCATGCAAATTCTACACATTTTTCCAGCAGATAAATATTTCTTTGCTCTTGACTTAGTTTAAAAGTGGAGATGTTTTCACATATTCTGGCATAATTAATGAAACAGATTTAAACAGAAGTAACACAAATGCTGAATACATGAACATAATGAAAAAAGTATTGAGAGAATTTGTAATATACTGTTAAATGCGAATTAAAGGAAATTCTGCATTCAGCACTTTTTTTTGTATTTTTTATTGAGGAAAACGTGTCAAATCATCAATTGAACACAAAAATTCTGCACAAAATAAGCAGTAAAAAAAGACATTTAGCAGCTTGAACAAAGAATTCAAAGCAGAATGACAATTAAATACACTGATACAATAAGAAAAACAAGCACAATGTGTGTGTTTGTCCTAAAAATGTGTTGCTGTTGTTTTTGTTTTTTTACAAGACATCTGAACACTAAGCATTTGGCATCATCCAAAAATGCCAAGAAAGGAACTCAAACTTCACAAAGCGGGTCAAACATCCCGCTGCCAGAAAAATCCACAGGATACTGTCAAAATGTTAAGACAAACTGGAGGGCGAGTGAGAACCACAGACATGTAGAATACTAAAAGAGGTGAGACGTCATGATCAGCACAGGATCAGTCTATAAAAACGCTGTAGATCACATCGATTAAAAACAAATGTTAATGCAAATTCTGCTGGATGTCAATCGCTGGAACAGCCCTGTCTTCATTTCTTTAGAAATGCATCCATTGATGTTTTTAAAAGGGCCATATTATAAAGAATCACATTTTGCTTCTGTACTGTATTAGGGTTTCCTTATCTGGCATTCACAAGAAGCTAATAATTCATAAAAAATCTTTTCTAAATGTAAATAAATTATATAAAAAAAAAACAAACATTGAAAATACAACCGCAGCTCCTAGTAGAGTCATATAAGCAGGAGAGCAGGAATAAAGCAAACAGTCCAACAAAAAAATAGAGGAATCCTGAATCACTTTGGGAAAAGGTTGCATGATTAAAACGGTGTATTAAAATCTTTTTTGCTTAAATTAAAAGAAAAAAAATTCAAACAAAGCACTTAAAAAATACAGTTAGTTTTTTTTTTTTTGTATTTGTTTAGCTGCATGTCAAGTGACAGTTAACCAACATCAGAGAACCATGAACATTTATTATTGTTGTCATTATTAAAATATTCATAAAAAATCCCAGCAATGAACTTCAAGTAAATACAAGTAAATACTTTAGGTCAAAGTGATTCGGCAGACAAATACACTTGGTAATAAACATACTTTTTTGTTTTTAGAAATCAAAACTAGCTTCCCAGTTCAAAATGAATATTTATTCAGACTAAACATCCACAAATTTCTCATAACAGACAGATGAATACATTTTTTCACATCACCGTGTGATCAGAACCTCACAAAGAGCATGCCATTACAAAAATCAAGCAGTTAAATAAACAAAGGACCTGACAGCAAACCCAAATCTGCAAACAAAGCACAGGGTCTGACACGTGGTGTTTTTACAAGGGCCTTTTGCATCGAAACATCAGGAAGTGGAGGAAATACACTAAATCAGAAACTAAATTATTATGAGCGGACCTCAATGAAAAAGCATGATATGACCCTTTCAAATCTCATTCAGACAAATAATCAGAATTCCGTGTTATGCATTGCTTATTCCTGCCAATTTCATCTTTATAATGCCAAATTGTCTAGGACTGAGCACACTTGAGTCACACACTGTGATATGAGGAATATTGCAAGCTTAATCGCAAAGTTTGCATTTCAGTGAAGCGAACTGATCTGTGCTTCTCAGTCCTATTAAATCCTTGAGTCTGTTCAGCCAAATTGCCCACAGTAATGAAAGAAGCTGTATTGATCAAAAGACATTTGTTGAAGGAGATAAACCCCTTCACCAGCTGCACCCATCTCTCCAGCCCTCCCTCTCTCGCTTGCTCGCTCTCGTCTGCGTCTCGCTCTCCCTCACACTTTCGCTCTCCTCTCAAGTCTCTTTGTCAAGTCTAAACATATATGCCATGGCCCCGCCTGCTTCCTTCCACAGCGCTATTAATCAAGAGCAGGTTAACACTCTGTTAACAGCGGGTGAACATGGGGTCAGGTTCAGCCGGCGGAGCAGCTGTGACGGGAGAGCAAGAACACAGCGGATTTTACTTCAGCAGGAGCTGTCGAATTCCCTGCTCGGATGTTACAGCAAACAGCGTCCCGCTATCAGAGCAAACACCTTTCATCCAAAAAGTCCAGAAAGGAACTCCGTTTTAGCCCACAAGACAAGTGTTCCCTTTGTTTTCAATGATTAAATGGCTTCTCAAAGCTGTGGATGCTGCCCAGAGACAATAAATTAAGAGACATAGACTGGACCGCAAACAAATATTACACTTAGGCTTGTTTCGTAAATCAACACATCATGTACATTCACAAGCTTTTAGTCTTTGTCGTGTTTCTTGATTTTGGGTTTGCTTCGCTAATCTCAGCATACTGCATTAATGTTAGGCACTTTGAATGCATTCACAAGTACAAATATAGACAGCACTATCACACCGTTTGATAGTCCGGGTAGTATAAAAATACAATCTTAAAATCTTTGGTTTGTACAAACTGTAATCGTTAGTTTTTGACTTTCTCCCCTCTTTCAGAAAATCTTTGTAAAAGGTTCTTAGCAATACACTGGTTTCCATTTGGACTAAAGGGTGCAACTGCAGCTTTCCAAAACCTCGCACTTCCCTTCTTAATGCATCTAGTGACTGGTACTCAACCAGTCAGAAACGCACTTGAGACCTTAAAACCTCATGATCAGCCGAGAAATTAGGCAAGGCATAGCAGAAGTTGCCTTCCAAAACCCTTTCGAGATAACAGACAAACCCCATTCATTTCACTCAACCATCGATGCACATTGGGGAAGTGGACGGTAACGCTCAGGGTCAATTGCGAAACGGATACAAAGACGCAATGATTCAGCTCAACTGTTTGGCGTTCAGTTGCACGGCAGCCACGTGGAGTAGGTCTGCTGATGGCAGGTAAAGACCGGCTGCACTTGGGCAATGTAATAATTGCTAAAGTTACCGTCTGCTACATAAGGGGCAGGCTGGTAATAGCAAGTGACGTTGGCCACGTTAGGTATGACGTTCTGTTCAGCCAACACGCGCACCGCTAGCATAGCGATCAGCCCAAGGGTCTGCCGCCGCTCGTGTCCCATCAGACACACCGTGCTCTCATTCACCACCCCGTGCAGCGTTGTCAGATAATCGTACTTGCGGTCCTCCAAGCCCACAAAGTGGTTCTGGAGGTAAGACTCCAGCTTGCGCTGCTGTTCGCTGATGTCCGAGAAGTCGATGAAGAAGCGGGAGCACATGTAACGCTGGAGAGACTTCATCTCCGACTCAGAGGCGGCTCGGAAACCCCTGACCAGAAGATGGCAGTACTTCAGCAGGCCGCCTCCTCGGATCTCCTCGGGGTTCCTCGTGCAGATCACTTTGTTGCGCAAGTGGTCCAGCGCCGTGGAGAAGTCTCCATACACGCTCTCGCCGATGATGGTGGGGTGAAACGTCTTGGCCATAGGGTTCTCTGAGCACTCGTAGAAGAGAAGCAGAGAGTCCAGCTTAATCTGGAACGAGTCGACGCTGAACTCAAACTGCCGGCGCAAGGAGTCTACGAATTTGAGCTCCACGTTTTTGCCCCGGTTATTGGAGAGAGAGATGAGACTCCAGCGGTCCGAATCATTGCACACTTTCACCATCTTCTGCACATATGCTTCCTGCAAAGCAACACAAGGAATGGTTTTAGCATTTCATGCATTAAGATCCATTCAAATGCACATCCGTTTGCTATATCATTACCAGTCGCAGGAGATCTAAGAGGCTCGATCGGCTTTAACCTGCTTTAGCGCAATCCTCTTACTGACAGAAAACCGACATTTCACCAGCCTATCAGTAAACTACTCTAATTGCATTTCTACTGAATGTCACTGGAGACTAAGCAGATGATCTTAAATAACGTACTGAATGGAAAATCACAATGCAATGTGAAGTCAAGCAGTGACAGCAGTGTCCTTTGGCGTGACATGCTCTACTTCATTTTTGCTGAGTATCTTAAACACCACTTTCTTATAACTTATTGTTAAAGGTTCGGTTTGAGGTTATTTAAAGGTCTGCTGATGAATAATAAATAGTGGCCACTCGAAACTAAAGTAAAGTCACCGTTTACTGTACTGATTGCAGGAATACAAAACATTATGAGCATGAAATATTACATTTTACAATTAGAGACAGCTCAAAGATGCAAATTATTTTAACTATAAAGATGGCAAAAACACTTTTCATGCATATAAAAACACTATGACTATTACCAGGCTGTTTATAATGCAGTCTAGTGTTGTAACGGTTCTTTATTCAGAACTGTACAATATGAACCAGATTCAGTATAAAAAAAAAACTTAAAAAAACTTAAAAGGTTTGCATTCAGTTGTTATGAGATTTTGGATATTTGGATATTTTAAAAACTATTTGCAGAACTGTGAAAATGAACTGTAAAAGTAATTAAAGAAATGTCGACCATATAAACACCTATTATATCAACTTTTCAATTACAAGTACATTTGGACCTGTAAAGTCTACTGCTCTCGTGAATCTGAGCACTCACCTTCAGGGTCAGCGGAGTGATTTTCTCTTTATTGACCCCATCAGGTAAGAAGTCCAGCAGACAGTCCAGCACTATGTTCTTGACGATCTGAAACTCCGTCTCTCCCTTCAGATCCACGCAGAAGATGAGATCCAGGTCCTTATAGCCGAGCCCGCTGTCCTCGTGCAGGACGTGGCTGGCGGCGGATCCGTTCAGACGCACATCCCGCACATGGATGCGCTGCTCCCGCATGCGGCTCCGCACCGCCGTCACGATCCGCCGCGGCTTCATCTGCAGCGTGGGGAAGTTTCCTCGGCCGTGGATCGGGATGCTCTCGGTCAGGATGAGGTCCAGCCGCTGGACCTGCTCCCAGCTGAGGACGCTGAAGTTCGCGCTGTCCTCTTCAGCCATGGTCGCGTCTGCTGGAGGAGTCGAGGAGCGATCTACTGCCTGGAGATGTTAGGTGGAGAGTTGCGGAGACGCATAATGCGCTTGACGCGAGACGCTGCGGAGGTCTGTCCTTCTTCTGGGTGCTGCTGTGGAGAGGGTCATCCGCGCACGAAGTGCTGGAGAGAGTGGAGCTTGACAGCAGTCTGGCAGTGCTGGAGCTTTCTGTGCGCCTCAGGTCACGCCTATCACTTCACCACACACACACACACACACACACACACAGCAGCAACCCAGTGAAAACACACGAGTCATCTCTCCACAGCTGTGCGCTCAAACTCACATTTAGATACACCGAGATAACAATGCTGGGTTACGCTTCATTTTAAGGTCTCCTTGTTACAGTGTCGTTACTGAGCAGCATTAAATACATAGTTACTATATGGTTACAGTTTGAATTAGGGTTAAGGTTACTTGCATGTATTTATGCATAATTTATTAGAAGCCTACACATGACAAGGCGACCTTAAAATAAAGTGTTGCCCAATACTGACATGATAATAGTGACAAGCATTTATGTTAAACTAAGTGACATTTTTATATTTAAATATGTTTGCAACTACACATTTGTAATAATAAAGTTGCAATAAATCAAATATATTTGATTACAAATCATTTATTTTAAATATTTTTTAATTAAATGTAATACTGGAAAGCACTACAGTTGAAATAGTCAACATCAAAATAAGCGTGTCTTTACAAATACATTAAAACAATGGTTTAAAATGTGCTTTAAAGTAAAAAATTAATTTGACATTATTATATGGTGTCATGGAAGTGTATCTTTTTAAGTGCTCTTAAGGTGCCTTTTTCATTAACATTACAATTATCTGTAAGTACAGTTTTTTTTAAAAAGACCTGTTCCTTTAAGATTAGAAATACACTACGAGTGCACATTCAACACAACTGAAGAATGTATTTTTTTTGCAAGGTCATAGATAATATGCAATATTCATATGAATTAAAGCACATTGTTTGAAAGTGTAGTAAAAGCAGAAATGCAAAAATGCCATTCTGCACGTGAGAAGAAATAGAATGCAAGTCCATACAACACAAAGTAAATAAAGGATGAGCGTCAGGAAGTTTGGTGTCTTTTATTGCCCTCTAGGGACGTGATAGAAAAGCGTCTTGAAGAACAAATGACTCCATCTGGTTTGTTGCACATCTGTAGACACCTTAGATTTGAAAGTCACTATAGAGAAGCTTTTGTGGAAGGGGAGGTTTCTGGGAATGTTAAAGGTTCTTCACAGAAGCATCAGTGCCAATAAAGAACCCTTATTTTAGTGTGTCTCAGGACATCACTATAATGTTCAATGAGCATTCTTTTTGAAAACCACTCCAAGTGCCACGTCCAAACTTCATAACCTTAAATGACTGAGGGCTGTCTGTGATAGAGCGAGGCCAGGAAGAGGTGAGTCTTCTGCTCATGTCAGAGTAGAGCAGCTGTCAATCAGGATTCATCAGCGGACACAAAGCCCTGCGTCACTGCACTCACCCAGCCCTTTAAATCTGTTTGATCCCATTTAGGTTAACACAGGCTAAACCTTATGAGCAAGACCAGTAGACCTACAGCAGAAGAGATGAATGCAATAATACACAACCTATATGTGACCACTGACCCATATTCATATCTTTATTCATCCTCACCCTCAAACCCTAAAGCTGAAGTGCTGAAGTTCGCCCAAAAATGAAAATTCCCTCGAGTTCTTCCAAATCTGTATGGATTTCTTTGTTCTGCCGAACACAAAGGAAGATATTTTGAAGACAGTTTGTAACCAGGCTGTTTTAAATCACCACTGACTTCCATAGTAGGAAAAATAAACTACTATGGGTCTCAATGGTGACCCAGCACAGCCTGGTTACAAACTTTGCGTTCAGCAGAACAAAGAAATCCCTACAGCTTTGGAACTTAAGCTGTTTCTTGCTTTCTTACAAAAATATGTTTTTCATATCATTGTCCTAATAGCAAAAAACATTGTCAGATTACTGGAAATGGAAGAGTTTCATTCTGTGCTTCAGTTTGTCCACCTGGCACGAGTTGATTAGTGATCACTGGACAAAACACAGCAGCATTTTTCCATTGGCTTTTGGATTATTGCAGAAAATAAGGTTACATTTTATTTTGATAGTCCACTTTAGACTTCAACTTTAGATTGCTAACTATAAGTAACTTTGTAACTATGTCAGCTAATTCTCATTAATTCACAGCTACATATCTACTAGCTCTCAGACTAGACTGTTAGGGTAGGTTTATGGTTAGTAGAATACGCTTCTGATAGACAGTATGTAGTTGTGGACTCATCAAATTAAAGTGATAGATGTTATTATGCAGCCTAATACTCTAATGACTGCTATAGAGTGTCTAAAGTAGACTATCGAAATAAAGTGTTACCAAAAATAAGCTTTGTTACTAGAGAGAGTTTTGCTCATCATCAATACCATGAGTGTCATAATTCATAAATCAGTATTTAGTATCCCAAGAACGTAGAATAGGTTAATTCTGGTTTAACCTTAGAAATACCCCTTTAAGACCAAGTGAAGAAACTGTAAAAAAAAAAAAGATCTGAAAATATGTTCTTTCATATGTAAATGTCTTGTATGAGCATTAAATATAAAATATAACATTCAACAGATCTTTGTTCATTTTTAATTCATTTTGCAAAAAAGAAATATGGCAAAATAATATTTATTTACATTTTTCATCACGCTGCAAAAAAATGAATGTTCTTTTTCAGTATTTGTGTCTTGTTTTCCAGCGCAAGTGTCTAAAGACATCAAGATACACTTACTAGACTTGGAAATGTTTTATGAGAAACTGTTAATTCAAAGTAGAAAAAATTCTCCATTGACACGTTTGCTCTTGTTTTAAGGATTAACTCACTCAATGTTGTATAATTAATCCGAAATGAAGACTTCATTTTGCATCTCAATAAATGCATCTTCATTAACTTCAGACTTTCTGAAGTTCATTTAAGATCACTTTAGGCCTTATCTTTTTTTTTTCTTTTTCTTCCAGAAATCCCTCAAATGGTTCCAATCAGCAACAGAGGCATGAGCACATCTGAAAGGGAGCTGCAGGGTTCAGTATGTGACTCAGAAGTGCCCGGGCCAGAAGTCTGAAGCTGCAGTCAACAGCTCATTTACTGTAACAGCAGCACGTCTCTGAGAAACACCCGCATCCTAATAAACAAAAAGATGTTGAGATTACAGCTGACACGTTCACAAATCAAGCTAAGGGTGCAAATGTGTTTTCTGCTGTGTATGGCATGTTCTCTCTCTGTGAATAAACAGCACGGGCTGTCAGCCGTGGACACATAGCCATTGATTATGTTTGTTTGAAGAAATAACTTGCTTAACACATGAGGCAAAAATGTGCGGAGGTGTTCGTGCATGCACTTTTACGTCCCACGAGGGAACCTTTGTACGCACATTTATTTTCAAAGGGTCAAATGTTCAAACAGTCTGTATACGCCTCATTAAAACCTTCCCCAGTCATCATCAGTTACTGAGCAGAATGCTTACAGTCAAGTTAAATTTAACTTCTCTTTTCAAAGTGACCACATATTAATACAAACATACTGTACATCATAAACTAAACAAACTACATGTAGAAAACATGTAACTGACAGTATTGTTAGCTTATAGTTCATGCCTCACAGGGTTTAAAGCTAAACCTGCAACTGTTTAGTTATCAGATCTTTGAAGGAAATGTCAAATGGCTAGACTATTTGTATTCTATCGTATACCTTATTTCTGTCATTTTGTGTTTAAAACACTGGTGATTTTTGATAGCCTAGTGTGTTATGAGTGAGGGTGTCATTTGCAATCAGCTCAAGATTTTGAGAGAAAGGTCCTAGACTAAACACCTAGACATTAAGGATCGATCGCTGTAGAGCGCACAGATGTATATATACAGTATAAAATGTGTCCAAACGTTTAAGCGAATGTTTTGATGTGTCCAAATTGACTTAATTCGACTAATGTGTTCATGGAGACAAAGAAATAAACACGAGAGCTGAAATGTGTTATTTGTACTCTGGATTTCTTGGACCAGTAGCCTCAGTAGTTTTGGGAGGACACCAGAATTAAAGTCATTACAGAATAGAATTTCCAAGTCCCTTCTGAGTTCATTCATTCTAGTCATGTCAGGTCATTAAAAGAGATGTCATTTTTCTCTCATTCCACCTTAACCATTCAATTATACACGCATCATTCATAGGGTGCCAAAAATAACTGCGCAGAAATAAAAATGTTAAAGCTAGCCAGTTAACATTCATGAGCTGTCAACTAGATATAGTCACACTTACATAACCTTTACAGAACTTTTTTGAGTGAAACCAAGCAACTATTGGCACAAAACATCACAGAAACCATCAAATCTATTGCTAATGCTGGAGTTCCCATTCCAAAACTGTGTCACTTCCTGCAGAATTATGTCATTTAAACGAGTTTTAACTAAATGGGAAGCTATTTTACTGTTAAAATATAGCAACCGGTGATGTAACATCTACTCAAAATGAAATGAAATAAAATTGTGATTATTGATGGAATATGATTTCCAACATGTGAGAACATCTGGATTAATACTTGTTTAAATGTTTTAAAATGTTTTTAATGCATTTATGGTGACAAGGCTGTCAGTCAAATTTACATTGTTAGTCGTTTTTGAGGCCAAAAATAAAATCAAGTGAATGACATTTCCGTTTAACAGCAGTCTGTCGTGGAGAACACTTTCTGCCTGGAAGGCCTTTGGGGACAGAACAGAGTGGGAGCTCATCTAATCCTATTCTACATTTTGTAAAGAGCAGAGTGTTTCCCAGCGCAGCAGCATCAGTCCTCGCACTGCAACACCTGCCGGGTTTCTCAGAAGTCTCTCTATCCTGCCTTCGTAATGAATCCGATCTGGCGTCGCGCGGCACGTGCACGGAGGAACCCCCATGAGGTCAAAGGCGTGGGAGATCTGTGATGTCACTGGGTAAGGCACGTTCTGGGCACGCTCAGAATACTCTCTACTCGTAGCCTTAATTATTCAGCAGCTGACTAACACGAATCTGCTGGCTACACACAGCTAAATGAGATCAGAGCAGCCGGGAATCTGGGTTAACAACCGCACAAGAAACTAACTGCAAAGTCTCTTTAACACTATTCCTTCCAAATGTCTGATAAAAACATCACAACGATCCACAAGCATCTCCAGTCCATCAGTCAAGCAAAAATGGTTTCATGTATTTGTAACTTGTTTTAATTTTAAACCCATAATCTATAACAACACTTCTTCCAGTATAAACGTCCATCTCCTGTTGTCTCTCACACAAAAATCAACAGTGCTTGATCTGTGCAGATTCAGACAAAATCTTCACTTGAGGAAGCGTTAGTATGGATTATGGACAAGGAAGCGATGGTTTGAAGCTTTTGTCTTCTCAAGATGTTAAAACGCATGGACTGGAGTGCTGTGGATTATTGTAATGTTTTTATCAGCCGTTTGGACTCATTCTGATGGCACCCATACACATCCATTAGTGAGCGAATGATTGAATGCTGCATTTAATGTTAACCGATGGACATTTGCTTGTCCAAGACTGTAATGATTTCAAAAAGTACACAGACCCAGGTGAATTTTTGGTGATGATGAATGGTTTACTGATGTATTTCCTTTTAAAACAATGACTCCGAGTAAGTGATTACTTGATCCAGCGGGCTAATGAGTTGGGTTACTCAAGGTGTTTCCTTACACAGGACAAGCAGTTTGGAAAATGAATGGATAGATGCATTAGTAGTGAAAAGGTCTATCATATTTGAGATGATGAATACGCAATTATGGTGACATACAGCAAACAGCATGAAGTATGACACATTTGCATTCTCCTTAAAATGCTGGTTTCCAACACACAATGGCATTTGACAATCTGATGTACTGATGTCAGAGAATTGAATTAAATTAGCAACTCAACAACAGGGTCTATATCCAGTAACCTGGCAGGGCATCAGCTCTTCTCTCTGACTAATTCAGTCAAGTACGTGATTATCATTCACCTCACTGTGTGTCTGGCAGATGCTTGAACTGGACGGTCGCAGTAATTACTTCATATTAGGACCCTTAACCATCATGCACTTATTTCTGGAGGGGTCATCTCATGCACTCTGCTTTTTCATTCTCTGATGACTGTAACGTATGCAACGAGAGAGGTTAGTTCGAAAGGAAAGGACCTTCTGCTTAATCAAATCACACCAAACATCCAATTCATTAGGACGGGCTTGAGATGACTGCATGAGAGCAAATTTGACAAATGAAAGAGGGCTGACATCACTCATGTCACGTCACTGGAGACACGTTCTGCTCTGACCCCAAAGACTGTAAAAACACACTGGGACAACGGCTCTGACAAAACATGCAGAGGTGCTCAACGAGGACGTATGATGAGACTGTTATGCCCCAAGTCACTCCTGTCTGGACAAAATCCAACATCTGAATGCATAACAGAACTACTTGAACATCCACGTTAATTACAGTCAAAAATGAAGTTTTGAACGACATTAAGATGTCTGAAGGAAAAATGTCCCATTCATCCAAAATGATGCTTTTAGTTATAGCGCCCCCTACTGGCGCATTTGGGCACACATTGGTGGACGTCCTCAAATCGAGCTGTTCTCTATGTGTATACATTTTCAGAAAGTTTGGGCATTGGATTGAGCAGATACAGACTCAAACAATCAAATGGGTAATGCCAGTTCGTATAATTGGCTTATGTCTTCACATCCCTCTAATATACTACATTGTCAACATTTTGTCATGAGGATTTTGTTATGATGCAAGACAAATTTTGTGAATTGAACCAGTGGCCTAGGAGGAACCGCTAGCCCACAACCAAATTGTACATATTTTATAAGATGGCTAATTATTGTCACCCCCAGCAGTCTTACAAAGCCAGACCTTTAGACTGACAGCTGAAGGTTTGGAATCCATGGTAGCATTCATTGGCCAAGGCCCGCCCATGAGACCGTTTGATTGACCATTAAAAGTTCATTTCGGGGGCTGGATTAGGTGTAGGTAATTCGTACAAATTCATACAAATTGTGTAACTTGTAATGAATTAGTCACGTTGTAAAAATATATATATATACGGATTGGAGATCGGGCTGGAAAATTCAATATGTATAAAAAAAATTTAATTGTCCCAGGGATGATAAAGGATATATTATAATATATAAACACATACTATATGAAGAAGATGTATTACATGTACTTTATTCCTTTCTAGTGTCGTAATTAACATATTTCTATTTCTACTGAGTGTATGTTCTTTTATTGACCGTTTGTATGCAGCAATTCTTAAAACAATAAGTGAACTATCCCATTAACTGCTATAATCGGACCGTGTTAAATAAAGATTCATGGATAAAAATTGGTGTGTGGACATTTCTGGACTTGACTAAAGGGTTCAGAGGGTGCCTTTGCTTCCAGAATTATGAACAACAAAAATACACTTAGCATAGCACCACCTAGCGTCCGACAGACGTATGGGCAGTGTGCCTGAGTAGTGGTAGGGATCTGGAACCTTTGCACCAAACTATTTGGGACAGAAAAGGAATATTTGGTAAAAGACTATACATGCAACAGGGTGAAGAAATAAACTGAATGAACAATGAACGGACAAACACTGTTCATAGCAATTTTGAGGTTTAGGGTTTGGCAAACTTGACCGTTTGAATGTTTTAACCACTGTATAAAATGTGAATTGGTTAGATATTAAATAATATTATATGGTTTTGTCCTTGACAGAGTCATAGTGTTGAAGTCAAGCTGGAATGGCAAGTGATTAAAGGCAAATTTGTGATATGTCTGTTACAATCTCCTTGCAGATTTATATGCAGTAATTATTAGTTATTGGGTGTCTGGGTCACAGGGTAAACTTTAGGATGCTTATAAAGACACACAAACAACAATCACTGATGCTTGTAATCATCTCTTTATTGCATGCCACTGCAAATATCTTAACATTAAGCAAATATGACTTGGAGGTATTCATCTGTAGTACCAATCAAATTCTGCTAGTGACGAACATAAAAATGATCATTATACTGAACACCAAATGATAATGTTATTGGCTTTAACTGCAAGAGGAAGCAAAATCTAAAATGCACATTCGTAAATCTCAGCTCCTTTCATTGTGCACTTTATTTTCTTCTACATCAGCTCTTTCAAACAGCCCTTGTGAAAGCTGCTCTTAAAAAAAAACAAAAAAAAAACACTAACTCTGAGATGCAGATCGCTGTAGCGCTGCATAATATAACAATTAAAAAAAAAATTGGCACAACATTTTTGGCACACGCGGCAACTCTTCAGAGAACAGATTACACTTTACATTCCAGTATTTTCTTACAAGAAAACAGCAAAACTAAGGGAAAAAAATGCATATAGAATGTTAAAGTAAGCGGTCAAAGAAAGGAAGTGTGCTTACTGCCGAACAAGGTGATGAAAACAAGCTTGTGATGCACCTTAACATTAGCTGAAACATGAGCGGGAAGTCATGAGTGTCACTGCAACCTCGCGTCAACATCAGTGTTTGTTCCAGGTTGGGATGGCGATTGGGCCTTGAGGGGATCTCTCCACCAATATCAGCTCCTCTGGGTTATTAATGGCCTTGTAATGGACTAACAGGTCCTGAATGGCTCGTTCTTCAATCTATGATGCAGATGAATATACGAGTCAAATGATAAACATCAGTTGAAAGTGTTAAATGATAATGCATTTCCCCCCCCCATGTAGAAATGTTTGAAAGCACAATACGGTTGATTAACACTGCATTGTTTTTGAACAACAGACGTCGTACCATTGAACAACTTGCCAAGTCCAATGTTATTGCCAGGTAAAGTTACCGTCTCTGACACTAGACTTTAATTCAATGAATAAAACCATGCCTATGTCACAAGATTGAAGAACGTTACCTGTATGAGTGCTAGCGGTTTCTCGCGGCTGCGGATCAATGCGGCTTCCTGTTGTCTCTCCTCCTCCACAATAGAGGCAAATGTAGAGGTGGACGGAGGGCTGCCAACCCCCTTCAGCACCCAAGGGCTGATGGGAAGAAAAGAAAAAAAAAAGTTCAATGAGTTTAAGCTGGTTTCTATTTTCCCTTTCCTTAAAGGAATAGTTCACCCAAAAAGGTGCTCACACTCGGGCCACCCAGGTTGTACAGGAGTTTGTTTCTTCATCAGATTTGGAGAAATCCTTTAAATGGTTACATCCTCTATCCGTATTATCGTTTTTTTCAGATGAAATTTTCATCTTGTCTGAACCAGGAGTGAAATCTGCACAGACATGCAGCTTTTCCCTTTAAAAAGACATTAACTGCTGGACAGGAGTGCTGTGGATTATTGTGATGTTTTGATCAGTTCTTTTGACTCTCATTCTGGCGGCACCCATTCACTGCAGAGCATCCATTGCAGAGATGTTTATCCAGTTATCCAAGAAACAAACACATCTACATCTTGGCTGTCCTGACGGCAAAACATTTTTGGGCGAGTTATTCCTTTAATGATACAGCTAATGAGTTATTTTTAGGTTGTGTTAACGTTAAAAAATACACGGGGGAAAAAAAACTCCACTAAAACAAAACTCTTTTCAGTTTCTAAAACCTGTCCGACCGGCTACTGCGATCTCAGCGTGTGCTCATAAACACAGGTGACGTCAAGCCCCAGGGACGTGTGTGTTTGTGACATAAAGTTTGCCCTTATCAATGGAGATTACGATCACAGTCAGGCGGTGGAGCGCTGCTGATGAATATTCAGCCCTGTGCTTGAGTCATAAACACGAGCCCAGCGGGGAGCTGACGTGACCGACAGACAGAGACAGAGAGACGCCTGGACACAGACACACATCTGCAGGCTCAGGTCAGATCAGCGCGAAACGTCCTGAAGAAGCTGACGCGAGACATCACGGTTCACTCTTACACAACCGTCTGAGAATCATCTGAACGTCAGACAAGACTGGCTTGCATAATAAACCAGCCATGACTGCGACGACGCAACAAAAGCCAAAACATGGTCACTTTGGTTCGCCCTGTCATCATGCTGCAAGACTCCAGACCAACATATGCCACAATCTACAGATGGGGCAGGATTTGAATAAAAGACAGAAACAGGAACTACTACTACTACTACTACTAGTAGTAGTAGTAAAGAAGTGTATGATCTTATCATCTACAAAAACATTTTACATATTCCATACTATAATTTAGCAAGGACACATTAAATGGATTAAAAGTGACAGAAATCTTTGTAACATTGTAAATGTATTTTACTATGTCAAATACTGTAAAAGCTGGTATTTTGAACTTTCTATTCATCAATTTAACAATTTTCTATTAATATTTTACAAAGTTACAGATCATGCTCTGTTTCGGTCTTCGTGAGCTGAAGGATCATCTTTCACCCAAAATAAATAAATGAACTTAAATATAACAAATGTAATTTGAAATATATATTTGAAATATACATTATCACTCAAAAGTGCATTTTTATATATATTTATACTATGGGGCCGTTGAATGCTTGAATCTGATTGGCTGACCACGCTGATAATGAACATGGTTTTGCGCAGCTCGTCAGTGAACAGCGTGTGTAGTATATACGGCTCAATGTCAAATCTCTCTCTCTCTCTTTCTCTGTGTCTCTGTCTCTCTCACTCGCTTTCTAATAACTTCATTATTAACTGCATTAGTCTGCTATCAACGGCTCAAGCCTCCATCGCCAGCTTTAAAATTACGTTTTGGAACCAGCAAAAGAGTCGTTGGATGAGATGCGGAAGAAATAATTCTACTCACAATAGCGATTTAAGTAGAAAAACCAGACGAATCCCTTGAAATATATCATCTGATCGATGTCTTGAGGTGTGGCAACCATAGTATAAGCGGAATAATTGACTCTGAACCGTTGAATTATTAGATAAATGCCCGTCGTCAATTATTCCTTACACATATATATATATATATATATATATTATATATAAAAATCTAAATAGCTTTGTTGCTTCTAACACTGCACAGCTTTATAGTTCGGTTGAGAAAAATTATATTAAAATGCTAAATTTTTTAGATTCTAAACAATTATACATAAACATTAAGTATGCAAAGCTATTCTTTTCCGCACTATTTAAAGTAGACTGTGGGGAAAGTATGATATATTTTATTGAAAAATACGATAACAAATAAAATGTAGCTTTTTATCTGCCGTTAAAAAGAGATAAGTTCTGGGTCATTTCCCTTGCTGAAGTTCAAGCACATTTAAATTTCTTTAAGAAAAAGTAAAGAAAAACCAAAAAAAAGGAACAAGTAGCCTATCACTCCTCCAAGCATCAGTCGAACACACAAAACACAGATGTGCTGTAACATGACTTCAGCCGCTGCTCGCTCACAGAAGCGTGACAGCGCCACCTGATGGAGCAACACCTGCTCTCACACAAAACCTAGTGAGCGTCTACAAAAGAAGAAACATAAAGCATTATTGGGAAGCTACAAGCAGGCGGTTTAAAAGGAGGCAGCACCTTATTTTCCCTAAATCCTTTACAGAGAAATCAACCCCAATAATGCAATACAAAGATTAATTTATTTTTGGGCTCTGCTAGAATACTTTCACTGTTTTTCCTTATACTGTACACTGTTATAGCAGTTTTATGCCGAGTTCAGACTGCATGATTTTAGCCCCGATTTTGACTCGCGAGAAATGCCCAAAATGACAGACAAATCAAAGACGCGATCTCAGAGAATATGATACCCAACACCCATGAGAAATGTGGCATGCTAAATATCTGGACCTGTCTGCGATTCAGAATCATGCCGTGTGAAATGTGTTCAGACCGAATAACATCGGCGATTACCTACAGCCAATGAGAGAGCCACATCCAGGGCAGCGGGATGTTTGGGGAGGAGTTATGAAGGTATAGAAGGTAGTTATCCTCTATAATCTTCGTTTTGTTGCAAATCAGCGCACATGCAGTTTGTAAAGCAAGTTTATTTTTGCTTGATATCATTTTTAATAATAATCCCAGTCTCACATGAGAACTCTGGTCTTGCACACGTGACCTCGCGTTGTTTCCATGTCACTTCTCGTGTGTGTTTGGCAGTGAGACAAAGTTGTCGGCGATTCTTCTTATTGTAAAGTCATGCAGTGTGAAACCCACTGTCACCGATCTATCATGCAGTGTGAACACAGCAGCGACTGACTGCTACCCCAGATAGTCACGCAGTCTGAAAAGATCTGTGACATGACAACTTTGAAAATCAGCAGTCTGAACTCGGCATTAGTGTCCGTCTGCTCGGATTGCCCAGGCTGTTGTGATTGGCCAACCATTAAGAACATGTGCGAGAAAATGTCACGCCTTTACCATTTCAGCTCCTGAGGCTTCATGAGCGGCGATAAAGATTATTATTACACGTCTTTCTGGTATACTTCATTTCTCATTTGCATCATTCTGAGGCACTTAATTTTATTTTGTTTCCTCATTAGAAATGCCAACTATAACACTGGTATTGGAGGCTGACAGTTCTTTTATGTCTCATTTAAATCACACTCACACCCTCTCTCCAAGTGCTGTACTGTATTTACAGTAAAAAGAAAGCAGAGGACTTCAGTATTTATAACAGGACTGCAATAACATTGTTAAAGTATTCATATTGTTGCCAGAACAACTGCTCCATACACTACACTGTAAACGGGCATGACAGGGATGTACATCCAGCCAATCACATTTAGATCTAATATAAAGAGGGAATCACACTTTCAAATCCGATGACCTTGACTACTGTGTACTTGCATTCAAAATTAATAATTTGATACAATCCAACATGTTTCATATTCTGCTTATATTTTACACATGCCTGCATGTAACTACTTCTGTAATTACATTTGTAGTTGTAGGACACTGGAGAGGGTTGACCCATCCCTTAAACTTACCCATACCACCAAACCTGTCCCTAACCTTCCCTGTATCCACCTCAATAGCAGCGGAAGTGTTTTCCAATACAATATGAACACAGTAAGTACATGGTACTTATTTTCTGAAGCAAGTGCATTAGTATGTGCAAGTATAGGTGGTTAAGGCCACCTGATATAAAGTAGGACCGAAAGTGTTTCCAGTTTAGTGTGCACCAGGTGTTTAGTGAATGGATATCGTTCGCTGAAAGAGCTGATCCTCACCCTGCTGGTTTCTCCGGGTCGCTGCTCTCGCCACATTTAAAGGTCACTCTTTTGGCACACATGGGCGGCCCCGGAGCCACCGCTGGACTCCTGGCTGTCACCGGGGACACTGGAGAGGGTTTCCCACGCTGCTCCTCCTCCACTAGAAGATCCCGGAAGGAACAGGAAGAGGGCGGGGACTGAACGGCTGTTGACCTGATGACATAACGTTTAGATAGAAAATATCATTAACCAATCACTGTGTGAGCCAAATGAGCCAAGGTTAATGGCTCTGCCAAAATCCCCCGTATACTTACACTAGGACCCTAACTAACTCCCTTATATAAACTCACCATATTGTTCACTTATGCATTTGTTTTTCGTCTTTTATTTAATTTTTTGAAGGCCTCTTACTTTTCATTGGTTAAAAGCAGAAAATATTAAAATTTAAAGCGCTACTCTAGAGGAGTCAAACTCAGCCAGAGTTTAGATGCAATCCTAATTAAACACACCTCATCCATCTAATCAAGCCCTTCAGGCTCAATTGCAAACTACATGAGCCGATTCGGATGTCATCACGCGATCTGAATGGGCCTGCTGCACCTACTGGTAAAACTTACAATCTAATCGATAGAATAATTAATTTAATTTTGTTTATTTAACGTCTACACGTACCCCAACCCTAACACCTACCCTTTAATAAACACACAAACAAAAAAAACAGACATACAGTACCACTAAATAAAACAACTAAAAATGAAAAGCAAACTATCACAAATTAATGAAATAAAAAAAACCCACTTATATCATTTCAGGCAGCATGTCAAAAGGCAGCAAAAATGTGGCCAATTTAAATCATGCTGGATGATTTATGGGCCATGTGTTCACGCTACATTATGTTCACTTCATTTAAGAGACATAATGGGAGTAATGCTCTCACCAGGTCTTCACAGGTTTAACTGGAGTAAGAGACGGAGGTGATTTAGCAGTCATGCTCTCTGTGCTGCCCTCTCTGGAGGCCAGGGCCATCATCTTCCTCTGCTTCTGAGACATCTTACCAGGGACGAGCGAGACCTTAGTGTTACTGCTGCTCCATCTGAAAACAGAGAACGGGGTGAAAACCAGAGCACAGTAAGTCGTTTAAACAAGGTGATGTACCGTGAAAGAAGACTCACGAGCTGGGCTTGGTTGTAGCACCCCTGTTCAGAGAGCTGGCCTCCATCTCCATGATGGCCCTGAGGTCCAGGACAGGAGCCGGTCTGCAGAGAGCGAACACACGTTCAGGATTACAGAGACACTAACCATGAACACACACTGTTAGCAGTGACAGAGCATTTCAAGCACCTGGCTCTGACTGTAGGGATAGGTTCAGGGGGGGAGGACTGTGTCCGCACGGGGCCATTTTTCAAAACAGGGGTGCCAGGAGGAGTCTTCAGTCCTGTCGGCCCACGTCTCTCATCCTACACACAACAAATATTCTTATATGAAGAGTTCATGCAACAGTGAACATTCTGTCATCATTTACTCATACTGAAAGGGATATGAGGTCTCTGGTGGAAGGATGAAAAATTACTTCTATTTAGGTACTTTTTCAAACTAAACGGCATCTTTCATCAGCCCATTTTATTATGAAAACTCAGGCAGAATTCTATAATGGTGTATATTTTGTTTTATGCTTGGAAATGGTCATAATTTTTTTCAAAGAAATTTGTCACTGTTGAATATTCCATTTCAAAGGCTTAGTTTTTCACTTTCTACAGGACAAAAAAACAAAACCCGTCACAGTCTTCACTGAAATACTCAGCAGCACAACTGCTTCAGTATAATGATGCTGAAAACACAGAAATACATTACATTTTACAGTACATTCATATAGAAAACAATGATTTTAAATTGTAATATTTATAATTGGCCTATATTTTTTATATTTAAAAAGTGCAGCCTACAACAATTTTAAAACATTAATACTCTATATAGAAGTGCAGTATATTATATATTAGATTAAAATAATATCTTAATATTAGTGCTGTCAAACTGTGTGTGTACTGTGCATATTTATTATGTACATATAAATACACATACAGCCTGTTTACATGCTTCTATTTCTATTCATTTGAATGATATTATATACAAATGTATTTTTTGTCTTAGATATATACACATGCATGTGTGTGAATGTATATACATGAACGTACACCCCACACATAAATATCTTATGTAAGCAAAGCTTTTTTGGATGTGATCAATCATTTTACAGCACTGCTTAATAAAAACTGTAGTTACACTAAAAAGAAATTCTCATTTTAGTAAAGTAATCTGTTGTTTTGAGTAGCTGTGGAACTGAAGAGAGTCTTTTAAATGGAGTGTGATAGAAGAACTCACAGAATGCAATTCTATTCTAATGAAACGGTTTGTGAGCTGATGTTATGCAGGAGTTATGGCTTCACCTGTGCATCAGGCCGGTCGTGGAAGACGGGGGACTGCAGGTCTCGAGGGCTGCCCGCTCCCATATAACTGCCCTCAGAGTCAGACGTGATGAGCTCCTGCAGAGACTCCACTGAGCTGGCCTTCACCGGGTGACCCAAACCTGAGGAACACAGCCAGACCAACTAAAACCACCTCAAATAATAGAAGTGACCGAATAACTCATGATCATCACACAATTTTCAGTGTGCTGTGGGGTACAGAACTCATTTTGACCAGTGGTTTCTAATCTTTTTTTTTTTTCCTTTTTACTTAAGAAGGCCCCCCATTCCCCAACACAATGTTTACCAGCTCCTCATGCAATCTGTAACATTGCTCTGCCATTTTCGGCTGAAATTCTTTGCAATTGTTATATTTTTTAACAGAAACGGTAAGTGCCAAAATATTTACATAACCACTGCTTTTGTGATTACAAACTTTCAATAACTCTATATTACTGTATGCTGTAGTAAAAATAATTTCATTTTGCAAAGAAACAGTAGTAGTTTTTAATAAAAAAATAAATAAAATAAACATTATAAATAATTATATGAAATACATAAACCAGTGTCAATTTAGTATGTGATATACCATTATATATATTTTTTTATATTCTTTTATTTAAAGTTCAAGCTATTTTTTTTTTTTTTTCTATGCGTCTACTTAATTTTAATTCATTTTTAAGTTTAAGTTTTAGTTTTAGAGTACATAACTGTTTTATATATAGTTTAGGTTTTAGTTAACAATAACCATAATGACTACAATAACCCAAACCTTATTACGTTTGATTATATTATATGTTATTATATATTATCTTCTAGGGATGTAACGGTATCAAAATATCACGGTACGGTAATACCTCGGTATGAACGGCACGGTACGGTATTTATTGAAT